>CAMZMU010000064.1:45028824-45449543 GCA_947311845.1 Poa pratensis
TTAGTTGTTCGCTGATTTTTCCAGGACGCTAAAGTCTGCTAGCCAGGTGTCATTCGATTCTTGTTCGGCGATATAGATATAGATTTCACGTAGTATTTGGAAATTCGGCCTAGAGCGATACAGTTTGACCAAATGCAAGCTGGAGCACTCTATCTTGCATAATTTATGCCACATTTCCTAAAAACGAAGATCGAATATGGGATACAGTAGTAGCAGATTGAATTCTAGCTTTTAGGGTTTCAAAAAAAATACAGGGTCCTCCTCATGACCACATTCAGTTTACAGAACCAGCTACAAGCCATGGATCATGTCTCATAAAGGTTAATGCATATTAGGCTAAAGTGGTACTATTAGGTCCTACCGTTATTGCGAAAATTTGCTACTCTTTCCAGTTTATTCACCTACGATCCTATATAGGAATGCAGCCAATGAGTAGAGCTTATCTATTTTATTTTATTTTATTTTATTTTATTTCCAGGAGAAGAAATGTGTGGTTTGGTTCATCAGGAATATATTCAGGATGTGTCCTTCAGATTTATCTTCTCTGAGCAAAGTTCGATGCTTCAGTTTATTTGTCACCATTTCGTACTTACCGTTTGAGTTTATGATTAGGAGACACCCCAAGTGGTTTTGTTGTTGCGCGAGTCAGGAGAAAGCATCATCAGAGTTTGCACATGTCATAAGAATAATGGATAATTTGGACCTAAGAGTACCACATGTCCTAAGAATCATGGATAATTTGGTTGAGGGAGAATTAATACATGGATTATATATTTCCATGCCAAAGATGACTCAGGTATCAATTTTGTTGCTCAAATATCGATTTATTTATTTCAATAAACTGCAAGTATTTATTTTGGGGTCATATGTATGTGTATTTGGAATGAAACTTTGGTGATTTTGGTTGGCAAATGATATATTTTTCGAGCACCACGGAAAGAGCAAGGCCAAGATTTTGGAAAGGCGACTAGGAATCTGCCATATTAGTGGAGACATACATGTTAGTATGCATCCAGTTGGTGATGACGATGAGCTTGATGTTTTTATTTTTGCCCTCTCAAGGTTGTGAATTTTATCTTCAATGTATTTATTTCTAGATGGATTATATGTAGAATTATTTATTAGGGCTTCTTGGTCTGTCTACCCATTTCTTAAGCTCGTGATTTTGTCTCCGCTTAGGATGATGCCCTTTGATAGTCATGCTTTAATATATATTCTATCAGTGCAACAAAAATTTATGAGTGAAGTAGCGGAGATTGGATCTATGATTAAGGAGATTAAGATGTATGAGAATCTTGCCAATATCTTTTTGCTACCTCGACTTTTCTAGCCTTCTTTCTTAAAATATATCCAGAACGTTCGTGAAGGAAATTCGTTGTGTTCTTCTTTCCATTCTAAAATAAGCAATTGAGTAACAACATATTTCTGTCAGAATTTTTTCATGTTCATTATTACATATAAAGTTATGGTCAGATAAATAACTTAAAACTCATTTTAACTCATATTTTTTAAGAATTTGTTTTTTTAAATGGATACGTGCGTTGCACGTGCGCGGCTACTAGTCTGGAAAGCTCCACGATGTCGATGTTTTACGAATGAAGCCCTTAATAACTGAAGTAGCAGAACTCGGCTTAGCATTACAGCGACTTGTGTTCTCTGTATGGAATTAGGCCGTCGGCTGAGCACTTCTGGACACGGCGCATAAATCTGAATAGAATTAGCAAGCGGACATTTCATAGTGACTCCACGTACGTGTGGACCGTGGAGACCAGAACAAATGTGGACCGTGGCATTAGCCCGACACGTCTTCTGAGTTGGTTCTGGCAGTACTCCTCCTAGGCGCCCCGTGAAACCTACGGCTACGAGCATGTGCTGGACTGCCATCGTAGAACCAACGGTGAGGTTGAGGTTGTGAGGTTGGTGTGCCGGGCCTCCAATCCTTTGGTGCAAATTGACGTCTGAGGTTGATCCAAGAACGGCGTGTGATGCGTCCGCTGGAAGCCTGGAAAGCTCCACGATGTCCAACAACGTTGGGCGGCGACCGGCGAAGGCAAGGGTGAGAAAGTTTAAAAAACACCCAAGACCAACCAACTGACCAAGGGCTAGACGGAAGGCGTTATCCACGATAACCAAAATTTCTGATGTCAAAACGTCCCACTATCTTCTCATCACTCAACTAAAATTTCTTCCACGATGCACTTTGTAGGACGTTAGGAATCTCTGTGACACTACTGGCTCTGCTAAAGACGACTCTAGTAATGCGATCGTTTTTCTTATCTCTTTCCGACCTAGCCACGTACGGATATGGCATGACTTTAATGCGTGCTTTGATTTCAGAAAAGGAGGTTGCGCAACATAGTATATAGCACCGTCTTAGCTCTCCACACAAGCTTTATTTCGTACCTAAGCAGAAAAGGCAGTTTCGGACCTAAACCAGGAAAAACTACAGCTTCAAACTCGCGCTTTACCCTTTGGAAGCGACCATGTATGGGTGTCGTACACATAGGGGCTATGTGCCAAAGTGGGTAGTGATCGTTGGCAAGGTTTTTTTCTCGGAGGGGGTCGGGATTTCCGTGACCGCGGTTTCTAATAATATTGGCCGGTTACCGGGTGAAATTCCCGGACAGGATTTAAAATTCAAACTTCAAACGTCAAAATCAAATAAATATTTTGAGACGAAGCATTCAACCAAAATTCAAACATCCCGAGATGTCTGATACCTCGGTATTTCGGTCCGTAACCAAAACCTTGAACGTTGGTGCTTGTCCGTTGAAGATTCTTCTCGGATCCCTTTGGTTATGCCACAACTTACTACACGTATCGTATCTCATGAATGGTGAAATGACATATGTATCAACAAGTGGTTGTGTTGCGCCAAGCAAGTTAGAAGAGCAGATTCCACCACCAACTCAGTACACGTATACGACATTACGAGCCCGCAAACAGAAGATTGTAGCCTTCGTTGTAATCCAAAGTTTGAGAATCAACATCTCGCATTTTAATATCACGCGAAGTCTTCGAGTTTTAGCGTGGACATATACGACAGCACACGCAGAACACAAGCCACGTACATGAACAGCTCTTTCGTCCAGGGTGTAACCATATCAGATGGATGAAGGATGGGTGATTGACCGCTGATTGGACACGCCCCAATAGCTAGAAATAACATATCAACAGAAGTTCTATATTTCCCTTTGAACTGAAAGTAACATAAATCAAATAACTTTGCATGGCTTCGCATGGAACCGTAGAGACAAACAGAGAACTCAGTTGCTTGGAGGACTAAAAAATTCCATTAGCCGGCCACCTGGCGTGTCTCTATCAGAACGGCGGCAAACTTGGAAAAGAACAACACAAGTTCTCCAATGCTGACAAGTTGCTTGTGTATACGTTAATTTTGATATTACTAGTTGTTTTCTCAAACAGCTAGGCCTCAATGTAAACAGCATTAGGCAATTCTAGCGACCACATATCACTGCCTAGTCTCACATGAAGTGCCGCAGATTACAGGAATCAAACTGTGTTTTCAAATGTGAAATACACAACACGTCTCACTGTTCACTTTCATGGCAAATAAACTACAATTCACTCGAAGTTGGAAATTAATGAGCGCCCAAGTCGTCCCAATACAAGAACTAACAGCCATTCCTGCAATACTGCACAACACTTGGTCATACTTCAGTTGTTTCCAGAAGCGATCTGATCATGATTCCACCAGACTTGTTTGGCCAGTGCCAGATCAAGTGTTGGATGCCAGGCCTAGTTGATGCAACTATGCAAGTGGTCCAGCAAGATAAAACGGTGGCAATTTTAGGGACAACTTGCCACCACCTAGAGCCAGCATTTTCTCAGCCATCTCTCCCATATTGGAATTTGTAAATCATAATTATATATTTTCAAGCAAAGAAATGGAAAGATTTTGATGATGGAACCTCTTAGAAAATAAATGTTCGATTGAGTCAAGGAGATTTGCTTTAAAGAATGATTTGTGAGACTACTAAACTCTTGCATTACATCACATCTTATATATTCTAACGAAAAGACAGACCACAATAAAAATTTGAATGAACAAACATACTCTAAGGATATCCACATTTGATATCCCTCCTTCCCTGTAAGGCCGTCACATAGAGGACTAAAAAATCGCGGGTGTGGATAAGCAGCAGGGCCGGCCCTGGGGCAGGGCTGGAGGGGCGGCCGCCCCGGGCCCCCAAAACCGAGGGCCCCCAATTCTGACCTATATGCTTAGGCCTGGTTAGATTGTTAGAACACAGCGCACATGGAAATGGGCAACGACGAGAGACGCGATCGCTAGCCCAACTCGGAATCAAAGAAAAAAATGATCGCCAATTCCCCTGATGGCCCGATCCCATCTCATGCGTGATTAACATGCGGCGCTTCGTTTCTGTAAACGAACTTAGCGATGCTTGATACCCTAAAAAACCGAGCACTAGATCCTCAGATCTCCATCTCTTAGGTGCAGCTTGTGTGGCTCCGATCGGTCGATCCCTGGACAGAACACGGGATTCGTTTCATCGCTGGCCGCCTCGCGGCCATGCTGAGAGACCAAAGCCCAAGTCGCCGTCTCGCCGAAAGGAGACCGCACCATGCTAGGAGCTCTGCTTGTGGCGAGGAAGATGGATGTCTCATGGAGTTCATACTACTACGAAGCTGCCAGGTAGGACTAGCCTGTTAGAAAATAGTAATGCGTGCTACAGTTTAGTTGTCATGCTAGTTGCCTTTGTCTTTCGAGTGACACTTCTTTTGAAGATGAAAATAGCTGGAGGTTCTCCTAGTACTTGTCCTGAATACTAACCATGTTTTAGTCTACCGTGTCAATTAATTGACAAACATTAGGTCCACCAAATTTTTTATCGGTAAAAGGGATTCAGAACCAGCACTCTGAAATTGTTGGACGATTTATACGAGAGAGTTTGATCGGACACAAGGTAATTTTTCGATGCACAAGCCGCAAGCACATTAAAATTATATTTGTTAATTTCATCTAGTGTTCTACATGAAAAAAAAGGTATAACCCAATGGGATTATTCATTTTACCAAGCATATCCTATAGCCAAATTTAATTTATTATTCCCCTAGAAAAGGTTCATTTTAAGCGCTGCTGGGAGTGTGAGAAGAAAGTTTAAAGCCAATGCGTATAAATTAATTTATATGAACAGTGATTTTGGCTGTACTTTAACTATTTGTTTGTACCATTTATAGACATATATAATGACTTCTATTTTAATATTTATCTATTTCTATTTCTTTTTCTTTTTTAAATATTTATTTAAGGGCCCTCATTTTAGTTTCGCCCCGGGCCCCTGAAATCTCTGGACCGGCCCTGATAAGCAGTGGAGGGAAGTCAAACAAATATAAGAGGGTCTGCTTGCAGCCACCAGTCATGGAAAATAAAAAACCGAAGGAATTGTTTAGTGATAGGAAGCTGCGCATATCTACTGGCATATTCCAGCCTTAAAACCCATCCTTAATCATGCGATCAAGTAAATTGGACATTGTCATAGGCATTTGAGCATATATACATCTTCAGTAACAGCATCTCCGGTCACAACCCCGCGAACGCGTCTGCGGAAACGGACCGGACAACACCTAATATTGCCTCCTACAACCGTATCCTACAATGTCTTCCTAAATTGTGGGGCCAATTGCATGTGATTGGTGAATAAGGAGAGAGAAGAATCAACGAAGGCCAAAAAACAGAAAAGAAAGGAAAAGTGGACCGCCCGGCGCATCCGGACACGTCCGGACACCCCAAACCCATCCCGGCAACTGTCGGACAGTTCTGACGTTTGGGAAGGGTTTGGCAACCGCCGTTGGGTGGTGTTTTTTTTTACCCAAATCGTGTGCGGCCTGTCCGCCCGAATCGTTTGGGTAGGGAACCCAATGCTCTAATCTACGGTAAACATCCCTCCTTAAGAGCATCTCCAACCGCGTCGCCCAAACCTAGCCCAAACGTCCGGGCGGACTGCCCGGACGACATTTGGGCCAAAATTCTCCACCCAAAGGAGGCCCCCAAACTGCCCCCAAATGACCGGGCGGTCCGGGCCACCACAAACCCAGCCCATATCTGGGGCGGGTTTGGGGTCGCCCGGACGCGACCGGACGCGCCCGCCCTTGTATCGCTGACAGCGCGGCCCCACGTGCCGAGAGACTGACCGGCGCCGGCAGCGTGGAGTCCAGTCGCCGGCGCGGAATCCTAGTCGCGTGGCCACTGCCCACCGACGCGTTTAATACCGCTGCCTCCGCATCTCCGCTCACCATTTCCTCTCCTTCACTTCCCCCTTCCCGCTCCGGCGCCTCTTCCCCTCCACCGCCACCGCAATGGGATCCTCCTCCTCCTCCTCCTACGAATGGGACGCGCCCGAGTCCCCAATCGACGAGGCGGAGTCAAGGCACGCGCCGGCGCCGGCGACGGGCTCCGAGTCCCCTATCGACGAGGACGAGCTCGCGTACCGCCTCGCCATTGAGGAATCCCTCAAGGACGTCGCCCCGGCGGCGAGCGGGAAATGCACCCGCGCTGCTCCGCCACGCAGATCTGCACCGCAGCAGAGTGGATGCGGCTCCGCGCCCATCCCCCGCCGCCGCCAGGCCCCGCCCTCTCCGCCGATGCGCTCCGCGCCGCAGACGCGTATTGGGTTGCGCGTACAGTAAATTAAAATTTTCACGTATTGCTACGCAACCCTATTCCAGGATCTACTATCAAGATACATGCGAATACGAAGATCCGAAGATCTAGTTTAGTATACGTTACCAACACCGTAGATTGCGGAAGAACGTGTTGATGACGTAGTCGATATAGCCGTTCGCGGTCTCTTCTCAACCAAGCCTGGTAGAGAGATTCCGACGCCTTCTTCTCCTTCGCTTCACCACCTTGTTCAACAGCTGAAGGGTGCAACGTCTATGACGAGGAAACCCTCCGAGAGCTTGCACACGTACACTGGAAAGGTTCAGCAGGGCTTCGCCGTCCAAGCTTGAAGTCTGCTGGTGTATATGAAGGTGGAGATCTCAACACATGAGAAGGAGAGAGAGATTAGATCTAGTCTAATCGGATAGGTCGCCTCTAATTAGAGGTCCTCTAATCCAACTAGAAGAGATCTAAACTTGAGAGCTGACGCGAGATTTCTCTCTTGTCTATTTGGTGTCTATTGTGTGCAATTGCTTCCTCCCACAACTAGAGGGGTGGGGTTTATAAAGGAGCCCAAGGGGTAGGGAGACTTGGGAAGGAGGAAACCTTCCCCTAGTCCAATTGGACAAAGATTGGACAAGGGGAAAGTCCCTTTGCCCAATTCGGTATAGGAGGATGAGTTGGGGTTGCACCCCAACTCTCCTCCCCCTCTCCCTTCCTTGTGCACCGGCCGACCGGGTGGGGCCCTCCCCTAGGCCGAACCGACCTAGGGTGGTGGGGCCCACCTGGCCCCCTCCATCCTTGCTGCGCGTGGGGCCCGCCCTGGCTGCCACCGACCTGGCGGGTGGGGCCCGCCTAGCCGGCCGCCTCGGCCGCCGCCGCGCCACCTTACCCCGCCGTGGGCCGCAAAGCCCACTAGGGTTTGGTCGGGGCTGCCCCCAACGGCGCTTTCGGCCCACCACCACTTGGTGGTGTGGCCTTAATATTTTCCCGTAATTATTTATCAATTAAATAAATGAATATTTAATTAACATATAATTAAATAATACTTTGTCATATTAATTCTTATTTGAATATTTCCTTTTACAGAATATTCACCGAATTAATTACCTATCATATGAAACTCCTTTCATATGATCCGGACACCTAGTGTCCGCCGACAAAATACTCCGGACAAATATATCCTCCATATAAACCTCCTCGGAATAAATCCGACCGTGATAGTAACTTCTATCACAAACTTTCTCTCAAACTTTCTCTCTTGACAAGGTATGTCATATCACGCAAGCACCATGCCGATGATACTGTCTCCATGTTCCAGACCAACCATATAACACAACTAACCAATCCTAGCTTAAGTGTGTCCACCCTACAGGTCCGATAACGGGTAGCTATAATTGGTTGGGTATCAACCAATCACCGGCCAGTGACAGTTCCAAGGACGTCCTGTGTGGCTGCTATCGTTATGCGAATAACTCTACTGTTGAACCTGTTGATTATCATATATCAATCCCATTACTCACGACACTGAACTTCACCCGAGATATAGATCCGTGATGATACCATGAATCAATCAAGGATTGATTCACATCATCTTTGTCTATCTCGTTACCGGTAAGTTCCATTTACTCGTTGCCGTATTATGATATCCCACACGGTGTAACTTCACCATGCATTGTCTGCAGAACGTAGTGGATATGTATATAATACCGAGGGCCCTGGAAGTATCTCTCTTAACCTAGAGGAGTAATTTCCCATCTCAGAACATCAGGATACACACACCTTTGAAGCCACCCAGCAACTGCCTTTATGGTCACCCTGTTACGGCCGTGACGGTTGACAGCACCAAAGCAACTCCTCCAATATGCATGACCCCAATAACCTCATGGTTACAAGGACATGTTATACAACAACCTTTCTGTGATAAAGCTAAGGACAAAAAGACTATTTAACGGAATCTCTTAGCATACCAACACTTGGGTGACCCAGCCATATTATAGTCCAATAATATGCCATCCTTGATGCTGACATAAACTCTATGTCCATGACTAGGAAAAGCCGCGTCATCTAGCATTAAGAATTAGTCCATAAAAGAACTAGGGTACTTTTTACGTATTCATATTCTCTACACGTGCAGGTGAGCTTTTCCCTAAATCACGCATTTAGAAATCACTGCAGTTATAGCATAGAGAATACGAATCAATAATGTATGAATCAGATATACATATGTATAAATACATTGTCACATGTATAAATACATTGCCTTTTGGGCATATATCCAACAGTCTCCCACTTGCACAAACTGGCAATGTTTAGTTTGCATAAGTTTAACATCTATACGATGTTCGGTGTTTCTCATGCTCACCCTTCTGTGGTTGACATTTGTCTGTTTAGTCCCTAATGGTGACTATGTGAACTTTATGTTTCTTATGCAAAAAGATATACATCTTTTCATGCATAACCTCAATTGATCATATGATCACTTGTAGCCTGGTTATTCTAGGTGAAACCCTGGAACCTTTACTAAGAATACAATTTCATTGTTTTACCAATTAGTTGTCTTCTTCGTAAAGAACCACACCTAGTCAACCCTTCATCATGGAAGTTTGCGCTCCCACTGTCTTTGCCACTTGTTGTAGATTTCGTAATATAGACTCAATGTTTTACATAAACATACCCATCATTTGTGATGCACAAAATTTAGAAAATTCTGTCATCTAATCCTTGTCTTAACCTTTATACTTATCTCATAAGATTTTCCAATGCAACTCTTACATTATGAGTATTTCTCACTTTTGAAGTAACTTCTTCAAAATACACCTTATGGAGAATCCTCATCTTAATTGGAGTCAATTGAACTTTTAGCAAATTCAACTTGTCAACAATCAAGTTTGACTACTTTGTTTTGATCTTAAAATTTCACATCTTAAGAAATTCCTTTATGATCAAGATTTCAAATCAATTGATCATGCTCACCACCGTACGAAACAGCCATGGTTCTTGCACATGAATTTCCTTAAACTTTATGAGAATTTTCATTCTCTCGTATTTTGAATAATATTCAAAACACCCTCAATGAAATTTCCGCAACATTATATCTCATCTTATATGGCAACTTCCATATGTGATGTGACGAATATGTTCCAAACATGCATGTTATTAATTTCCTTTAATAACACTACACATTGTATCAAAACAAAACAATAAAATTACATTATTCAAACTCGAATAATATAACTAAGCTCCCACTGATTTAAATGAAACTATGACTTTCCTTTATTTCTTGAAACTCAAAACAAAACTTTGTTTCTTGTTTCCTCTTTTAATATCATTTATTTGTCCTAGACAAATATATTCCTTTTATGATTTGATTTATATTCAATTAACAAAAGACCCTCGAGCTGTACTAAGTACACAACCTCGATCCATCTTTCCTTTTGAAAGGAATATGTCTTTGTCAATATCTCATATAAACTTCCTATCATAAAACTTTCCTTTGATCAACACAACTTTGCGATCATCTTTTCGTCTAACAAAAAGATCCTTATTGAGTTTATCATAACTCAACAACAATGATATTAATTTATATGACATCTAAGTCATAATCTATTGGGATCTTATTCTAGCACATACCTTTCTTTATTTTGTTTTGACATATTAAGTTTCCTAGAAACTCATATGTTACACTATTCTGGTTAAGTGAATTTATCTTGACAAGACGTCATGCATTAAATGCATAGACTCTCGGTATTAGTTTAAAAGACTTGTCAATTGGAATTGCTTCCGCTTGCGCAACATCTGATAACTATTTCCGAAGATTCAAATAATCTCTTCAAGATTTCACTATCCTCCCACTAGAATTCTTTAGAAGAATAAATTCCTCAAGAATCACATATATCTTAGTGGCAAAACATTGTCACTTATGTGGTGGTTACAAAAGGATTTCCAATTAACTTATTGGAACAACCAACAAAATAAATCTCTATTTATCTTCCTCCTTTAGGATCAAGTTTCAATCTTTCATAAAACTTTAAGGTCCCAAATTCTTTGTGTCTCTTATGTTTATCTTTCAAAACTATGACACAACTCATAAGATAAATATTCCTAAGTCTTCTTTATTTTAGGACCGAACCTCTTTTCAGAAATTCCAAGTACCTAAAATTATCATGTCCCTTTATGTCTATCTTTCAAGACCATGACATGATTTCCTTTAAAGACTATACTTTGTGCTAAAACTAAAACAATGCAATAAATACTGTAATTGGATTTCTTGGAATAATTCTGCAAGCAACAATTTCTTAGCAATTATTTAATCAAGTTGATCAAATACATGAATCGAAATAAATTTCCATTCATCATATTACTAAGACAATATTTCTAAAACAATATTGTGTAGTCCCAAGATATCAAATAAAATATTGACTATCTCAAAACTCATCATTGATTAACTTCACTATGTGCAATATCTCAAAATCCTTCCATCATATTACTATGATCTATTTGAGACAATAGTGCCACACGAAGGTGGTATCAACATCTTCACAATATATCTTAGAACAAATGATATTTCCATAATTCAAGAGATTTGTAACTTGATCATCCACGAAGGGATTGATCCAAAATATTCTTTGATAAACGAGAGATAAAATCTCACAAAATCACAAGAGTACTTTCATCGCCATAAATGCGATCCTATTACAAAATAACTTAGGGTAAACCCTCAAATCTCTTAAACTAAAACTTGAAAAGTAAATTGGAGATGCCTTCATCTTGTGGATGAAACTTCATGCGCCGAGCTTGACGCACATCACCACCTTTACTCCTCCGTCATCTTACTTGCCGTATCTCCTATATCATTGCATAATAAATTAGCAATCGATATTTCCAGAGTTACTATTAAGATTGACAAATATCATTTAGGTATAATTCTTATACCTTTCTTGCCCTTAGAAGGTTTCTTCTTCAGAGCCAGGAATTTCTTGCAGTTCCTCTTCCAGTGTCCCTTCCCTTTACAGAAGAAGCACTCGGATTCCTCTTGAGTTGTAGTAGTAGTCTTCTCTGATGCCTTAGCATGCTTAGACTTCTTTGTTCTCTTCTTCTTGAACTTTGCGGTTTGGGTAACCATCAAAACTTGATTGTTCTCCCTCTTCACGCTAGGTTCAGCAGTTTTCAGCATTGCAAGCAGCTCATTTGGTGTCTTCTCCAACCCATTCATGTTGTAATTCATGATGAAACCGCTGTAAGACGGGGGGAGGGAAGCCAACACCAAATCTATACTTAGCTCGGCCGGAATTGGAAATCCCAGCGCCTCAAGCCTCGTACCATAACCAAACATCTTGATTACATGCTCGCTCACAGAGCCTCCTTCTGCCATGTGACATGACCACAATGCCTTCGTTATTTCATAACGCTCAGTCTTAGCCTGAGTCTGGTACATGGCCTTGAGTGCGACAATCATGTCGTATGCAGAAGTGTTATCAAACTTCTTCTGCAACTCAGGGTCCATACATGTCAACATGAGACACTGAACCGATATGGCAGTATCACTCTTCAAGGTGTACTCCTCGAATTCAGCTGGTGGCGCCTCCACCGCCGGCATGGGCGGTAGTGGCCCATCTAGAACATACTCACTCTTCGCGTTCCTAAGAACAATCCTTAGGGCGCGAATCCAATCAGCATAATTGCTCCCATTTGCAGTCAGGGGTTTCTTCTCAATCAGTGGTCCAAGGTTAAACGTGGGTGCTATCTTAGCCATTGATCTACAACAATTAAGTTCACTTAGACATGTTCATAATTATTTCTGGCACTAAATTTAAAACTAAATGTAAAGTGCTCCCACTAAAATTGATATTCCTCAGATCAACTTAGTGTATTACGAAATCCACAATCCTCAGTAGTTGAATCATGGATACATGTCTTCACTACGACGAAGGGTAGGTCAACAGACCAATCACTTCCTGCCGTGATTTTCGTTTCATCTTTCGATGTAGTGCTCCGAACTCATAACTAGTTATGCCTGGACGTCAAGACAACCAATCGCTATTGCTGCTAGGACGGTCCGTGCCCGCCTCCCGAACCCTTGGTGCACATTACTCCTGGATACAGGTCGCACGGCAACAAGCATCCGGTTTGACGGTGCAGCGATTGGATGAGCACGAACTCCTTGATATTTTCAATTTTAGCTTTAAGTAATTAAACTTTGGAAGCTACCGAGGAATCTCCCTAATAATCACACTACTGCGCAATCAAGGGAAGAACAAGAAAAAACACATATAAAACAATCACTAGTAAATTAACACTTGTGTGATGTAGTATAGTCTTTCTTGCTCCATCCGCCGGTGGCACCTTCCATCGGCGTGGCCACGTCGAGGTTCACGACACTTGCATGCCTTCTCCTATCCTCCACTACCACCATGGCTCGATGAATAAGAACGGCACGCCGGCCACAACAAAAGAGTTAGTCAACAAAATAATATTTTATGACTATACCACATCACATGTCCTGCAAAACAGAGTTAGACGTTCCTCTAACGTTTGTTTGCAAATTTTAGCGTGGCTTGTAGGATCAACGGGACAACCGGAAACCTACGGTCCTCACCAAGCATGTTTATTCATGTTGCTAGATTGACTTTGTGGGGTGACTAGGGCCCAACGTTATGAAAACGTTCCAGCTCCCAATCTAAACTTCACTGGTGCGCGTGACCCCCGTGTGGACCTAGTCCACATGCCCTTTCCACCACCAAGTCAACGAATCCAACTATAGATAGACCCGAAGCTACTGAAGCACTTCGTTGGCGCCAACAAGCATACTAGGAGCAGCCGGAAGGTCCGCGGATTGCCAGAAGTTCGTAAAGATCTAACTATGTGATCGGAAACAATCTTAAAGTGATATATTGGGAAGCATCCATAAATAAACTGAATGTTAGAAGCAACTCTTCAATAACATACCCGCACAAACTTATGCGGTGCCCGCACATACCATGTGCTCTAGATCAAATCATGTATCTACGCATAGATCGGCTCTGATACCACTATTGGGTTGCGCGTACGTAAATTAAAATTTTCACGTATTGCTACGCAACCCTATTCCAGGATCTACTATCAAGATACATGCGAATACGAAGATCTAGTTTAGTATACGTTACCAACACCGTAGATTGCGGAAGAACGTGTTGATGACGTAGTCGATGTAGCCGTTCGCGGTCTCTTCTCAACCAAGCCTGGTAGAGAGATTCTGACGCCTTCTTCTCCTTCGCTTCACCACCTTGTTCAACAGCTGAAGTGTGCAACGTCTATGACGAGGAACCCCTCCGAGAGCTTGCACACGTACACTGGAAAGGTTCAGCAGGGTTTCGCCGTCCAAGCTTGAAGTCTGCTGGTGTATATGAAGGTGAAAATCTCAACACATTTTTTATTCCACTTAATTTCCATGCTGGAAGCAAACTAACAACAATCAGTCACTTGACTGACCATGCATATATGGATCTGATGCAGTAGGACCTGAGTTAGAAGTATGAAACATTCACTGTACTACTTGCTTGCTTGGGGAGTGTTTGATGGAATGTGCAGCATATACGTGCAATCAATTTTCTTGTTCTATTTTCAGGAAGCCTGAATGTTTTGCTTTTTTTTTCCAGATAATCGGGTAGATCTTCAACTTTGTGACCTGAGTTAGAAGTATGAAACGTTCACTGTAATACTTGCTTGCTTGGAGAGTGTTTGATGGAATGGGCAGCATATACGTGCAATCAATTTTCTTGTTCTATTTTCAGGAAGCCTGAATGTTTGCTTGCCCACTTGGATACTTGGCATAAATGATGCGACAGGAAGCTGCCTACATGTGTTAGCACCTTCTTAATTTGTTACCTCAGTTCGATATTAAATCCGACCGATACATTGCACCTGACGTTTCTGAACCGAACAAGCAATCTGTGTCTTATTATGACAGTAGACAACTGTAACATGATGCTGCTGTAATCAAGACAAACAGGGTGCCAATTGTTTTCTGCCAGTCATTGCTCTGAGTTGAACTGTGAGGGGTGCCACGGCAATTTAAATAGTTTTAATAGTGATTTAAAATATATGAAAGATATATGTGCTGCCACGACAGATTAGAGAGTTTTGAAACAATCTCTATGTCTGCTACTTAAAAAACACGTTTACTACCAGCTTCTAGATCACCCAATTTTATGTCTAGACCTACAATGCACCGACCAAACAATTAGGCAAGCAACGATTCAATCGCACAACTTTATTTTTGTTCCTTTACATTTCTTCCGTCACCCTACCATTAATCAAAGCATAATTTATCCGTCTTTTTCCACATATTCTCACCCTAAATGGAAAAACCTGCGAAAAACACACATACAAAAAATAATAGAGGTGTAGACATAACTGGGAGGTTGACCATGAAAAATAAATCATCACCCGTAGCAACGCACGGGCATTCACCTAGTTTCTGGAAAATGAAACGACAATGTTAGAGATCGGAATTTGCATAACACATAATAGGCATTTGCTGATATTCCAAATAAAATGACGTGTCCAATCCAATGTCAGTCAAACATGTTGGACATGAAATAACAAACGAATTTCATGATTTCGGCTCAATATAATAGCTCCCAAGTGACCTCTAATCAAAATCTGGTTCAGAGAAAGATAAAAAATGTGTTCAGAAAATCAAAATAGGAAAGGTTAAAGAATTATTGATGTTCCTAGAATTTTTTATAATTGCAGTATGAAAGGAGCATATATATTTCTTACAGGACGGGGTAGTTTATAGTGATGTTGGCTTGCTCCGACATGAAAAAACATAGATGTATATTAGGTTTGAAATTCAAAAGTTTCTATGCAAACCTATAAACCCTCGCATATATATTAGGTTTGAACAAAAGTTTGTATGCATTTCTTATCCTGCTCTAAAAATACCGATTGCAATGGGTACCCGTTACCCGTATACCTGGTGGGTATTTACCCATTAAGGTAAGGGTTTGGTAAGGAAATTTACCCACGGGTAAGCAAAGTTAAAAGTCTGTACCCTGTACCCAGCGGGTACTGCAGGTGCGGGTATGGTAACGTAGTACCCATACCTGTATACCCACATGCTCATCTACTATTATTTTTTAACATCTAGATCATAGTTTATAGGGTTTTTCTAGGGACAAAATCTCGAAATACTAATCGGCTACGTAATTCACATTTGTTTCCCAAACGGACGGCCACTTAACTTTTGTATGGTTCACAATTCCCGGGCAGTCCTCGCCCACGTTGTTTCCTCTCCAATCTCCACTACTTTTAGATTGATATGGCCATCTCCCTCTCGGCTCCTCATCACTGACCTGCCCTTCCCTCAACCAGGCAGCCACCAGCCTCCGCCCTCCGCCACTCCGCCATCCCGGCCTCTCCGTATACACTCCCCTAGACGCAGTAGCCGGCTCAGCCACGCCCGCGGCCGCTCGCCATGGACACTGGCGGAGGCGAGCTCCACGTGGATGAATGAGTTGTTTTGTTGTTCATTTTCATATACATAGTGCTATTTTATTGTTTCTTTTCATATACATATGTGTCGTTTGCCAAATCGGTGGATGAATGAGCACATATGTCGATGTTATTTTTATATATTGTGGGTGAATGACTTATTTGGTGGGTTTACCCGCGGGTTTTTAATACCCACGCGGGTGCGGGTATGATATAAATCTGTATCCAGACACGAATGTGGGTGTGGGTGTGGGTGTGGTTAAAATGCGAGGACGTGGGTGCGGGTTTGGTTAAACTCTGCCCACATCCAATGGGTGCGGGTGCGGGTGCGAGTATGACATCTAGATTCTTTCATATTTGTACAGTTTTCATTTCATGCATTAGAAATCAGGTCTAATACTTATAATATACTATACTCCCGCCGCCTGGAATTAGTTGTCACCTAAACGAATGCATCTAGACGTAGTTCACAACTAGATACATCTGTCACGGAGGGGGATTGAAATTTAGAAAACATGTTAAGCATTTAGAAACAGGGTAATGGATACTACAAGTTTGAAAAGAAAAATAACACAAGATAACACAATCACGGCTCATAGAGATGGCAATGCTAGTCTGGGAGGGCATTTTGCAACTTGGGGTTTCAACATCTTCAACATCCCCTCTGCACTAGACCTGCCATCACAAAAACACCACTTTAAGCCCTAAACCACCATCCTCGAAGAGATTGTAGAAATCTAGGCTATACCAACTCCGGGGCACAACCAAGACAATGGGCGGAAGCTAAGGCAGACACTTACTCCCTTCGTATCAAATCATAAGTCACGCTACCAACTTATCACACATGTATATAGACATGTTTTAGTGCAAGATTCATGTTGATACGGAGGGAGTAGATGCTATGTCGATAGCCCCACTCAAAAGACATAGACCTATCCATATTTACACACCCAACACGAGGAGTCAAGGTTACCCTCCCACCATCACCGAAGGAGAGGGGGAGGCGAACCCACGGGTTAATCAGGAGTGGAAGGGAGGGCACGGTCACCTCTCTGGTTCTTCGCTTGGTACAGGGGACTTGGCTCTTTTGGGGACCTTAAATTTTTCCCTTCCAAACGCTGACTGGCATTAACTGGCGTTCACCATATGACAAGGTTTTGTGAATTGGGTTCACATAAGTCATAGAAAAGCAAGCACCAACGACATATAGATAAAGCAGATACACCAAGTGAAAATGATTTCACTATCTGCTACGCCATATTCTCCTCTTAAACAAAACTGAGAGAAATTCTAGCCTACTGTTTAGCTACGGTGGTGATGCTTGGCGGCCGTACGGGCTTTCAGCAGCCAAATAAGCTTCTCCGATCTCCCACTTGCAGCAGCCCCATCTGATGATTTAATGCTTGTATCCTGCATTACAAACACAAGTTAAAATTGTGTAAAACCCTCAATCCAAACACTTCCATATCGAGACTCTCAGAGACAAGCGTACCGCCGCCCTCTTCATATCCGCGGTGGCGTCCATGCTGGGTCCGGTGAACTCTTTCAGCATCATGACCGATACCGGCAGCAACCTCCTACTTTCACCAAACCACCCATCCACAGGTTGTGTAAAAATATTTACTATCAAGCTAATTCATGCAAGCAAGCATCTCTTTTTGTTGTAACTAGTAAGTACATTCACTCACCTTGTCCTTTTCTTAATCTTGCTAGACTCTGAAGCACAGAGGTCTTCTTTTTCATCTGTGATAACTTCTGCCTGACCATGTTCTGCGCTGACAATTTCTACCGTGGGTTCGCATCTTCCTGACACAGACTCCGGTTCTTCAGGATTCCTCTGAACAACACCCTAAACAAAAGGAAAATGTACAACTAATATGTCAGTTTCCGGTGCACTGTTCTGAGTCCTAGCAGAAAACGATGTGGGCAATTTACGACAGCATGAGCTCAAGTTGCGTGCAATGAATCATTCTAAACACGGCTAAATTGATAATGTAGAAGATATCTTCCTTCATGAGCAAATATCACAGTGCTTAGAGAACAAATATGAAGAGTTATCGACGGTTTGAAGCGGATTAATGTGTTCTGTCTTGGAACAGATATGAAGCACCACAGAGAGAATAAAATATGCATCCCCTGCCATTACGACCAAAGTGCGCTGCCAATGACAACCCGCAAAAGAGCAAATCTAAGACGGAAATTTAGAAACCGCAAATGGAGAATCGGTTGATGCAACGTACTAAGAGCAATCCAATGAACAAGTAGAACTAACTTTCCTTTGAGCTACTAAGGTAGAGAAAAATGAAAGTATTAGATGACTCCGTACCATCCCTGGTAAGTCTACAAAAGCCTGACTGGAGCTAACAGCTTCTTTTCCAGAGTTTGCTTCCCGAGAGGAACTTGGGCAATCATGATGCTCCATTTCTATTCAAAGATCGGTTAAACTCTTAACAAAAATACATCATTGACAACAACAAAAAAAGGTATGAGAAATAAGTTTGAACCTCTTGTGTCCACATCGTGTTCACTGTCCTCCACTTTGCTCAACTCTTCTTCACTTTGTTCCATGGGAGCTTTCTTCACAAAACCACGTGGGGACAGGCTGGCATATTCACTCTTCATACATGGAAGTATTTGATCTGCAGAAATGGTACTTGTATTTCAGTTATTGTCTAGCAGTTTAAGAGCTGTCATGCAAAGTGGAGATCCAATTTGCGCACCATTATGATTCTATTCCATGTGGATGTTACCATGTTAAATTAACAGAGAAATATAACCAACCTGTAAAGCTTCCATCAGATGGATGATCCAAATGACTGGTTGCATATGTTACACCACCATCATGTGCAGATGTTTGTTCAGAGAAACTCTCAGAATTATCCAAGTTCTTATCAACCAATTGTACCATTATCTGAAATAAGAGGCTAAAAAGGTTAAGAAGAAATGTTTTTCCATTTACATTCGAATATTGTATGTAGTATTTTTAATTGTGGTCCATGAACCATCCCTGGAATTTCTTGGCACAAGAGCTACACTTAATGCAGCACGAACCAACTCTACATACAAGAAGAGAAAGAAAATTGCTCACCTCACTACTATCCTTTTTGACATTGCACTTGGGGCCAGCATCAGAAGTACATGATTCCCCAGCCTAGAAAATATGATGCCATTGTATTCAGTACAAGATTCAGCGACTTTTCTCGACATTAAGGTTGCAACACAATAGTGGACCATGTGGTCATAACATTGTGCAGAAAATCGAAGGATAAGTATCAAACCTTCAGATATCTCGAGTTCACCTCTTGTTCATCTATCAAGGTAGTAACAGAGGTATCACAATCAACGAACTTCCCTGTTATAAAATTCGATTAAGAACCCTAACAACCATTTGATGATATTGATTGAGGTGTTTGTTATGAACATTCAAACCTTTAATGTCAGAATTAGCTGGAATATTTTCAGAATCATAACATGTGATTTCTTCTGAGAACTCTTCTACTGATAACTCAGTGCCCAACTGTAGAACAAACAAAAGCATATTTGACTATTGCTTGGAGTAGAAGAAAAATACCAACACTATATACTTCCAGTTTCCAAGTCATATATCATGAATACACAAGGCACTATGAATAGTAAAAGTTAGGCATTATAATTCGATGTCTCCTTGACTTACATGGGAATCAATGAATGCAGCGTCACTAGATCCCAGGTCATTTTGATTAGATTGAGAAGATGAGCTTAGAGCAGCTTGACCAAGGAATGCAGCATCATTTTGCTCAAAGTGGGTATCTTCAGCAACTGGAAACTTGTCGTGTGAACAAGACTTCAGGCCATTCAATTCCTTTTTCAGTTCTATAATTTGGATGTCTTTCTCACTGATCAATTCTTTCATGCTTTGAGCAGCACTCTCAGATTCCTATAATAAAAGAAATGAAGTGAGGCAGATTAGAAAAAATATATTGTAGGAAGAATTTGCTAGTTTACGTAAACTATAGACAAACACAAAACATTTAGAATTGCTAAAATTACAGTAATGAATTGTACTAGAAGTATATTGCATAAGTATGTTGACTAAATTAGTAGTCCAGAGAGATTATCAAACTGAAGAGGTGAATATTCGGCAAACTAGATATACATAAGAAACAAAGTTTACTGTGCATTACCAAAAGTTTTTGTTTCGAAACAGCCCGTAAGGCCCTGAAAAGGTTCTTCATTATTTGTTCACTTCGGGACACTCTTTGCAGCTCTGAATCGAGAAATTCAACTGCAGACATAAAAAGGGAAGTGTTTGATGAATGTTGCAATATGGTTACTTTGATTAATGTAGTGATTACTGAAGACATGTTCATGTTGTTATACAAACAATGTGGTTCGCAATCAAATGTACGATTCAAGAACCGGGACAAGAACTTAGACATAAAAGCCAACAATATCATCAGTTCCACGATCTTTGTCAAACCAATTGCATGAGATTAGCTATTGAAACAAATTAAATATTGTGGGCGTAAAGAGAACCTCTTTCAGAAAGTTTTGTATCGTCATATTTATCAATGTTACCCTTTCCTTCAGCCTGCAGAACATAACACAGATGATAGTTCATTCAGAATTCCAACTAAGATATGAAATGTATGTACTAGAGTCCAGAGATCATGTATAAGAAATATTTGTTGTAAACTAAAACATGATGGAATATGTGACATAAGGGCATTCAATAGAATATCGGGTCCTTTTAAGTCTTTATTTAGTATAAGTTTCTGAACTAAACACTAAATATTGGCACATTGATCATTTAAGATATAAGACCCCGTCCTATGAAAACAAGAGTAGTTCTTTTGAATTATATCATGTTATTGGTCGAAACAAATATTTCATAAAAAACATTTAAAAAAAAACTTTATTTCATAAGGGATCGGGACAAGATATGTAGAGATTTACAAAAAAACTGTGAAATCAACATTCACCACAACCAAACATCTCAACGTCGCAGGAACTATTGGACGCTCTGCACATTAAATAATTTAAAATGGCTGAAATCACTAGACAATTAAACAGCAAGTGTACCGTAAGAACTTCAGGCTTATGAACCTTTCTCTTTTTCTTGTTCTCTTGGCAAATCAGGGAAACACTGCTTCTCTTTTGGGTAGCCAAGTCAGAAGAATCATCAAGGCTGGTGTACCTACAAAGATAACAGGAAATAAAAGGAACAATCAATTATACAAAAACATATGCATATCAATGTTTTTTGGCCAATGCAACGGAATGACATATATAAACTTAAGCAACATTAAGTACTTTGAATTTTGTCTTAAGAGCAAGCACATTCTTTAAAAGCATCAGCATTGGACTAAGTAATTACTACTACGCTTTTTCAGCTAGTTTTGACTGTGGTAATCACATTTCCTATCATTTGGTAGTACTTCCTATGACGCTATCAGATCAGAGGCCTCTCTTGTACAACATAATACTGAAGTGACACATTTCTAAATAGCAAGGCTTGCTCTGACATTGGGAGGAACAGAATATAGAAATGACAAAAGAAGCTTATGTTCCCTGCTGCAGTCCCACTTACATTTGGCAGGTGACACGCAAATATGCCATACAAAAATTCATTTACAGTTCAAGTCCTGAGTCCATGTGTTATTAGTTCCTAATTCTTTACAATCAAATTTCTATGATTTGGTCTTCTTACACCGCTTTCTCTAATTTCATTAAATATCCAATAGTGTTGCGATAACCAACATATCAATAAGCAAACTGTTATTGGCTTATTCCAAGTCTTAAATAGAGGATTTTTGCTCCTCACGTTTTTTTATCTAACCCTGATAGGAAATATGATAAATGTTGCACTAGGACTGATCTGCGCAAAAAAGATTAGGCTAGAACTCTAGTTAGTGAAATAAGATGTATCATACTCCCATTCTTTACTCCCATTTCTGTCTTAAGAACATCAAAAGGTGGGGAGAAGAAAAATGTGTTGTTCAAATAATAATACCTTATTTTCATGTAAGGAGATGCTTGTCTGAGCAAATATGATGTATCTGAGTAATCATCATCTCCTGGTTTCACGTTCAAAATCTAAAAAACAGTAGAAATGATAATTAAAAAATTGCACTAATCAATAGACAATTGCACTGTTGTGAACGTCAGAGTAAATGAGTAATAGTGCAAGTGACAACTCTTTCAGCATAAAAAGGTATAGATTGCAAATTACTTGCGAAAATGTGTCCTCGACTGAAAAAGTTTAGCATATTGAGTCCTCCTTGGCAATAGCCAATAGCAGATGCACATCAACCTCACGTTGGTTTTACTTTCATGCAAACAAAATCATTCCTTGGGAATTGCCTCATTCAAAATTAGCCCTAACACAGTTATCCATGCAACCATCATTCCTGTATGGGGCATGAGGAGTGCTCACACCAAACTGCTTACACATGGAACTCATACTTGTGAGTTCGCCTACTCCTGCCTACTTTTTGAAGTGAATTTTAGAACTTCTCGATAAAATAAAGCGTATTCAAAAGAAAATTTGAACTGGTAAAGCATGCCATTTCAGGAGCTGTTGATATGAAAAGCAGATCATTTCAGGTCAGAGTGGCTTACCAGAGTCATTTGTTTCCTTCCTTCTAGATAGTCTCTTAAATACCTTGTCAACTATCAAAACATATTATTTAGAACAAATAAAAAGAGAATTCAAAGTAAAATTATTCATTACTAGCATGGATGAATTGGATATTGATGTTTAAATTTAAAACTGATTGCAGAAATAGTTTAAATAGTAGTAGAAAAATTGAGTGGCTAGAAGAGTAATGTTTATTGGCATGCTACACGCTAGTCATACATGGTGTCCAAGATGAACAAGTTATAATATAGTTGGGAACAAGACAGGTCTCATGAGTGATGAATACATCAATATATTAGGCTGCTAGGCTTATCCTTATTCGATCAATACTTGGTGGCTGTTAGATCAACAAACCAAGGAAAAAAGATCTCCAACAAACATGCATTAAGACTTAGATTAGTGAAAACGCGATGGGCTTTAGATGGAGTAGTCCGGCAGAAAAAATGAAAAGGAAAGTTTGTGATCTGTACTTCGCTAATTTCAAAATAATATAAGTTCAGTGATATACCATTGAGTTCTTGAAATGTTTCTCTAAGGTTTTCTTCTGATTTTTCTGATGGTCTAACAAAGCCTGCAGATACCAAAGTTGAAAAAGGCAATCATTAGCAGGCAGGTATAACTCGCTGGAAGGAAAATGCAAACAATAAGGTATTTTGCAAGAGCATGTGCTGTGAAAAAAGAGGTACAAAAGACAAGGCAATTGGAAGTACCCTCAAACAGTTTCCGAAAACCATAGATGTGTTGTTGATGAAGTTACTCTCCAACAACCTTGAACCCTGGAGGTGAAAGATTAAAATTAGAGTAGACCAAGGATAATATCCAGTATAAGAAAAAGTACTATAACATGGTTTCATGATCTCTGTTATACAATATCGGTATTAGAAACAATGGTAGATAAACGGACCATGTTTCCAGTGCTCTTCTTTCGCTCCGCGCCGGCAAGGTCTGCTATGGTCAGAACGGATCCACCAACTGGGTGCTCACTTTGTAGGTCATTGTTTTTATGAATAGCACGTATAGTGATAATGCACTGTGATCGGCTGCAACAAAGTGTGAAGTTAATCTTAACGTGATCATACAGAACTGCAACTAAAAAGATTTGAAGAGAATAATAAAAGGCACAGAGACATAGAAAGGAAACAATAATGCCCATTATTCACGACAAAGTGTTTTCTGCTACTAAAGATCAGGTTAACGGATTAAAAAATGAATCCATATAGAAAACATGCCTGGACTCGCTGTTCGCATTTGTTGCAGCTGTGCTACGCTTGAGCATACCACGTGAAACTAAGCTCTCAGCATCAATATAATTTGAAATATCCACCTGCAAAGCAGCAAACAACTTATTGCATGCCACTACAAATATTAGTATTAGTATGCAATGCAATTCAAATTTCATGTGCAATTCAAATGGCTAATTACATCAAGAAGCGCAAATTCCTTATAGGACGGGGAATTGAAATTACCACTGAATTGAAATTACAAGGAAACCACGGGCGCATAATTTGAACTAACATCATAGTAAACCTATATTTGTCCCCATCAGGCATACTCAAATTTCGAAGTGATTATTTGAAACGTACCTCTTTAAGACCTTTAATCATAGTTGAATGCTGGAGGACAAGGTCAGCTGCATCCGACAGTAGGTCGAGAATCCTTTCCGCTTTTCCTTCACAGAGGATCTCAAACATTGACAAGCAAAACAATCTGGAAGTATGGAATGGAACTCGTTCAGAAATAGTTTTAGTGAAATTTAAAATCTTCCACCACAGCTATGAAATCTAACAGGGACTTGCATTTGCAGATCATGATTGATATTTGAGAAAGGATGGGCAAGGGTACCACAGACTAGAAACCAAGGATGGTTTACATGCTCAAAATCAGAACTGTAAACCTTTTTAAGTTTCAGAAATTAGAGACTTGCATGTTTAAATACATCTCTAAGCCATTGTATATTTATATTCGAGATGCATCCTTTGTCCTCAATCCAAGGACAGATCCGCAATTCGTAACTTGGTAGTAAAAATGTCAAAACAGGTGTACCTTGCCGGTTGATTTCCACCGTCGCTTTCATCTTCCGTATTGAAGATCTTCTGTAGTGTGAGTGGTACAATACCCGGATTTCTTGCAGTGCCAAAGACAGTATGCGTCTTCCCCGACCCTGTCGGACCCATCGCAACCAGGAGGCCACTCTTTCCTCCCAGAAAGGCATCCACAAGCGGATTCATCACTTGAGTGAAGATGTCATGCTGCATGGAGTTGAAGGAAATAAATAGCATTTCAACAAATGCATAGGCAGAGAGCAATCCAAGATCATCGAAATCATGACCCGGTAAATAAAGAAGCCTGTTCTAGAATCGGCGGACTTGTACCACTAATACAATGTTGCAGTGAACGGTACGAAGTATATTGTAGGGAAACTGAACATCAAAATGCATAGATGCAAATGCAGGCCAAACATGTTTTAATGGAGGCACTGGGTCGAACATCGTAAGGACTTTTCTTGGGGCACAACATGTCCAATCGGGGACACCATTAGATGTCTGCTCTAAAATCGAAGGCTTTGTACCACTAAGACAATGCTGATGCATCTTGTAGGCAAATGTAGGTCGAAATGGACCTGATTTGTAAGGGTTCTGTTACTTTTCCTGGGTACATATTGTTCTAATAAGCGAGTATCATCGTCAGCATCAGAGAAAGGGGGATTACTCCGATTATACCTGAGAGGATTCGGGTGGCAGGACGGCGGAGAATCCGTCGAAGACCTCGGTTCGGCCGCGCTTGTTGTCGACGAGCTTGGACTGCGGGACGGTGAGCGCGACGGAGTTGGGGCCCGTGGCGACGAGGCAGACCCCGTCCCCGGCCTGCCTGGGCGGCTTCCTGGCCTGCTGCTCCTTGGCCCTGGGGCGGCCGCCAGGCTTGCCGCATCGCTCCCGCTCCGGGGCCGGGAGGGGCCGGATGCGGAGGTACACCTTCAGCCGCTCGTCCGCCGACTGCGAGGAGGAGGAGGAGGAGGAGAGCGCGGTGGCGGTGGGATTAGGAGGAGGGAGAATAGGGGAGATGCCGGCGTCGGCGGGGGAGTGGGAGGAGGAGGGGAGAGAGGGGAAATGGCGGCGGCGGCGGCTGCTGCTTCGTCGTCGAGGAGGCAAGAGAGTGGTTTGGGTTTGGGTTTGGCTTTGGGTTTAGGTTTGGCGGAGCTGGCAGCGGCAGGGGTCTTGGGCGGCCTGGCGCTGCGGGGAGGGTTCCGGCGGATGGTGCTCGCGGCGGCGGCGAGGACGCCATAGATCGATCGCTCGCTCGCCTGGCCTGGGAGGGGATTGGAATCGATTTCCCTCCGCCGCTTTTCAAAACTTTCTGAAACTGAAACTCAGCTCCGTCTTGTCTCTGAAGACGAGAGGAATTATATCCACCGTTGAATTTGTGCATTTACTTTTGGGTGCGTCCAGTTGGATTCTACGTGTCTAGATGCACCCGTTATGTAAAATATTTTTACACATATTTTAAAATATCAAAAAATTCCAACCGAAAATTTCAGCTATAAACTTGTATATTCTATGTCCGCACAAAAAATTCGTTCAAAAATGACATTTTTTGTGGTCTAGATTAAAAAAAAACAAATAAATGTTTGGTGAAATTTTGGTTTTGAGCACCGGAATTTGTTTTTCTTACACGTACACAAATAATGTTATTTTTTCACTAAACTTTTTATGCGAGCATAGAATGTGAGGGTGTATATTAGAAATTTTCTGTTAGATATTTTGACATTTTAAAATGTCAGTTTTGTAGAGTAGGTGCATCTACACCTACGAGCCGGAGATGATTTCCCCTCCTCACCTCTCTTCTCCCACCTAGAAAAGAGGTGGAAAGTCACCATGGCATTGCCTCCTCGGTATGAAATTCCCAATGTCGATGAATATGCATTCTCCACGTCGTGGAAAGAATCAAAGAGATTGGGGCAAGGGAGTGGGAGATCTCCAAGTTTTGAGCTTAGGAACAATGGTGGAGATATATTATAAGTCATCCCTTCTTCGTGTGAAGAAAGGGTCTTTATATAGGGGTCTCAAAAACCCAACCGTCATGTGCAGAAATGCACAAGCTAGAATAATCCACCTCGAGGACCGTATTATCCAGGGCCAGATTATCCGAGCTTTATATGGGCTTCGTCATGGCGCACACTAGTGCGACTTGCACGCTTGAAGAGTTCCATCTCCGGACAAAGGTTTGGGCGAGCCTGGCAAGCGCCCCAACATTATCCGGGGAAGGGATCATGGAAGCGCCCCAGCATTATTTGTTCTGTCGGCAAAGCGACAAAATATCCGAGGGGCAGATTATGTGGCCGGCTGAAACGAGCTTTTTAAACGGTTGAACTAAGGGGTGAGCTCTCACAACATGGAAAGGCTAAATGGTGCAAAACAAGTTTTTGTATGTGATTTGATTCCCACCAAACCTTAGCACTCCCTCTTGATAGTACGGTTGTACCACGACTCAAATAATAACTGGAAAAACATCGGGCATTGCTTCTTTTCTCTTTTCTCTCAGAGGTTCCCAAACATCTTTTGCAATCTTCTATTGAAACTTGAAGCACCGGAGCACTTTGTTAGGACAAATTTATGTTGTCATTAAACACTGAAATCACTTAGGGAGAGAAATGCCATTTCAAATAGAAAAAAGAGAGGACACAAGCTCGTAATAATCAAATGAACGGGCAAGACCTGTGCCCAAACCCATTCAAACAGGTATTTGTCCTCCTCAACTTCATCACAGTGATCACTTTCAATCCTATCCACATCCACATTGATATGCAAACCATCAATGGTCATTAGCCTATTATCATTCTTCCCCCATCTCCCTTCTTCATCTCCAACTCCAGATGCCTTTTCCTTGAAAGAGTCAACCCTTATTTAGATGAGCTTAAATTTCCACATGGCTTCAAGTTAGCAATACTAAAGACACCCCCATTTGGTACATACTTCGTCGACTCAGAGCTCCCTCCACCTCTTCCTCCTTCAAGATAGTTCCTTGCTCTACCCGAGCATCCTCCGCAGCTAAGGTCGCTAGCCGGACGAAGGAGTTCCTCTTGAGCCTGACCACAACGGACACAACCACCCTGAGCTCTGACGTGGCCGCATGTGGGATTCAACTTGCTCTAACCCACTAGTTTCGTCAATGTAGAGCTCTTGTCCGTGACACCGTGAAGGTGAGAGAGAGATAGAGAGAGGGAGGTGCTAAGAGGATGATGAGGGCTCCGATAACAACAAACTGTGCATGTAAACTGCCAAGGATTTAGTATGATGTTTTATGATATCAGGCTAGAAAATCTTATATTTTGACATGAAGGGAGTAAATTGGATCTTTCAAAAAAAAAACTCAAATTGAAATATCTAAGATTTCAAGATAAACACGATTTTTCGTCTAAATAAAAACACAAAATTCCCTTATTGAAGCAAAACCCCTATCAAAATCCTGTCAAAATTTGTTAAACCCAAAGGTGCCAAAGGAAAACCCTCCACACCATGGCCTCCTCTTCCCTCTTCGCCGCCGGGCGCCGCCTTCTCCGCCTCGGCCGCGGCAGGCTCTTCCACGGGAGATCCCGCTCCCACAATCCCGCTCCTCTCCTCCCCCCTCTGAGCACCGGGTCCTCTCCTCGCAGCTACAGCTCTGAGAGGCCGCCGCCGTGGCGGCCGCCGGGCCTGCAGTCCACGCTGTGGCCGCTGGGCCACCCGGGCACGCTCCTGGTGCCGGAGATCGAGCGCTGGGCGGAAAAGCCAGGCAATCGCCTCCGCCCAGTGGAGCTCGAGCGCATCGTCAAAGAGCTCCGCAAGCGCCGCCGCCACCGCCAGGCCCTCGAGGTAGTACCCTCCCCGTGCCCTCCTAGCTATTCGATGAAATGCGGCAGTAACTTCCAAGGCTCTGTGTGCCCGTTTATCTCCTGCAGCTAAATACTTGAAATTCCCTGAAACTGATATGCATTTCTGAAATGGTGATCTGTTTCTCATTGTTGAGATGACTTATAATTACTTGAATAGTGTGAATCACATTTAGGATCGCTTTGTATCGCAGGAATTAAAAACACAGGAATGTATGCACGTAACATGACTTCCTAAAAAATTTAAAACACATGAATTTGGCAAGTAATGCCTTTGGAAGGCGCAGGGAAAATAAACACAGTATTTTTTGAGGAATTAAAAGAGAGATAGAAACAAAGTTACAGTCAAAAAGATAGAAACAAAGTGCATTGGCTTTTTCCATAGCACTTTGGTAACCCAGTCCTATGGTTCAAAGGACACTTGCAGGAAGAATTCCTAAGGATTCAAATCCTCCAGTTCAATCCTACAATCCAAAGAAGCATTGAAAGTACTGCAAAGAAGATAACATTTCAAATAATTGCCTAGATGTTATGACTGGAGAGTTCTTAACGGTACCATGTTCTCCATCTTATGAGAGTGGGAGTAGTAGTAAAATCTACCATTCATTGAAAAGGTTAGTTTACTATCGTACTGTTGCTGATGATGTTTAACCCAAATAAAAATTTACCCCGCTGAATGATGCGGCCGTCTCCATGTCATGCTGCTACTTTCTCCCCCGTTACGCACCTGCTGCCTTATTCTGCCAGTGCGCTAGGTTAGAGTGACCTCGAACAACTCTGAAATTGATAAAACATGAGCCATTTCTTCTCCATAAACTACAGACACGGAGACGAACTCGAGGTTATGAAGCCTCCTTCCGGTGCTATGTACAACCTGTTGTTCAACCAAAAAGAGACGTTAACTCATCCTATTCTGCACATGGCATTTCGGGTTTTCTTCACACTGAATGGCAGTTCGGCAACAGAATAAGAGAAGTATTCTGAAAAAGTTAAACAACCTGAAGTCATGCGGACATGGACGATTTGGGACGTTGCAGCCAAAGCACGAGGATCAGTTGTGAGCAGGACCAGTGAGGCCAACCACACAGCACGAGACAGGCGGCAGGCAGCCAAAGCCCGAGGATCGGGGCAAAATTGACAAAACTGACCTATGTGGCGCAAAAAATTCACGAAATGACCTATGTGCCAAAAAATTTCACTGAACTAACCTATTTTTGCCGCGCCATCCTCCGTGGCGCTGCATCCCATGCGGCCGCGCCGTGCGCCATGGCGCTGCCACCCTGCCAGCGTGGCGTAGTGGGCCCCCAGGCCGGTAAGTGCGGCGCCACGGCTTGTGGCGCTGCTCCCATTTTGGCCGCGCCACGGCCCAAGGCGCGGCTCGCCTAGGGTTTGTAAGGCGCCAAGGCCCGCCCGAGCCCGACCCAGGCACACACTTCTCCCCCTCGTTCCTCACTTAGCTCACACACAGGGCGGCGGCCACCGGAGCTCCTCCTCCCCTTCAAGCTTTCCTCCGTGGATTCGGAGCTCCCCAAGTTCCTAGAGGTGCTCTCCCTTGTTACCTTTGTTTTCATCCATGGATTTGGTGTGTATAGTGCTCAAATCTTGGAAACCCTAGAAATATTTTGTCACCTAAATTCTTTTGATTCATTCATGTTGTTTTGGCATATTTGTGTGTCTAGTGCTAAAATGTTAGTTTGTGTGATGAACATGAAGCATAGTTGTTAAGATTGGTGGGTTAGGGTTAGGAGATTTTGGAGGTATGGCAACAATTGTTCATGGTTTGTTGTTGATATTATTTTAGGAATGGCGAGAATTGTTCATGTGCATCATATGGACAAGGACGCTTTTTTGAGAGGGAGCATAGAGCCGGACCCGGATGAGCGTGACATAGTGTTTGAACGGAGTCCGAGCTATGCGGAGGTTTTGGAAGGGGTGAGGGATGAGTTGAATTGGAAAGAGGCAAGTGTTGTTGTGGAGTTGGAGGGTAGACACAATGTGGGGTTTGGCATGCACATTCGTTGGAAGACAATGCGTATCAACTCGGAGCAACGGTGGATTGCTTACAAGGAGACAGTTGCGGAGTCGCAAGACAAGGCTCTAGAGTTGTTCGCGACCAAGAAGGTTGATTCCAGTTTAGACCTTGACCTTAACCGGCGTCCTCCCTCGCCGGTTCATCAAAGAAGTCCACCACCTATTAGCCAAGAGGAAATCCCCGATGCTTACATTGCGCATGATGATGCAAACTTGACAGAGAACTCTGACCACGAGGATGATCGGGATGGAGTGGAGCTGAACAACAACAATGTTGGTGATTTGGACACATATTTGACCCAAGAGAATATGGACCCTGGCCTCCCTTATTCCCGATGTTACGCATCAGACTCTGATGATGAGGGACCGCTTGAAGATATTGATGAGGATGGTTTCACGGCCAAGGAAGTTGAAAGAGCCAACATATTCAAGGAAGCAACTGGACATGACCTTCGGATACCATTGTTCCGTGATTTTAGCCTTGCGGATGAAGCAGTGGTTGATGGTGGGACAAGTTTAGTTCTCGGAGCTAGGCCAATGTCGTACCGTGACGATGATGATGGGATAGTTAAGGGGTTGACGTTTGAGAGTTTGGTGGAACTGAAGGTATGGATCAAGGAGTACTCTGTGAAGCATCATCGCCCGTACACGGTGTTTCACTCGGACAAGGACACACGGTACACGGTGATATGTGAACAGAAGGGATGCCCATGGATTGTTCGTGCTAGACCGGTTAAGGGAGGCCCTTCTTGGAAAATAGTTAGCTGCGTATCAACTCATAGGTGCAAAGGGAAGAAGCTTGATGGCCAGGATGCGAAGAAAGATCACCGTCAACTGACACAGCACTTCCTCGCCTACAAGCTATCGATGGAGATATCATCACTCCCAACCATGACCGTTAAGAATATTCAGGATACGGTGAAATCTCGCTTCAACTACGACGTGAAGTACGGAAAGGCATGGAAGGCCAAACAAACCGCATTCAAGATGTTGTACGGTGATTGGGCGGAAGCATACAACCGAATCCCCAGATTGTTGTTAGCGATGGGTAATGCTAACCCGGGCATGGTACATGTGGTGGAGGCTGCTAGCGGAATGTGGATAGAGAACGACGGTAAAAGGGTGAGAGTATTTCACCGTGCTTTCTGGGCTTTTGAGCAATGCATTCAGGCCTTCGAACATTGCAGGCATGTGATCGCAGTCGATGGCACCTTCTTGACCGGGCAATATAAGGGAACACTCTTGGTGGCAATAGCGAACGATGCGAACAACCGTTTGATGCCTTTGGCATTTGCTTTGGTAGAGATAGAGAACAATGATAATTGGGAATGGTTTTTCCATCTATTGAGAACCAGGGTTATACCCGCTACAAGGGAAGTCTGCGTCATCTCGGATCGTCATCAAGGAATTCTCAATGCGGTGGAAATTGACATCCCCGGGCATGCTCGCGTGCACCACAGATGGTGCATGAGGCATTTCTGTGCTAACTTCTATAGGGCATGTGGCAGCAAGGAGTTGTCCGATGATCTGCAAGATTGTTGCCTTGCTTACAAAGAGGCCCGCTTTGCATTCCTGTTCAACAGGTTGGTGGCGCACAAAAGCCTTAACGCCGGTGGTCAAGAGTTTCTTCAGAGGCACATTCAGCTTAACTCAAAGTGGGCACGGGCTTTTGATGAGGATGGGCGGAGGTACGGACAAATGACAAACAACATGGCTGAATGTTTCAATAAAGTCCTGAAGGGTGTCCGTGCACTGCCCGTCACAGCAATAGTGCAATACACATTTGACAAGCTCAATGTTTACTTCCAGAAGTACTCCGAGAAAACTGAGAAGGAGATTGCGCAAATGCTGGAGTACCCAAAGAAGGTTATCGAGTTCAGGGATTATCAGTCGAAGAAGGCGGACTGCCTAACAGCTACTTGCTTTGACAATGTTCAGTGGATATACGAAGTGAAAGAGCCGGGAGGCACTACACAAGGTGGTGTCCAACACGGAGGCCGGTCCTGCAAGGTGGCGCTAAAGACCTGTGAGTGCTCATGCAGAAGGCCTTCGTTGCTTCATCTGGCTTGCTCACACTTGCTCGTGGCGTCACGGATTAGATGTGTCAATTTTAACCACCCGCTCACCGTTCGGGAGCATGAGTTCTCACTTGAAACAACCAAAAAGACATGGGCCCCTAGGTTTTCGCCGTACTTGGACCAATCACAATGGCCCGAGTATCATGGAGTCCAAGTATGGCCAAATCCGGCATGGAAGGTGGGTAAACGTGGCAGAAGAAAGACAAAGCGGTTCCATGGAGATATGGATAGATGGGGTCCTACGGGCAATACTTTATTTCAAGAGCCTCGTGTTCCATCTCGTTGTGGAAAGTGTAATGCAGAGGGTCACAACAAAAGGAAATGTACAGACGGAAAGAAGTCGAAGAGCAACGCCGCAAGCACAAGTCAACAACCGCCGAGCCAACCAGCTCCTTCTGGTCCTACGCCAAGGGCTAGTGCAAACCAACAAACGGCAACAGCTAGTGAAAATCAACAAACGGCAAGGGCTAGTGCAAATCAACAAACGGCAAGGGCTCCAAGTGCCCTGAGGGCATCAAGGGCTTCAAGTGCCCCAAGGGCTCCGAGGGGTCGGAGACACGTCCACTTAGGGCTTACATCTCGCGGTCCTGGGCGTGGTGGACGTCGTACTAGCATTTTAGGATACCTACATGGACCGAACCCGTACGTTTCATTACTAACATTTCTAGTATTGCTATATTGTGTTTACCCGCTATGCTTTCGTATTGCTATATTGTTATCACTAACATTTCTAGTTTTCTTTCAGGTATGTCAACTCAACCCAACAAGGGGAAGGCGGCGTGGGAGGGGGCCGATGAAGAGGAGCGTGAGAGTCCGGGAGTGTGGGAGGAGGCTGTGGATAGGGTGAAGAAGAATGAACGGAGGAAGAAGCAAGAGGAGAAAGAAGCGGAGGAAGATCGTTTATTTTGGGAGGAACAGAACAAGAGAGTGAGGGAGCGCAAGCGGCGTGAAGAGGAGGCAAAAGAACGTGAAAGGTTGGCCAAGATAGAGAAGGAGAAGCAGAGGATTCGCGACATAGATAAGTACTACAAGAGAAAGCATGAGAATGAGCGGATGTTGGACAAGATAGCAAAGGAAGCTGAAGTCATAAGGGAGGAAAGAGCCAAAGAAGAAGCGATGAAGAAGCGCCGTGAAGGCTTCGACAAGGAGTTGGTACAACTCGCCCGTGCGTGGAGGGACAAGGAAGAGGTGATGGCAGAAGCTACGAAGAAGTTGGCGAAGGGGGAGCCAGCTTTCTTCACTCAGTATGAACGAAGCCCGTGATTTGTTGTCATGTTCTCATAAGCTGGCCCATTATGTTCTGTCGAACCTCTTTGTTGTTGTAATGCACTAAGAACCTCCTTATTTGTGTTAGTTTGATGTCATTGTTGTAAGGCACTTTGAACCTCGTCATTGTTACATTGCACTATGAACCTCGTAATTTGTGTGAGTTCGATGTCATTGGTGAGGTCATAATTTTGTTATGATATCTGTTGTTGTTGCCTGTCTTTCCTCAGCTGCCACTTCCAGTCCTCTTTGCTTGGCAGCTGCCACTTCCTGGTAGGCCGCGCCACGGGCCAAGGCGCTGCTGCACGGTAGGCCGCGCCACGGGCCAAGGCGCTGCCACTTCCAGTCCTCTCTCTGTTGCTTGGCAGCGCCGCCGACGACGGCGTTGCCTGGTAGGCCGCGCCACGGGCCAAGGCGCTGCTGCACGGGAGGCCGCGCCAACCATCACGGCGCTGCCACTTCAGTCCTCTCTCTGTTGCTTGGCAGCGCCCCCGACGACGGCGTTGCCTGGTATGCCGCGCCACGGCCCACGGCGCTGCTCCACGGGAGGCCGCGCAATCCTCACGGCGCTGCCACAAGCCGTGGCGCCGCACTTACCGGCCTGGGGGCCCACTACGCCACGCTGGCAGGGTGGCAGCGCCATGGCGCACGGCGCGGCCGCATGGGATGCAGCGCCACGGAGGATGGCGCGGCAAAAATAGGTTAGTTCAGTGAAATTTTTTGGCACATAGGTCATTTCGTGAATTTTTTGCGCCACATAGGTCAGTTTTGTCAATTTTGTCGAGGATCGGTTGTGGTTTGCCATTTGGGCAGGGACGAGTTTGTCAAGCAGTGAAAGGACGGCAGCACACGTGGTGGTGACAATGGCCTGACCATGATGGTAACAGGAAGAACCAACGCTGCAGTGCTGACAGCGTCAGATAGATCATGTAGCCACGATTTCAAGCCAACAGTCAACCACAGCAACCCACCTGATATCCATCGATTTCTACTCCCTCCGTTCCAAATTAGATGACTTCTATTTGTCCACATGCGAATGTATCTAGACATGTTACAAGTATAGATACATCCGTATGTCAATAAATAAAAGTCATCTAATTTGGAACGGAGGGAGTAGATAGGAGGGAGGAAATTTTACTAGATAAAGTGGTGCCCTACGCATTAAATGATGATTGGTTTTTACTATTACGATAGTACCTCTTAAATGAGGGTACTCCCTATCATTTGTTCTTAGTACGTGGAAAAAGAGGGGGCAACAGCAATTTTTGAATAAATTGCGAAAACCAGGATTCAAACTCAAGACCCTGGGCTCTCTGATACCATGTCTTCATGCACTAGCCAACGCAACCAAAAAGTCCGAACTGATGGAGAGGGCTAGACAATCCACATATACACTTCAACACTAGCCTAGGAGTAGAAATTAATTCCACCTGTTAGATCTGCAAGAATGGACGGTTGAAATTAATCGAACAGTACTGTAAACTAGCTATATGACTATGCAATTCGATGACCTGAGTACTAAACATGGTGCATAAAGAAGGGAAATGGCTTGTCCAGTTTCTTTCATTTGACTTATGTGACAGACTTGCAAAATGAGGAGTCCAATCTACTATGTAATTTTTAAACTCAAATCTGGTGAGATCAACATGTATCTGCTTTCGTGTTATAAATTTAAGAACAAACCATGCTGACCAGGGGTTTGCAGCATGTATACCATTAATTCTTATATTTCGTACCAGTAATTACGTGAAGTTATATGTGCTCTTGAATAAACCTTTACCTTGCGCAGGTCTCCGAGTGGATGAGTGCTAAGGGTCATGTCAAATTTTTGCCGAAAGATCATGCTGTTCACCTGGATTTGATCGGTCAAGTTCATGGAGTCGGAGCAGCAGAAGCCTACTTCAGTAAACTACCTGATAAAGATAAGACAGAGAAACCTTACGGTGCACTCCTGAACTGCTACACACGAGAACTCCTAGTCGACGAATCCTTGGCTCATTTTCAGAAGATGAAAGAGCTGGGTTTTGTGTTCAGCTGTCTCCCCTACAACAACCTCATGGGCCTATATACCAACCTAGGACAGCATGAGAAGGTCCCTTCAGTGATAGCAGAGATGAAAAGCAATGGTATCATGCCTGACAACTTCAGCTACAGAATATGCATAAACTCTTACGGCACGCAGGCAGATTTTTTCGGGATGGAGAAAACCCTTGAAGATATGGAGTGTGAGCCTCAAATTGTTGTTGACTGGAACGCCTATGCTGTTGTAGCGAGCAACTACATTAAGGGCGACATTAGAGACAAAGCCATCTCTGCTTTAAAGAAAGCAGAAGAAAAAATTGACATAAAGGATTCAGATGCCTATAACCACCTGATGTCCCTCTACGGCCAACTGGGGGACAAGTCAGAGTTGAAGAGGCTCTGGGCGCTCCAAATGTCAAACTGCAAGAGGCATATTAATAAGGACTACACTACAATGCTTGCCATGCTTGTGAAGCTTGATGAAATCGGAGAAGCTGAGGCATTGTTGAAAGAGTGGGAGTCGAGCGAAAATGCTTTTGACTTCCATGTTCCACAAGTCTTGCTCACCGCATACCGGCAGAAGGACATGCTGGACAAGGCCGAGTTGCTGCTCGATGACTTCTTGAAGAAGGGGAAGAAGCCTACTTCAACCAGTTGGGGCATCGTAGCAATCGGATACGCGGAGAAAGGTGATGCTGCGAAAGCCTATGAGCTAATAAAGAATGCCCTTTGTGTTTATTCTCCTAACAGTGGCTGGATACCGAGGCCTGCGATGATCCAGATGATACTGAAGTATCTTGGAGACGAAGGCGAACTCAAGGATGTTGAGACTTTCATTCGTCTGCTGCAGGCTGCTGTGCCTATGAACTCGGATATGACCGACGCTTTGTCAAGGGCTCGTATGAGAGAAGAGAAGAAGGCTGCAAGCGCAGAGGAAGAAGCTCCAAGCTCAACAAAAGCATCAGTATAATGCTGCTTGAACTAGTGATTATCAATGGAACGGAACTTTTAGGCCGGTTTGTGGTTGATGTATTATGGTGCACCATGTAATTTATCTAGTTAGTTACAAGAACTTTATTGATACTTTGTTCCTTATGCCTGAATCTTCTGAGATTGCAATTGTGCAAGAACACATGTTGACAAGGTTATAAACTGGATTTCAGGGACTCGGTTGAGCAAAAGCATAGCTACAGCAACGTTCCATTTTTCATCTACAGTTTAAGGTGCCATAAGAGCATCTACAACCGGAGGCCCCAAACCCACCCCAAACGTCCGGGCGGACAGCCCGGACAGGGTTTGGGCTAAAAACCGCCACCCAAAGGAGGCCATCAAAGCCACCCCAAACGTCCGGGCTGTCCGGCACACCCCAAACCCAGCCCATATGTAAGGAGGGTTTGTGGGCGTCCGGGCGCGCCCGGACAGGCCGCCACGTCGGACGCGGCCCAACTTGACCCCACATATATCCGAAAATTTCCCACCCCGGTCGGAACCCTAGCTCTCACCCTCCTCCGATCCCCTTTCCACTCCACTCCATTTCCACTCTTCTTCGTCCACAAGCTCGACAGGCACGCCGTGCTCGTCAAAGGGACCGTGAAGCACGGGAACGTATGGAGGCCGTCGTCGCCCGAGAACGCGAAGCTCAACGTGTGGAGGCCGCCGTTCACGATCGGGAAGCTCAGCGTGTAACCTTCGCCGCTCACGCACGGGAGCTGGAGCGTGAAGCGGGGGTCCGCCGTTGCCTTCGCCGTCGCGAAAGTCAACGACGTGACGCAGCGGAGGCCGCCGCCCGGGCTCTCCATGATCTGTGAGACCTCTTGTCGGTCTTGTTTGAGCGTGCCTCCGCTCCGGTGTGTCGGATGACCTGTGTCCAATTTAATTTCTGTATTGAACTATGTTTGTGGATGTTTGAACTATGCTTATTTGTATGATGTTTGAACTATGATCACTCATTTGATCTACGTGCATGTCCAATATGGTTTTGGGGGGATTTTTTGGGGGTTATGGTTGTATGACACAGTTTTTGGGGGCTGTCCGGTCACCGTGCCCGGACGCGTCCGGTCACAGTTTGGGGCCGAATTTGGGGCTCCGCTTGGAGATGCTCTAATGGATGAAAAGTTTACACAAAATATCAACTATAGGCCTAAAACATTGTGACATACTAGTTGAATTTTGCGCGGCGTCACGCCGCGCTTCTGTTGCTTTGTATTTTTTCATAAATTTTTAAGATAACTCCATAATCAGAGAAATTGTATTTTGTGAGATTTTGTTGAATTTAATTCCGTAATTAGATGAAGTACACTTAGGTTGTATATAAATATTAGCCAACTTGAATTGTTTAAATATGTTTGTATTTTGGCACTAATAAGTACCATTTATTGTTCTGAGCATGCCGTTATGTGTTGGAGTATCTCTAATATTTTAGCAATTTGAAATGTTCAAATAATTTTGTAAATGATACCTAATTTAAGTATGTAGTTAGTGGTAATGAATTTTTTTTGGATTCGAGTCCATGATCTGGGAAAGTTTCTTTATATTTCATCGAAATTTTGATCATTTTCAATTGGTCAAATATGTTTTGTATTTTGCCGGTTGTCGTACGTAGGTAGTGTTGTTTTTTCTGAGCATTTTTTATATAGCTTAAAGAATATCAAAATATTTGGCAAATTGAATTGTTTAAATATGTTTGTATGTTGCCATAATATTTTTAATTGTAATTAGAGAAAATGTAATTGAATTATCTCCAGATATTTGCCAGCTTCAAAATTTGTAAGCAGCTTCGCGCGGTGACACGACGCACCCTCGTTTGTGAAAATATTTAAATTTGCCGGAATTTGGCGTTTAAGGTATCTCTAAATACTTAGCAAATTGCAGTGTTTAGAAATGTTTGTACTTTTTCATAAATATGTAAGATAACTCCATAATCAGAGAATATGTATTTTGTGAGCATTTATTAAATTCAAATCCATAATTAGATGAAGTCCACTTAGATTGTGTACAAATATTAGTTAATTTTAATTGTTTAAATACGGTTTTTTTTGCATTAATAAGTATCATTTGTTTTTTTGAGCATGTCGATATGTTCTGGAGTATCTTCAAAATGTCCAAGTATGCTATTATTTTGCAAATAATATTTAATTTGAGCCCGTAGTTAGTGCTAATGCATTTTTTTGGCACATCGCACTTGTTGTAATTCAGAATGTTGAAATCTGTCGTAATTTTTCGTCTACAGTATGGTCAAATACTTAATGAATTAAAAACTCGAAATATGATTGTGTTTTGACATAAATTTTTAATTTAGCTCCGTAGTTAAAAATGCATGGTATGAGCATTTATTAATTTTAACTACGTAGTTAGATACATTACGGTTTAGTGAGAAACAGTAGTTACATTTGTGGTAGAAACTAAGTTATGTTGCTAGCAAATTTATGTACAATAACAAAATGCATTTAATTACAATATTATATATAGTATAAAGCATAATTGAGAACCGTCTAGATTCTAAGCTATGAATAATCAAAAAATGATTTATCGTATGAAAGAAGTATAACCGGATGGATTTGATTTTATGACCACTCAACACTCTAATTTGAAATTTGAGATACATCTAATTTTGAGCGCATTGACAGAGCATCGCACTGCTTATTTTTTTTGTGAGCTTATGTGTAAATTTATAGCAGAAACTATCACTGGGAAACTTTTTTTTTATGTGATGGGAAAGATTGAAGTTCACAGATTTTAGTTAGCAATTTGTTCTCCGCAGGAAAATTACGTAAAGAATGACTGTTTGGAAATAATTTCTCAAACAAAATGTTGTAAATGTGTACGGATTCGAGAAATCTAAAAATCTGTAGTTCACATATTGCAGTCAAAAACTTGTTTGTTGTTAACTTAAAAAAACTACCATTAGGAAATTATGCTTAGAAGGAGTGTTTAAAAATGTGAGTGTGGGGAAAAAATAAATTAGGGGAAAATAAGATGCTATTTTTTCTTGGTTATTTTTTCTAAAAAATATTCAAATCCATACAATTGTCCATATAGTTGGAGTGAATGCATTTTTTTTCAATTTTTTTTGGTGAGTTGGAATGTTTAAATATGTTTGCAGTCTGGCCTAATTAGAAGGCACTTTTTTGTATGATTAGTTTGAGTTATTGTTCATAGTTTTCCGGTAGAAAGATCTGAAATTTTTGTATTTGTAACATTATTTTTTTCTGTAATTATCATTTTTCTAGAAAGATTTGGAGCTCATAAATTGTAGTAAAAAATTTGTTAACTGTGGGGCCAATATTTTAAAGAAACAATTAAGGGAGGATTTTAAAGAAACTGTTACAAAAAAACTTTGTCTAAAAGTTGTGTCAAAAATGTGAGCGTCAGAAAAAATTATGGCTTTGCAAAAGTCTTATAAATCGTGGACAAAAATTTGTTCGTCGTGGAAAAATTTCTTAAAGAAAGTATTGCTGGAAAATTTACGGAAACTACTATTGTAATTAAAAAGGAATAAAGTTGGTTAATCATGCAGGGAAACAAATTCCATTTAAAATTTAAGGTAGCGGAATAAGTACCGTTGACAATCGTTGCTAGGAAATCGGTGTAAAATTATCTTTCTAGTTTCTAATTTTACACGGGTAGGAAGCAATAGTTGTCCTTTAAGTTAAAGTAGCAATAAAATGTATAGAGGGAACAAAAAGGGGGGGGGGGGGGGGGGGGACAACATAATATTAAATGCATTTTGGGGAACATTTAATTTGCACATTGATATGAAACAAAAAAAATATAATAGTAGTGAATATTGTAGTAATTGTAATCTTTAGATGGTATCTTGAATTTTTCAAGTCAGTAATTAAGTAGTAAATACATCGCAAAATGTGGAACTTGAGTTGAAGTGGATGAAAGATCTGATTAGCAAAAAAAGGAAATGAGCGAGTAATAGTACTTATTTTAAAAAAATGGCATATCATAGTAGTGAATATTGTAGTAAGTGTAAGCTTTAGATGGTACTTTGAATTTTCCAAGTCAGTAATTAAGTAGTAAATACATCACAAAATGTGGAAGTTGAGTTCAATTGGATGAAAGATCTGATTAGCAAAAAAAAGGGAATGAGCAAGTAATAGTATGTATTTTAAAAAATATGGCATATTATTGGATTAAGATACATTACTAATTCAATAAACTAAATCCAATCAAATCCTTTGTAGATTATATTCATCGTTCCAATAATTCGACGGTGCAAAATATTAAAGCATAAGAATAAAACAGAAAATTCAGGCCAATCTAATATCTGACACATTTATGGAATTTTACAATTGAAATTTATGAAGTCTAAAAACGTCGATGTAGTGCAATGGATCATATGACCAATTACAGATACTGAAATGCATCCTAGATCATGGAGTTAAATTAAAATGGAGTTGGATTGACTGACAGATGTTATTTCCATGAACTCAATAGTTAATAATAAAAACTCATATTAGTTGTTCGTTTTTTTTAAAGTTGATTAATCGTGCATGGAAATGCGTTAGTTGTAAAGATTTCATTTTTCTGTAAATTTTGGTATGTTATTTGCGATTTTTTGGATGGCGGATAAAAAGATATGAATTTTTCAGCTTTTAGCATTTTGTGGAATTAGTTTGAAAACTGACAGGAGGACCCACATGTCAGGGTTCTTTTATTTGCGGGAGACAATTATGGGAAATGCTAAAAAGCTGACAGTGGGGCTCGCGTCGCGTCAGCATGACGTCAGCGACGCCATGGACGCTCTGGCGAGCTCGGGCGAGGACGCTCCGCTCGCCCCAGCACACTCGCGATGTTCGGATCGCGTGGATCCGCGTAGGGCGACGCGGAGAGCCGGCAGGGCGGCGCCTTGGACCATATGGTCGCCGGAGCCGCCGGCGGCGACCATTTCCGCAGCGGCGACCTACGAAGGCGACGGCGTCGATTTCGGCGTGGATGGAGCGCGTCGGCACGTGAGACTGGGCGAGGATGGAAAGGATAGGATGGCGAAGATATCCGTGAGCTTCGATTCATCGGAGGAGCAGCGGAGCGGCGGCGATGTGCGGCGGCGGCGACTTTCCGTCGCGCGCGAGAGAGAAGAGAGGAGGCGGAGATTCTGCGGAACGTTTTGCAAAAAAGTCCGTGTATTTTCAGTAATTTGCCAATTGGTCCCTCGTCTCGTGTTTTTGTGGACTGCAGGTTTGGTTTTGTTTTTCGAGAGGGGTTTTTTTTGCAAATGCGTCACGGGCGTGTTCCCTGGGCCGTCCGATCGCCGGGCGACAGCGCGGATCGAGTTAGTGTTCAACACTGTAGCAGTGAACAGTATTTAATGTTGCTCGCAACAGTAGACCGCGCGCGGATCCGGCCGGCTTTTATATAGTTAGTATTTCCAACTATATGTAATTAGTAAGGTATACACGGACACTCCTAATAAACGTTATGGATCATACATCTATTAACTGCAAAATAATACTCTGTTAATATTTTGCAACATACAGCCTGAGTCAAGGCAGCAAAAAAATGAAGCGGTGATATAAGAAGACCAAAACAGGTCTTTTAAGTTATTCTTCTTGAGTCATCACAGTTCAACCAACGTAGCACTGGGATATCCAAGTTTAAAACATGGATGTAAGAATACATCGGCATAGAAATGCCACCAATAGAGCAACTAGACATAGGACACATGCAGGAAAAAAAACAAGGTAACCCGCTGATATAGGGCCTAATTATCCACTACTCCGAAAGAGTGGACTTCAGCTCTCCACTCTTTTCCATCTCGAGAACAATGTCACAGCCCCCCATCAGTTCCGATTTGTAGTAGAGCTGAGGAAAAGTGGGCCAGTTCGAGTAAGTCTTCAGACCTTGTCTGACTTCCTCATCAGATAGAATGTCGAAGGACCCGAAGCTGATCCCTGCTCCTTTCAATGCATTCACAACTTTTGAACTGAAGCCGCAACGTGGAGTATCTGGGTTGCCCTTCATGAACAGCATCACTGGGGATGAGGAAACCAAGGCCTCAAGTCGGTCCTCTAGGCTCTCTTTCGGAATAATCCCTTTCTCAGACAGAACCTTCTTTAGCTCCCCACTCTTATGCATCTCCATCACTATGTCTGAACCACCAACCAGCTCACCTTTTATGTACACTTGAGGGTAGCTAGGCCAGTTCGATAGAACCTTTAGGCCCTGCCTAACCTCATCATCTGAAAGAATGTCAAAACTTGAGAAAGGAATCTTCTCTTGCTTAAGAATATGAAGGACCTTCCCACTGAATCCACACTTGGGCTCCTCAGGTGAACCTTTGATAAATATCATCACTGGGCTTGAATTAGTGAGGTTCTCCAAACGAGCTTTCTGAGCTTCAGTAAGCCCATTTGGTTCAGGACTCTTTTCACCTGTAGACTCGGATATCGGCTCCTCCTCAATTTTGCTTCCTTGTGGCTGGAGAGGATGTTGTGCTCCTTCAACACATCCTTCAATTCACCACTTTCATGCATAGCAATAACAATATCACAGCCACCAAGCAGCTCACCTTTGCAGTACAACTGAGGAAAAGTTGGCCAGTTAGAGAACTTCTTCAGTCCTTCACGTACTGCATCATCTGAAAGGATATCAAAGCTCCCAAACTCAACACCTTCCAGCTTCAAAATGTCAACCACTCTTCGACTGAAACCACACCTTGGTTCTTCTGGATTCCCCTTCATAAATAAAATGACAGGATGGGAATTGACAAGCTGCTCCAATCGCTTATTCAGAGCAGTTGCACTTTCAGCAGCAGAAGATCCATTTTGTCGTGCCAATTCTTGCACCTTTTCAAGTACAGCAGGTCCAGCAGCAACTCCCAGACTAGCAGGTGCAGCAGACTCAGCAACATTGGCAGGCCCAGCTAACTTTGCAACCTTATTGGCCAGGCTGGCCGGATTTGCACCCTCCAGAGTATCAACAGGTTTGCCTTCCTGAAAACAGATAAACCATGCACAGATGAAAAACCTCTTACAAAGAAAGCAACACGTGAAATTTCCAAGGCATTTAATGAAACAAATTTGGCACTGCATTAAAGAAAATCCAGAAGCTACGCAAACTTAACCTCTTCCAAAAACTAACCTCACATATTTGCTGACAACATCGTATGAAAATCTAAAGGTTGTGTGGTAAGCACGATTTGCATTACAAAGGAATTTGACAGTAACACACCATAATTCAAAGTGAAGCCATGACTAACTAACCTAGCTAAGAAAACACTGTGTATGCCGACCTCAGGAGGTCCCGTAACAATATCACAGGCATTAATTTGGTTATAATCGTACAAAATATTTCATAACCCATACAACATTCCAGTTACATGAACTAGTAACAGACTACATGCTACATCATCCCACAACAGAAGTCACCAAAGAAGCAAGAACATTGTACATCCATGCTAGGGTGAACTAAATTAACTTGCACATTCATACAGAACTTTAGGCAGGCTAGAGTAAATTTAGTGAAGTGTATACCTAACTTTAGTATTCCACAGTATATGTGACATGGGGACTCATAATTGATGACATTGCTTGTAGAATATTTCATGCTTATACGTTTGAAAGATGGTCCTAACAATAATATCAGCACATGCCGCGTCATGAGGGCAAAGCACATGCCGGATTTTTTGCCTTTAAAAATGGATGAGGGAACTCGTGCAATTCAGATTTAATAAGGAAGCAACACATGAAACTTCCAAGGCATTCAATAAAACATATTTGGCACTGCATTAAAGAAAATCCAGAAGCTAAGAAAACATGACTTCTTTCACGATCTAACCTCACATGTTTGCAGAGCAAACATTATACGGAAATCTAAAGGTTGTGTGGCACTTACAATTGGCACTACAAAGGAATTTCACAGTAACACCAAATTTTCAAATAAAGAAACGACTAAATTTCAAGTGAAGCTACGATCCACTAGCATATCTAAGAATAAACTGTGCATGTCGAGCTCAGGAGGTCCCTTAACAATATCACAGGCATTACTTTGGATATAGCCATACAAAACATTTCATTGTTGATACAGCACTCTACTGACATGAACTGGTAACAGCCTATATGCTACATAATCCCAGTACAAACGTTCACCAAAAGAAGCAATAACATTCTACGTCCATGCTAGCGTGAACTAAAGTAACATAAACATCCATAACAGAATCTTTAGGGTAGGCAGACTAGAGAAATCTGAGAGAAGTGTGTGCCGTTTGAAAGTGGGTCCTGACAATAATATCAACACATCCCTCATCATGAGGGCAGAGCACATAGCCGATTTTTTGCCTTAAAAACTGAACGAGGGAACTCTCGCAATTCCACTTCAATAAGAGGGGTGGTAAACCTACCAACATTCCCCATGAGTTTTTATTTTTATAAAAGGTTCATTAGCACAATCGAATTGCATTGCATGAAAACTGTAAATAGTAAATACCTTGCAGAAAACAAAGTATGGTACTGCTGTAACTCCATATGCCTCTGAAATTTCCGGTTGTTCTTCAGCTTCAACCTGATAGGAGTTACCAATGTAACAAGGATAAACAAGAAAAGGCTTTAGATATCCAAATCACGAAATGGCGTGTTATTGACAGCCACATATAAAAATGATTCATAACCATTTGACTAAAGAACACAAAGTGCAAGATAGTCGTGAAGGTGAAATATTTTGTTAGATCAGCCTTAACTCAAATTTTCGTCTAATGGCATCACTCAGTGAAACTAGTAGATAACATACCAGTACAAAGACTATTATTTATATAGTGCTGGACATTTGACCTCATACTTGATACTGAAAATTCACCTAATGAAAGAGGGAAGAGTTTCAAGGACAGACTGGTTGCCCTCAGCTATTATCTCACATTCTCAACTGAGTCCATAACTTAACAGGAAGAACAAAGGGTTTCAAGCATAAACGGGTTGCATTCAGCTGTTATCTCATGCTTTTAACTGAGTCTATAACCTAATAAGTAAGGAGCGACAAATGTTGCAAGCGCAAGTTGGGTTGGATTCCAGTTAATCAACTGCATACACATCACATATTAAGGCTGAAACTCAAAGAACAGCTGCTGTTGTCGCATCTCAACTTGGTACTAATTAAGCATCATAATATATAATCAAACAAACGGAAAAGTAACTTACATAGCAGGAGATACCATATACCAGAACCCTAAACGCTAGCCGCGAATCCGAACCCTAGACCGTCGCCGAGGAATCACGATCCACAGGAAACCAACCCGATCCCAAATCTACCGCGACAGAACATGAAAGGAAGGCGGGGGGTGGGGGACAAAGCAGGAAGTACCCGGAGGAAGAGCGCGTGGGGGAAGTCGACGGCGAGGTGCGCGAAGACCTCGTCCATCTGCTTGGAGGCCTCGCACCAGGAGGCCCAGAAGTGCACCGCGGCGGCCCGCGCGCCGCCCACCGCGGCGTCCAGCTCGGCCTTCGACCCCACCTCCCTCACCGCCCCGCCGCCGCTCGCCATGACCACCTCACTCGCTGCCTCGCCTTCCCTCCGAAGCAACCCAACGGAACAATCTGCGGCGAGGAATCAGGGATGCTAGGCTAGCGGCGGAGGCAATTTGGAGGAGGAGAGAGACGACGACTCGTGCGGCGAGGGGTTGCGGCTTGGGGTTTTCCTCTCTTTCCCGTGAGGTGCGATGGCGACGGAAGATTCCAGAAGTGGCCGGTGCCGGTTTGGGCTATTGGGCCTGATGATCGGAACAGGCCAGGAGCCCAAGAGAAAAAGAACGGCTGACGTGTAACCACGCGGCCGGCTTGGCAAAAGCCAGAAGCTGCGGCGGCGGTGGGGTCCAGCCGCCGTCCGGGTGTCCCCGGCCCACGAGTCTATAAATTGGAGCATTTCTGCGGCCCTCGGAAGACAAGAAACCCTAGTCGCCACCCAAACTCATTCCCACGCGCTGCCTCGACCAGTTCGTCAGATCTGGTATCTGTGTGTGATAGTCTCATCTCTTTATCTCTCTCTCGTTTTTCTGTTTGGTGTTTGATTCTCGTGAGGTGTGTGAGATTTTGCTGGGTAGTTTGGATCGATGATGTTGTTGAAGAATACTGCGTTATCTTCCTGATCAATGTGAGGCCGATGCGATAAGCGGGGCTTCCTGATGACACCATTATCTCGCTGAGATCCATCGCAGCAGCAATTTCGCCTATTATTTTTTCCTTTTATCTCGTTTGCTTACTTTCCTCTAGATGCTACTCTGCCTAACAGAAAGTATTTCGTGGTATGTTGGACACGGTACTGTCCAACATATATTATGCTCACACAATAGCACACGGGAAAATAATCACTTCTTTGAAATGATAAGATGTAAAACTTCACCCGCTGTCAAAAATTACTCACCGAAAGCAGACTAGAAGAAAGATCTATCTGCCGAAAACTAGTTCATATCAATGATAAGAACAAGAGGCCTTGTATGTAAACTGCCACGCACCACAGTATTAGCAGCAATCGTACTGTAAAACACACAACACGCAAATTGTTTTCCAGGATACTGCCACTCGGATCATTCTCTGTTCATTATCGTGTACGCGCAAAAAAATATCCTCAAATCGCCACTCACCAGCGCTGACAACTGACAGCATAATTTACCTATAAAAACTGACTCCCTATGCAAAACCAGCAGATGATCAAGAAATTAAGTAGCAGATTTACAACGAAAAAGAACTGACAAAATATGCAAAACCAGCGGATGGTGAAGAAATAGAGTAGTGATGATGACTCCAAGCAAATATAAAGTGCGTGACAATAGTATATAGTATATGGTTACAACAACCCAAACTTATCACAGTTTTGCTGGGTTGCAACATGTAAACATAATAAAGAAAATAAGTACAGTGGAATTACAGAACATGCAAATTAAGTGTCAGCATCTCTAGCATAAACTGTTTCCAGTATATGCATGCTTATTTACAGCTGGTCTAGCAGATTTACAAAGGCTCTGGCAGAATAGGTTTGATCTTGTTTCTGGCGTTAGCGTGGCCCAATCCACAAACTCATATCCTCTATAAGTCAACTGCAAAGAAAGGAAGCGACTTAAGCGGCATTACCTGCTCCTGCAACAATGGGATGTGATGGATGTTATCAGTTCGGATTAGTGCAGGTCTTGTCAGAGAAATAGTAACTCGGTGTAACTGATCATACCTCGGTGTCCTCCAGATGCTCTGAAGGGAAATGAAGCCCGGTGGAACAGTTGCTGAGCACCTCAGGGCTCTTCATCCATGCCTTGTGCGCTTCAATGGATTTCAGCTTGTAGCGGAACATCTGCCAAAAGAAACGCGATATTCATGAGCGTTTCATTCACAAATTGTTAAGGGTTAAAACAAGTTATTTTGAGTACAGTGTGGTAGGGGATCATGCACTCCTCCACACCTCGGATAAAGAAATAGTAGGCTTTTCGAGCTCTTCTCCCTCAGTATGAATTCCTGTACCCTGACATTCGGGCAAAGGATGGATTCTATTCTGCTCTTAGGCGCTGTTTTCGCCTTCCTGCCTCGCTTGCTCTTCCCCTTCTTTGCAATTTGATCAGCAATCACCTCATATTGGCACAGAACAGTCCAGTGCAATAGGCATGAAGTGTGAAATAGATGAAAAGCCTGCAAATCATGTTTAACCTAGTAGTTACCGCACAAGGCTTTGAATATGAAAACATAATTCTTGGGCTATGTGAAAAACAAGGCATGTTTGTAAGAGCTTCGCCTTATTTGACAAAGGAATCTTGGTTGATAAGAATATAACCGGGAGACAATTTTGCATATCTAGTTATGTACTCACAAGTCGCAAATGAAACTTTAGAAGATCTAACTTTATAATCGTATTCTCTTTCAGTTTTTCTGTTTTTTATATGGCTCATGTTGACTTCTAAAAACAGAAAAGCAAAAGAATGCTTGGAATTACTAACCCCGCTCGAGTTTCTACTGCTGCAAGCTAGGTTTCCTGTACTGCAGTTCAGCAAGGTAGCGACATCCTTTCCAGGAAGCATTGATCGCCCACAAATATCACAAACTTTCTCAGCAGCAAGTCGCTTCTGCTTCCTAAGCTCTCTCCTCATAGACTTGCTGGATAAGGGGCTGACTTCAAGATTGCACGGAGTACCAGTTGAGGAACCACCCACGATAGCTTGACTTGTGCCGGTCTGACCATTTGACTCTTCTGAAGATGCTTCTTGATCAGAAAATGACTTCTTCCTTCGTTTTCCACGATGTCCCGCATCATCAATCTCAAAGAAAGATCCAGCAGAGATAGGAAGGTCCTGATCATCAAAAGGCCACTTCCTTCCCAACTCATATGCATAAGAGAAGTTGACTATGGCAAAACCAGATTGTTCATAGATGTCAGAGCCATGTGAGGCTTCTTGTCCTACCCAAGCACACCAGATCTTGCTAATCTTCTTACGAGCATCGCTAGCTTCAGCGATCTTGTATGCAATGTTTCCATAACCAAGGAGATGTACAGGCAAGTTCAAAACAGCATCCTTAATCAATACACCAGGAATAACAAGCTGACCATCTGTTCCATCGCAGTTTGACAGTGCATTATCTTCAGTTACAGCAGCAATTCTACCATTTGGGCGTCCATTTGCACCCCTGGGTGCGCAGCTTGAACTGTCTCTCAAACTCGATGTCACTTCAGTGTCATTCCCTGAGAACTCAGGATGGAGAACCAGAGCAAGTTCTCTGTTGCTCTGCGAGCTCGAGTCCAGCAAGAGCGGATCATTCTCTCGTGAGTTGTTGAAGAAGAGCACACCATCATTGAACGGCCACGGCATGGGCCCAAACAGCGTGACCTTGGCCTCAGCATACCGCTTTGAGTGCAGATTCCCCTTGAGGTGGTCAAACAGCACATTGTCGCTGAAGCACTCGGTGAGGCAGATGGTGCAGAAGAAGATGACACGCTTCCCGGCACGCCGGAGCTCGACATAGGTGTGCCCATTCTGCCGCACCTCCCGAAGAGTGGCCTTGGCAGCAATCTCACGGATGTCCACCGGACCATTCCGTTGCAGCACCAAATCCTTCCCCACCATGGTGGGATTCCCTCTGAGTTACCACCAACAGCTGAGTTCCTTCTTTTCAGCTTCTCTGGCTCACAAATCCCCAAATTAATCTTCAAGACTAATTTTCCCTCCTTGCAAAGCAAGTCTCCCAAAATCACCACCAAACTAGGTCACCACACTTGAGATCTTAGTTTCCTTCCTTCCGAGCCCTAAGATTGCAAGCTTAACAAATAGCGACTGAAACTAGCACTACACAAATAAAACCTAGCACAGACGGTCGTATTCGTACGTTACTAGCCATGGGTATGGGTATGGAAGCAAGCGTGAGGAACCTTCCCAGCAGCGCCAACTCCTCGCCGGTCGAACCAACCCTAGTCATCAAATCCAACACGGGAAGGCAGCAAACCCTAGACTCCTGACCTGACGCCCGCCAAATTGGCGCGCCGGAGGGGATGTAAACGGCACTGGAGAGAGGGAACTAGCAGAGGACGACGGGTCGAGGCTGCTGCGGCGGGGGAGTAGGAGTAGGAGGAGGCTGGTGCAGGCTGCGGAGGGTGCTCGGCGAGGCGGTGGAGGAGGCGCGGAGGAGGCAAGCGGAGGAAGGCGCCGAGGGCGACGAGGCCATGTGATGCCGACGCGGCGGCGAGGGAGGGTCGTCGGCGCGGGGAATTCGGCCGCGCCTTTGTTTTTCGATTTTTTGCTTTGGCCGGGGAGTTTGGATGGTGGACGGAAAGAGGAAGGTGGGAGAGGTGAGAGGGGAAAAGGAAGGAAAGCGTGCGTGGATGAAGAAGGCGAGGTGAAATTAAACGGGACAGGTCGCTGTTGCCGCGTTCCGGACCGGTTGAATCGACCTGGACTCTACCGGTTCAACACTGAGAGCCTAGCTCAGCTGGTTTGGTTCCCTGTGGTGGAACCGGCCCACCCAGGTTCAAGTCCCAGACTTGGTATGGGTGCTCGCATTTTCCTGGATTTTTCAGGATTTAACCGGCGCTATGCTTTCAATGGTAGGTGACGTATCCGTCAACAGCGAGGCACCCGTGGTGACTTCGTCAACCTCAAGATCTGCCGGACCAGTCTCTCGGAGGTGCTCATAGGGGTAGGGTTTGCGTGCGTGCGTTCATATGGGTGTCTGTACGTGCGTGTTTGTGAGCGTCTGCGTCTGTACTGTGTTTCTCAAAAAAAAAAAAACTCTACCGGTTCAACTGCGTATTTAGTTTTTTTTTTTGGTCCTCGGAGAACCAAGAACCGGTGAAGAGTTGCCAGCTAGGGCATGTGCAACGATGATATCGTAGCCGTAGGACACTAACAAGTGATGTGTTAGAAGAGAGAAACGAAAAGGGATGGTGTGTTAGTTAAGAGATGATCTCTTTTAAGAATGGTAAAACTCTTTGCATTGTATAAAGTCGTCTTCTCTTCTAATCGCACATTTTTTATTAATTTTTAATCATTCCACGATTTTAGGTTCTACAAACAATAATTCTTCATAGATAACAAATGAGGTATCCATTGTATACCATGTATCTCTAAGATTACACGGAATTAATAAAAGCGGAGAAGCCAAAGGGGGCAAAAAAAAGTGCACTCGTGATACGTGCATTTTATATCATCATTTATATAACTTTTAGTATCATACTAGAATGTTATTTGCATGATTATATGATTGTTTCTACATGTTTTAGATGATTTTGGGGACTTTCATACAAAGTCCCTATTTTTGGTATTTAATTTCTGGGAGGCAGAAAACCTTCTTTTTCTTGTCTTTAATGTTTCAGGAGCTATAGGACCTCAAATAATAAAAGGAAAAATACTGCGTCAGTTTTTCATCGGGAGAAAGGCAGAGGGAAGAAGACCGAAGAGAGGAGAGCCACGAGGGCCAAATGGGGGTGGCCCACGCGGCCCATGTACCTGGCCGCGTGGGACCAGCCCAAACTGGCCTCGGGCACCTCCTCGCCTGGGGCTTTTTATCGACGCCTTCGTCTCGCCCGAAAAGTAACGCCCTAATTTTTCCAAGTCCATCCGAGGTCGCGGCGGCGGCGAAACTCCTGATCCCTTCCGAGGGGGTCAGATCCTGCTGCTCCGGAACTCCGGAGAAGGGGGAAATCATCGTCATCGTCATCACCTCTCCTCCTTGGCGTGGGAGGAGGCCTCTACATCATCACCCCCATCAAGACCAGCACCATCACCATCATCATCACCGTGATCCACTCCGTTCCCCTCGCAGTTTGAGAGTTGCTATACCCTAGATACTTGTCTTGTGCTACTATTCATGTTTGTGATTGAGTACTTGTCATTATTTGGTGGTGAAGTTATAATTTCATATTGTGTTGTACCACTTATGCCACTGATTATGATCATGTTCGCACGTTGTGAGTAGTTCCCGTATGTTCCTGAGGGCATAGGATGAATTGACATTGATTTATATATGACATGTGTTGGTATTTTGTCGAGAGTTTATCTTCTATGTGATTCTATGATGGTGTTGTGCGAACGTCGACTGCACAACACTTCACCTTTATGGGCTCGTAGGAGAACACCGTAGTGTAATGAATTGATGGAGACTTGGGAGGACACGTAAACCTGAGACCGAGTCATGAAGTTATATTATGAGGGTATTAGTATCGGGGACCTTAGAGTGTAATGCTATGGTGGGACTTTATGTCTTAATAATTCTTGTGCAGTCATTTGCTTGGCCACATGATCCATCATAAGGGGTTGTAGTTTATTTATTTAGCTATACCTAATTATGGCTCCGTCCAAAGAGGATTAAAACTTGACAAGATATTCAACGTGTTGTTTAATAAATCTCTATGCCTAGCATCATCCATGCCGCCCTCGGGAACGTTTGCCACATATAAGTTACACATCATTTGAGCTTGTCCTCTTGCCACATAAGAGGATTGGGCTTTCTCTCTTTGAGAGCTTTCACTTGTTACTATCTGTTATCTGCTTGCAATTATATAACTGAAAATACCAAAAACATCTGCATCTTTTATTGTTTTATTTATCAATCTTACTAACCAATACCTTCAGCTCCTCGTGGGTTCGACAACCTTTTCTAATTGAAAGGTACTACAATTGATCTCCTGCACTTGGGAGCCATCAACTCACACACACTTTTTTTTCTTCAAAACCAGCATATGCTCAAACTGAGCCTCTCGGGAAGATTTAGGCGGCGGTTTAGGTCTTGGTATTGACGTGGTCATCACACATGTCTCGATCGACGAAAACATCGCGTCTCTATAAAGGAATAATATGTATTTATGAAGCACACAAGTGTCGAACATGTGGTTTGAAATCTAACCCTCAACCACAACAAAGATAAGCAACTGATGTATGATGTATCAGTCCGTTAGTATCCATTCAATGTTAATGGCAAGATGGAGCCATGTATTGGTAATTAACACCATCATTGTTTTCTAATCTTCTTTAAAACTAACACAACTCTTATGGATATACAATGAATATCCGACTTTTAGAATCACATACTACCGACGACACGTGATGCTTCGGTTCTTACAATGTTACAACTTTTAAGTGGCATAAGAGAAGCCGTGGCCATTATGCTACATCCTACATCCGCATAATCCATGCTAAGAATATAGGTGTAAAACATACTCTAAACTTAAAGATTTTTTGGCTTAAGACATCATTGGCAAAGGTCTGACGAGGATCACCGTTGGGTTGGGGCTTCTTTCTCGCTCATTTTACCTCATAGCAGTCACGCGTGAGATGAGAAGAGTAGCAATTACACCTCATAACATACTTTAGCACGTTAATTTTTTAAAAAATTGTGTTCTAGTGCCTTTGATTTTGAAGTTTGGATTTCTCCATATTTACTCGTATACGTTTGGCGTGCACTAGAATATGCTGCAAGGTTCCACTCCGATACCAATCTATAATGATTAAGACACTCGAGACAATGAGACGTGCAACTAACAGTACACCGACAGGGCACCTAACCGTAAATGAAATGGAAATAAATAAGAGCGGTGCTGGTTGCACGTTCCGGTTGGGTAGGTCGACCCACCGTACTGTTGGGACAGGTCAACATCACAAGGCGAATTGAGCAGGGAGCATATCTCCTTTCGAAACCATAAGCAAGAGCATATACTCATTATGTAGAAATAACGAATCGAATCTTCAAAGTACTTCAAGGAAACAATTGTGTCAAAAACCAACTCGTGGTGAATCGAGGTGGGAAAATCATCAAGGAGAGAATTGAACTTGCTGGCGCAGAGACAAATGCTACATCTCAAACATATGAATGGTTACACGGCACCTGCCTTCCAATCTGGACACCGCCGCAGCGGACAACTAAACAAGCGGCAGCAGTACCGGTGAATATAACATTGCGCGAACTTACTAAAGTTTATTGCAGCTCGTGTATTCTCCACCAAGCAAGCAAAACAGAGTGTCAGGTAGGCGTCAAATGAGAGGAAACGGAAGAAAAGGGAGGAGGGTTGCAAAAAACAAAGTCCCTAGAGTGTTAAGGCTCTAAGCGGTCTCCGCATCGGGCACGGCATCCACAGCTACGTCTTCAGGCTCGGCGTCCTTCTGCTCGACGAAGTCATACGCAAACTCCTCCTCCGAAGGATCCTCCTCCACGCTTCTGCCAAAGATGAATGGCCTCTTGCCCATCGTCGTGAAAGGCATCAGCCCCAGTGCGCGCGCTGTTTTGATCTCCCTCGCAACCTTGCGCTGAGCTTTCGCACTTATCTTAGTCTGCAGAGCCGATCAATATGTTAGCCACCTCAACAGAAGCATCATCAGAAAAGTGCAATTGCTATTTGAACTCAGACATTCCTTTAGTCGAGATGTGTCATTCAGCTCTGAATACTACAATATGCATTACTCTCAACAGTCTGAGAAAGCATGGTGAATGGATTTACATTACATACATCAGGAACACAGGAATGGCTTCACCCTAATTTTTCCTATTTTATATGAAGGACAAGAAAGTATCATTACCTGATTCCTCTTGATGATAATGCCAGCTTCTGTGAGGAAGTTGGAGAGGAATCTAACATTCTGCAAGGAATAATTCCATCTGGTCAGAAACTGCAACTTCGAGAGAATTGCAGTAGCCCAAGATATTGGGATGCATCATGCAGATCAAACTACATATGCATGCAAGAACGTGTTCAGCAGTAGGTAATTATTTGAAAAATAAAATGGTTACAGACCACCAAAAAATAAGCAGTTCCGTCATATACCGCTTGAGCAAACTGGTATACTTCCAACGAAAGGATTACCCCGTTTAAATGTTACCTCTAATGTGGCTTCAATGCCATTACTCGTTACACCCTCTGACAAAGGTGGCATTTTGATTGGTTAAACAAGCCTTTGACAAATAATGACTCCACTATTGCTATTGTAATTTACGTCACATATAAATTGATGTTCCTAGATTTGTAACAAAAGTACTTATGGTTGTAATATTGTATCACATTGAGCGGAGTATGTGCTGGTCAAAACTGTCTCAATCTAAATATGGCTTACGTTTTGCAACAAAGCGACTTGTGTTGCAGCAAGATGTGTTGCAGGCTTCTGCAGATTTCCCAATAATTTTTATCTTGTTGGTTGTGAACAGTAAATAAAATTATCTTCTCGTGATGTCAAATGTATGGCTAGATATGAGTTTTTTTTAGTTCTGCCTGTAGATGTTTGGTGTGTGTATGCGGTTTTCATACGAGAAGGTAATGGATGGTGCCTGTTGCCAAGCACATGATGTATGCAGGACAGGACAAAAACATTGTCACTATTCTTGAATAAGGTTTTATCAATATGTATTTTGGGATGGGGAGATCAATGAGTGAACAAAACTAATGAGCCAGGATCTAGGCAACACAAACATAAAAGTGAACAAGTCCATTATTTTGTTTTGCAGAACAAGTTCATTGTTGCTCTTAAGAAGATTCGTACAAAGGTTGTTAGCTCACAGAACTTTCCAAGTGATATGGTCTTCGTCTTCATATTTTTCTACCATTCTTTGTGCTGATCGGTACAGTTTTCATCTTATTATGTAATGCAGGTGGTGCAATACTAGTCTGTAGCTGGCAGGGGTTTGTGTGGTAGTCACACGTGAGTGACTTATGGAAATAAGAAAGAAAAATTGGGAAAATAGTATGTTTCATGCCACCTAACATCCCAACAATTTCTGATTTTGACACTTAATGTGTTTCAGTATTGGCATCATCTTGTGAAGTTAGAAGAAATGTGAGGCAATAACTCGAATCAACAGGACAATAAGCAGCATCCCAGCTCACGATACCGATGTTAATAATTGCTAAACTCAAATAAGGGATAGGAAACATCAAGAGAAAATGTCTGAATCGCACAGCTTTAGGTAGTGTAACAATATGTTTGGGCAAATTAGCACGGGCGTTAACACTAATATTCATTTAGGCTATGACTAACTCCATTCACAATAGAAAAGCTGTCCGGGGCTTACCATAATCATTATATACCTGAACTTGTACAGGTTAACGGTTCTAGAATTCACAAACTTGCAAGATCTATAATTTACAAGCTGCCAAAGTACTACAGATCTACGACTAAATTTAAAACAAATATCTAACCAGTTCACATAGGTTGCCAAAAGTAGATGTGCTTACCCTAAAGTCGGCTTTCTTTAAAACGTCCTTTGTAGTTGTTTCAAACTGAGGTCTAGGGGGGTTCCTTGCGGCTGCGGGTCTTGTAAGGTCAAGATCCTGCATACAGTAGGGTTGAATAAAATCTGATATTAGAAGAGTATCACTCTAGTACATAACATCCTTGCATAAGTAAATAATAAATGTAATTTAGAGAGATATTCTATCTTTCTGTGGTTTACAATTTCTTAGGCAATAGTGGATCAGATGAGACAAACATCTATCCACAATAGAGTACTAAACTCTGTGCATATATATCAACACACCACCATCTAGCTCACCATTTTGCCACATTTCCTAAATACTTTTATGGGTAAAACAAACATCAAGATTGCAAGAGAGCTGTAAAGATATCCCTCTTACCTTGACAGTGTAAGTCGAGCCTCGCCTGTAATTCACATCAGGCCTATACTCATAGTCATCGTCCTCGACCTCGTCCGTCATATGAAAGGTGCGGGCAGCATCATCCAACTTCTCGTCCATGCCATCGTTCAAGGAATCGAAACTGTCCATGCTCCCACTAAACCCAAAGTTATCCCCGTCACCAAACACAGAGTTACCCCTGCCACCGTGCCGACCAAAGTCACCCATCCCAGAGCCCATCCTTTGTCTTCCGAAGGAGCTCCCAGCCCCATCCAGGTTCCGGAAGAACGGTCTGTCATCTTGCCCCTGCTGGTTCCTGAAGAACGGCCTGTCATCTTGCCCCTGCTGGTTCGGAAACAACCGGTTTTCAAACGCTTCCACGCTCTCGCCCGCACCCTCTTCTGCGAAGCAAACAAAGCATGTAAAACAACAGCATCGCTCGAACATTTTAAACATCAAATCCCCGAATAACACGCAGGCCCTCATCACAGAAAGATGGATTCGAGCACGCGAAACCTAGACGGCAGGTTCGCTTCGAACCTACTAGATCTCTACCGGCTGCGGCCTCCACTCGATTCGATCTTTGGTTGAACATAGAAAGGGTGATCTAAGTCCGGATGCGGCAAGGGGCGTTGCAGATACTGCACGGAAAAGGAGGGGTTATGGGCGCTCACCGGTCTGGAAGGAGCGACGGAACGAGGAGGCGGCGGCGGACGGAGGGTCGGAAGGGAGGAGCCGGCGGAGCGAGCCGGGTCGCGGAAGAGATCGTCTCAACGCCGAGCTCGCCATCTCGTTCAGTGACTCGTCGGCGGCGCCGCAACCCGTCACCAGGGGAAGAAAGGAGGGGGGAATGGGGGTTTTGGACTTCTATTTGCGTTTCGGACCCCGTAGATGCCCCTTTTGCGTTTTTGTCTTCCCAAGTCAGCTGAGGGCCTCCTACTCTCCTAGTTTGTCCGAACCGATTCTTTCTGAGTATGACCAAAAAAACATATTCGAGAACTAGACCTGCTCTATGCATAGCAAAAATGCGCATAGCCGCAAGAGGATATGACAAATCCGCTAATGATCTTAGAACTCGTTTGACACCCATAATTTCATTGACTAGAAAAGTGAAATGACATCATTTAATTTAATTTGAAAAGTGAAATGACCGGGTTAGAGATAGGAATTGGCATAACACACAACATGCATTTGTTGTAATTCCAAATGAAATGACATGTCAATTCCATGCTAGCCAAACAGGTGGTCGTGGAGCATGGAATCATGAAATTCTCATTTGTTGTAATTCCAAATGAAATGACATGTCAATTCCATGCTAGCCAAACAGGTGGTCGTGAAGCATGGAATCATAAATGAATTTCATGATTCCATGCTAGAAATGATTGGTACCAAACGACCTCTTAGTTATTTTCGAGTGAGTTTACTTGTTCTTTGACCTGGGGCCGATAACAAGCTTCAGAGCGTTCATTGGTCTTTTGTAGCAACGCTATATTATCTCCATTTCTATGACTATAATCAACGATGGGTCTTACCATACTTCTATAACTAGATGTTATGTTCGACAATACAATAGATAAGTAATACTCTATAACAACGTTATGTTATCTCTTCCCATTTCTATGATTATAACCAACGATGGGTTTGACCATAGATTCTATAACTACAATTGAGTACATGTAGTGATGTAGCAAAATCAGCGTTGACCAGAGGAAGAAGCAGTTCTCGAAGAGGGACTGGTGGGTTATGGAGCCTGAAGAATAGGTGTGGGAAATGAGAAGTTCAAAGTGAAAGGAGATGAACACTAATAAGTTTGAAGAACATAAACTGATATGTATCCAGAGCTTGATGTTGCTTAGCACTTATGTATGCATTAGTCTTGCACCTTATTGATATACCTTATAACCTAGTATTTTTGTTATATTTATAGCTAGTATGATACAAACATTGTAACAAATTCATATATTTTATACATGTTTTTTATTTGTACTATCACTCATCTAATGATAAAACAACCTTTCTATGAAACAACATGCCACGTCATCCACCAATGCGGATATCACCCATGTGAGCGTTACAAATTCATCCATGACATTGTTCAAAAGTTTGCTTGGCAAAAATACTAACCAAAACATTTTGATATAAAATTTATGAGATGGTACCCCGTTGAAACCAAGTTACAAAAGGAAGATAATGTTCCGAGGTAAGACAAAGAAAATATGCATGTATAGTGATGTTGTGTTGCTTGGTCATGATTCATTTCTATATTTATTTTTTCATGCCTCCAAGATTAACCTAGATTTTAGATGCTTTTAGTACACCACATCATCAATACAACAAAAAAAATCAGAAAAAATTGAAACTTTGAATCTAGTTTTTTTTTCCGGTTTTCACAGGTTTCCGTAGTAATTTTGTCTATACACCGGATACTTTTTCATAATTTATCCAAACAATTCCCCGTTTTGCTGCTTTGTCTACTGATGATAATCGGAAAGGAAGTCGGGGGCTAAATTGCAAATCATAGTCTCGCACATTCGTTCGCCCCATCTGTGACGAGCTATGGCGGCGGTCGCGGCCGCGGCGACAATACTCGAGCTGGACCCCCTGCACGAGCGCGCCGGCCGCGTCATCGAAGACATCGTGCGTCTGGAGAAGAGGATCTTCCCGAAGCACGAGTCGCTGGCGCGCTCCTTCCAGGACGAGCTCAAGCGTCGGAACACCGGCCTGATCTACTCGACGACCGGCGCCGGACACGACGAGGAGGTCACGGGGTACGCCATGTACACCTGCGCCACCTCACTCTGCGCCTCCATCACCAAGCTCGCTGGTGAGACTTCCCGCACTGGCACCTCGTCGTGAAAGAACATTACTCAGAGCCGCCGCAGCATTTTTCCGTCTGAACTCTGAACTCTTGGTGCGTGCAGTGAAGGAGAGCTGCCGGAGGCAGGGCCTCGGCGAGGCGCTGCTGCAGGCCGCCGTGGAGAGATGCCGGAGGAAACGGGTTCAGCGGGTGTCCCTCCACGTTGACCCGGCGAGGACGGCCGCGGTGGCACTGTACCGGAAGGCCGGGTTCCAGGTCGACGCCACCGTCGAGGGCTACTACTCGCCGCAGAGAAATGCCTACCGGATGTACATGGATCTCTAGGAATCATCAGAGCAACAAGTTCTTTTTCGCCAGTTGTGTTGTTGTGCTCAAAATGACATTTTCTGAATCCAAGTCGGAATCTCAGGATTAATATGAGTTTCTGTGCTTGAAATTATCCTCGATCCTAAATAACAACATCCCAGTACAGTCTCTTGATTCTGTTTTCCAACGGATGTATTTACTGATGATTCTGTCGTTTCAAACTTACTACTGGTATTACCAACTGAAGGCACCGTTTGCTGAAGAGCGAATTCAGTTACAAGTTACCATACAAGAACAGTTATACCAGTTTCTCAGCGAGAGCATCAGCTTTAATGCAACTTCTTGGGAAGTTCAATGCAATTTCTTGATGTTACGTCGATTTCACTGGCAATAATCAGTAACATAATTAAGCAGCATAAACACTTGACACAGAAATGATAAGAACTCTGAACCATTCTAGAGAGCAAGTACCACCTTCACTGCTCAGACCTGAAAGCAGATTGTACAGCCGGAAAAGAAAACACACGCGAGAATGGCAAACAGCACTGCCTCCATTTGGGGCAATCTCGAGTTCTCTATTAACAGAGCCATGCCAGAAATATATACAAAGTGGCTGGATACTCTTAGCTTAAGCATGCAACTAAATAAGATTCTAAAATGCAAACAGAAGGTTTGCGACTATAAACGCTGACAAGTACATGCGTTTCAAAGAGCTTGAGTACAAGCATGGAGCTCAGCGGGCTTGGTGTATCGATAAATAGGAACTGGGCACTTGGCCGAGGGCCTTGATAATGCCAAAAGTGCCGTTCATTTTAAGTGGGAATCGTAAACACTGAAGATGACATCAGGCACAATCAGAGGCAGCTTGTTTATGTACATGAACAGCCTTCTGAGGTTCTCTCTTGACACTGTCTCCATGTCGACAACGTCTTGGTCCTCGACGTAGATCCACAAGTCACCAGGGTCAGTCTTCTTCAAGTTGTCACGGCAGAACGGACAGGACTGTGATCTTGAGTTCCTGCAACACAATATTTTCTATATTAAAAAACACTATATTTTCTGTTAACGTATTGTTTTTAGAGCAACAAACTGACGCTGCAATGATCGTAACTACATGGCAGCTCCAGAATGTTAAGAGAAAAATCAAAGTTATGCTACTTAAAAATGTGTGCATGGGCTGCGAGCAAACAGACAGATCATAGATAATGTAGGAACACTGCATGGAAGTGGTTAAAAAGTTGATACACCTGAAGTGAATTGTCATTATCCACTATGGGGCTAACAGTGTTTGCTAACACATGGAACTAGGTTGATCTGCAGACCACACCGTGTCTAATTAGTAAATACCTAGCTAAAGTAAACGTTAGTATGACCTAAGCCTACACTATCACGTCCTGCAATGAATTGAACTACATACAAGCATAGAGTCTAGATTAGACATGGTGTGTACTAAAGCGGACCAGAAATTTGGTTAACAATCAATGCTCTATAAAAAACAGAGTCGAATTGTTCAGAGCAAAGAACAATAACATAATACAGTTCGGAATATTTTAAAGTTGTCAGTGAGTGCAAATTTAGATAACAGTTTGCAAATTGGACATCAATTTGTAACGCTACTCATGTCAGGAATGAAGATAAATAAATAAAATGATGCATCATTCCCAAAGTACTATCCCTGTGTTTCTGTAATACTAAGTGTGAGTTCTTTCTGTAAGCTGGTGATCCCCAGCGTCTGGATATGATGTAAGACTCTTCTGTTTCCAATAAAAAGCAGGGCCCTGGCCTGGTTGTCTAAAAAGTACTATCCCTGTTTTGTTTAGTTACTGGGCATTCATAATCATGCCCTGTTTACAAGGTCTTGATTGTGTATAAGGTTATAGGTTATATAAAAGCATATAAACTGGGAGCAGTAACCAGAAAATGCGGTATAAGCTTATTCGTAAGTCAATAACAGCTTTCTTTTTGCGGGCGTAAGCTTCCATTATTTTCAAGAGCAAGAGACATCCATGCTACAGAGGAATAATAGTAAATGTAGCACACATAGCGCGAGGCCTAAATAGAGGGCTAGACTTATCTATATACCCAACACTATCAACAGCTGCACGTTTGTCAGGGAGTGAGAAGGGTTACACGCCAAATGCTGTCACACGAAATGCATGGGCAGAAACTGAAAGTTTGTGCATACCAGTCCTGGTAGCATCTGAGGCACATAGCATGCGTGCAGTTGGGCAGCACAACTTTGCTGTTCATCTCCATGCAGATCCCGCATTCCTCTTCCCTCTCGGCATCAACATCTGATAAGCTGCTTGTTTCGTCTTCCTCTGTCCTTCTGTACCTCTCGTTGCACACGGCCTTCTGCTTCTTGTCCTCCAGATCGGTGATTCCTCTTTGCAGTTGCAGCAAAGAAGGAAATATCACAGCTGCATAAAGATTCCAGTCAGTAAAATAGTACACATAGTAGACTGATAAGCACCACAGTTGGACCCTCAGGTGAATTAACAAGGAACTCAGCACTCACCATAAAATTCCTTGATGCTGGCTTTCCTCTCATGAGTCGACATGGTGGTGGTGCCATCGACATAGACCTGCACAACGAGCTACAGTATCAACAAAACCGAGCGAGCAACAAACGAAAAGCCAAGATGTGCAGCTGAACATCCGACGTAAACCTTGTATATGAGGATCCTCATCAGACCGAGAGCCCCTGCGAGGCTGCAGTCTGTCCACTGCACCAGGAAGAGGAATATATGAGCGGCGGGGCTAAAAGAGAGCCGCATCTGCAGGCACGCGCCATCGTATTCCCGGGGAAATTCAGTTGCCCTGCACCACCAAGTCAAGCACGCATAAACATTAAACAAACCAACATATTGCTTCATCTCACTGGAAAGATCAGTTGCAGTCAGAGATCCCTCGCCCAGAATCACACTAGCTACACCTTCTCATCCCCTTTTCATTCAAGAGATTATAGAATAGTTTTAGAAGGCTGAAACACATGGGGGAGGGCAGAGCAGAGTGTTTAAATATGCCATGGCGATCTCCCTCCTGATCTACCACCGCTCCGTCGCTCGTGCGCTCGCTCACGGATAATGATAATAACGCACGAATTGAACAACCGGGAGGACCAACCCCCACCTCACGCGCCGGAGACGCCGACACGCGGCTCGCCCACCCTCCGATCGGCCCACCGATCCCCCATGGCCGCATTCCACAGCCGCGGCGGCAGCTCGAGGGCGTCCCACCGGAACCCACCGACAACGAGGAGAGCGAATTCGGGTGGCGAAATCGGGGTCGGAATCGAGGGGCTTACAGGGTGTTTGCGTGCTGGATGTCTGCTTCGAGCACCTTGAGGGAGTCCCTGTACGCCTTCCGCATCCTCCGCCCTTCTCATCCAATCCAATCCAACCACCGGGAAATGAAATCACGCCAGCAGCAGCACCGACACCGCCACCAGCAGCAACCACCCACGGCGCCGAATCTCCTCCTCGATCGCGCGCGCCCGCGCGCTCACGCACCCGATGTGATGATGCTGGCGCTGCCTACGCGGCTGGGGTCTGCGGTTGCATTTGGGATGCGGGCGTCGGGGTGGGTGCGGGGAAGGAAAGGAGTGGTCTTTTGAATGAAGGAGGTGGGAGGGGAAGGGAGGAACCGGGGAGGCGAGTGTGTGCCTGCCGGATGCGCGGAATGGGAGAAAATGACACAAAACCGGGGTGGGTTCTAACATAGCCACCATAATTCAGATTTTTAACACATAAATACCACTTCAGGAGCTGGTGTGGGATCGCATAGCACTGATTTATCTGTTTAATGTTGTTAACATATTTTATGACAGCTCGGGCCCACCCGTCAGATCTACGTCGCAAAAAGATAAGGCAAGTCAACACCATCTTTTATTTTTCCCTTTTTCTTCATTTTCTTTTCTTTTTTCCTCTCCCCATGCCCGACTCCGGCGGCGCCATGCTGCTCATGCGCGGGCGCGGGCGAGCCCTGGCCACAGCGCGAGCGGGTGCGAACGATGCGGACCTAGGCGGGCGGCGGCGAGCCGGGCAGAGCTGGGCGGATAAGCGGCACGATGGGCGGGCGGCGGCTCGATGGCCGGGCGGCGAGCCGTGCGTGGGAGGAGAGGGACCGGAGCCGCCCGAGACGCCGAGCAGGCCGCCGCTCCTGGCCGGCGCTCGCCCCGTGCCCGAGACGCCGAGCAGGCCGCCGCTCTCGCGTATGGCCGCGCCCGCGCCACGCCGTGGCCGTGGCCGGCGTTCGTCCGCGCCCGCGGCCGCTCCGTGGCCGGCGCTCGCCGGAGAAGGCGTTCTTGCGCAGCTGCAGGTGCCCACTGCCCACGGGCACCTCGCCAGAGAACCAGTTCCCGCCGAGGTCGAGAAACGACGAGCTCCGGCGGTCCTGCCCCGCATCGCTCCAGCCGGCCTCTGCCGGGTTCATGTCGTTGACCTCTGGCTCGCCTCCCTGGTACTGATGCAGTACACAGTACACGCCCTTGCGCAGAGCAGCAGCAGCCGGCAGCAGGCCAGAGGACCATGACGGCGTCCGACGAGTGAAGCTGCTGGACGAGCACCGCGACCAAGCACGGGCGCGGGCGACCTCCTCCAGCTTTGGCCATGGCGCGGGCGAGTTCGGGCAAGTGCGGGCGCGGGCGGCGTCCTCGAGCGCGGCAATGGCGCGGATGGAGGCGGGCGTCGGCGAGGAGGCAGGCGCGGCGTCGGCGAGGAGGCTGTGCACGGCAGCGGCGTTGACTTCATCTATTTTCTTTTCTTTTCTATTTTTTCTTTTGCCACGTATATCCGACAAGTGGGTCCCACCTGGCAGAAACATGGTTAAAACGTTAACAGGCAAAACTCAGTGCTCTGCGTCCCACACCAGGCCCTGAAGTGGTATTTATGTGTCAAAAATCTGAATTGTGGTGGCTATGCTAGAACTCACCCCAAATATGGTGGTTTTGTGTCATTTTCTCGCGGACTGAGGAGGGAGGAGCGCGCCACGTGTGCCGCGGCAGGCGTGGAAGCGTCGGGAAGCGTGAGGGAGCGCCACGGCGCGGCGGAGGCGGACCCGCGCGCGGTAGCAGGCGTACGTGTACGCAGAACCGACGACAGACAGAGCTGCTGGAAATCAACGTGAGCTGCCGAGGTCGATGTGTTATCGTTATCGCCAGCCTCCTCCTGTCCTGTCGCTGGTACATTTACCTTCGTGCAAATCCTCACCCGCCTCCTCCTCTAATCCTCCTCTTCTCAGTGTCACACGCGTAGTACACGTTTGAGGGCCTCTCTGATTTCGATTCAGGAAAAGAAGCATAGAAATACGAAAAGTTGTGACTTTATTTATAAAGCGGGGCGAAAACCTATTTCGAGAAATATGAAAATTTTAGGATTTGATCTTAATGGATCTAGGATTTGATAGAATTGGGTGAATACAGCCGATTAACACAAAACACAACACGTTAGAACCAAGGTCGCGCTCCGCGCCAAACGAATAAAACCGACACCTAGACGCAAACACTTTGATGCAACAAGGCGGACGTGATAACCTGGATGGCTCCGCTCCGATCTCCATGCTCACCCTAGGGCCGCCCACTGCCTAGAAGAAGATGAAAAATGTGACAACGCCAGCCATAGGAACAAACCGAACACCATTCTCAGAAGTGAAGGGGCTCCACAATGAAGCCTCCAAAGAGAGGAGTGACGTCTGAGTGCCGAAATCGTCGGTACCAACCGAGGGTGATCCATGATTTCACACAGAGCTCAACAAACCCGAGGTCACGTCCGGCTGTGTGATGTAGCTGAGCTTGTCTTATATCTCGTCGCGCCACCAACACATTGCAATAGTCCCTCCACCTGGCTGAACATCCAGGCGAGGTCCCAAGAGTAAAGGGACACAAAAGCACCGCACTCGCCAGATCACAAGAGGGACCTAGGGTTTTCCACAGAAAATTCAGGGCCGATGAGTGTGGGCACTTTCACAATCCTTCCAGAAGGATGCGACACCCAAGAATGTCAACATTGTATGTCCTAGCCAGAGACATGGCAAATCTTCTGCTCGAGGATGGGACACGAACTACACACTCATACCCGAGGACTAGCCATACCACCGCTGCAAACCCGCACACTGACTGCCAACCTTGTGTGCTCGACAGTCTGAGGCCACCAATGGAGCTAGGTGTTGGGCCAAGAGTCCAGGATCGTCTTGCGCTGAGCCAATTAGCTCACCATGAAAAAGTATCTGCCATCTGAGCCGCCTCCCCGTATCTCGAGCGCCACACCAAGCCGTAGCCTGACGAGTACCCACCAAGGGTCGTTATCCAACGACTGTCGTGAAGACTATCCGTTGTTGAAGCCATCGAAACCACTAGGCCTAAGAGCATCTCCACCGGGGGCCTCTAAAGGACCCCCAAAGGCCCTTTGGGGGGCCGAACACCAAAAACACCCACCAGCGGCACCCCCCAAAGCCTCGCCCCGAGCGATTTTGTGTCCGGCACCCCCAATAGGGCCTCCAAGTTTGGAGTCCCTCCTGGGGGTGCCGGACATCGCCTCGGGCATGGCCCTGATAGAGATGGCCCGCCCGTCATACACACGACGCGCCGCTGCCCTGAATCATTCGCCCCCCACAGCCTCTCCTTTGTTCCTCTCGCCGGCGATTCGCACCATCGCCGCACTCTCGTCGCCGCCAGCTTGATTCGCACCTAGGGGACCTTGGCGCAGCGCTAGGGACCGTCTCGCGCCGCTGGTCTCCGACCTCGTCGAGCGCCGGCGCATCTAGTCCGAGCCCCGGGTACTCCTCCTCTTCCCTCCCGCCCCGCACGCAAGCTGTTCGACGATAGGCTGAATTCGTTGATTCGTCAAACAGGCAATGGACAGCGACGACGAGGTCATGTTTTTTGAAATGATGGCGGAGGATGCCGCTCTTGCGGCCGACGCAGCGGAGAATGAGATGATGATGTCCGTACTTCTAGATGCCGCAGTCGAGGAAGCCGCGACGCCGAAATTTGGAGGATCATCGAAGGGGCGGCGGCCCAACAAGAACCGCAACAGAGCAACTGGGCACGCTCTGTTGTTCCAGGACTACTTTGTCGAGAAACCGACGAACTTGCCTCATGAATTTCGCCGGCGCTATAGGATGAGCAGGAAGTTGTTTTGGAAGATCTTGCACGGCATTCGGGACTACGACGACTACTTTGAGCTGAAGAGAGACTGCACCGGCTTGATTGGGTTCTCGTCGATTCAGAAATGCACGGCGGCCATACGGTGCCTTGCTTACGGGCTACCCGCGGATGCTCTGAATGACTACCTCCATATGTCGGAGTCCACAGCCGTCGAAGCCACCTACAGATTCTGTAGGGCAGTTGTGAAGGTGTTCGGCGAGCACTATCTGAGAACACCAAATGAGGAAGACACGGCGCGTATTTTGGCACAAGGCGCAGCAAGAGGATTTTCAGGGATGCTTGGAAGCATAGATTGCATGCACTGGAACTGGAAGAACTGCCCTTATCAGTGGCAAGGGATGTACAAGTCAGGGCATCATTGGAAGTGCAGTGTTATACTTGAAGCCGTGGCAGATCATGAACTTTGGATATGGCATGCCTACTTCGGCACCGCCGGTGCCGCCAATGACATCAACGTGCTCTACAATTCCAGTGTGTTCAAGAAAGTTGTCGATGGCCTAGCTCCACCATGCAACTATGTAATCGGCGGCCATGAGTACAACAAGGGGTACTATCTTGCTGACGGTATCTACCCCAGTTGGGCTACATTTGTGAAGACAATCCGCAACCCTATCGGCGAGGCACATTGCCATTTTGCAAAGAGACGAGAGGCTGTTCGCAAATATGTGGAGCGGGCTTTTGGTGTGCTGCAGGCCAGGCGGGCTGTTGTCCGCTACCCTTGTCTCTCATGGTCGCCAGATGAAATGGATGCTATCATGAATGCTTGTATCATCATGCACAACATGATCATTGAGGACGAGCGTCCTACAAGGAGGCAACAGGTCGGCGAGCAGTTCGATTTCCAGGGGCCTATGGCTAATCCACAGCCGGGCGTGCCGACGGCGTATCGTGAATTTGTTGCCGTAATTCGGGAAATTCGCGATGAAGCTACGCATAACCGACTGCACAATGACCTCGTGGCGCACGCATGAGCTATCAAAGCGAACCAGCCGGCGGGGGCAGCGCAAGAGTGATATGTTTTAAAGTTTAATTTGAATTTAAACTTTGTAACCGAATATGAACTTGTGTTGTACAAGTTAGAACCTATTTATTTTCAACCTTTATTAATGCATGCACGTACTATATTACATATGATTACTCGTCGTCATCAGACTCATCCTTAGGCGGCGGTGTCCCAGGCACGTCGTCCGCCGGCGCCGCGTCAGGAGTTCCCGGCTGCCACTCCGGTTCTGGGGCCTGGGGAACGGCCGGTCCTGCATATGCCCCTGCCGCACGGGACGGCCACAGCGACCAAGGTTCCCAGGGAGAGAAAGCAGGGCGTGCCGGGGATGGAGTTGCGGGCTCGCCGTCCTGTTTCGCCGCGTCCTCTTCCTGCTGTTGTTCGGCGGCGACCACGGCATGCTGATCGTCGACCAGCACGGCCTCCCTCTCCTCCTCCTGATCGACCACCACGACCGCCTCCTTCTTCTCCTGATCGGGCAGCACCGCCTCCTTCTCCTCCTCCTGATCGGGCAGCACCGGCTTCTTCTCAGGCGACGACATGGCGAGCGAGTTGTGGGCGGAAAGAATGAGATCGATGTGCGGCCGCGAGGATTTTTATATTGGTGCCAAGCGGTGCGAACGCAACCCGAATTGACGCGGCGGCGGTTGCAATCCACACGAAGCGTCGTAATGCGGAGCGTCGCGACGGCGAACCGGCGGCGGTTCGTGCGCCCGCAAGGTGTTCGACAGTTCACTCTAATTTCGGGGCCGTTTGGGGGTGGGCCTTTGAGGAGTACCGCTGTGGGCGGCCTCTAAATGTTGACCGGACACATGTCTGGCACCCCCCAAAGGAGACCCAATTGGGGGGGTGCCGGACACACATTTAGAGCCCCCGGTGGAGATGCTCTAAGCTCCCCACGAGCCACGTGGACAATCGTTGTCTGCATCATCACCACACGGTGCCTGATGAGGCGGTCACATATGTCTAGCCCATCACGCGCCATCACCTCTTGCCCTAACCTTCTTCTTCGTCAGCACGGTCGTTTGCGGAGAAGGAATGGAGGTCCTTGTGGTTGTTTTGAATGGGTGGGCAAGAGGGTCGTCCTTAACGAGCTTCTCCACGGCAAAATCACCACCATAACACACACATACGGTAAGTTGTGGTTACATCCAAACTTTTAGTGTTGATCTTCCCTAGAACTGTGTAGTGACGCAACCATTTAAATTAACTAGAATTCCAAACTTCGGCTCATTGCCTTCATTGTGTGCAGCTAAACTTAAAAATGGTGATTATGTTAAAATTTACTCAAACATGCCTTGTCTATGTTACATATAGTTTTTACTTTTTTTTACAATAGGCATGTGGTATTTATTTACCTATCAGAAGCAAACGCCCCCCAAGTTCACCATTTTCGTGGTAGAAAAATGGAATGCAACATTCCTGTCGTCGGTTCTTTTGGATATCGGGCCGACAGTTATGCAATCGCTTTCGTGAGGTACACAATCTGCAATTCTCTTGTCCTGCTTGGCAGTTTTGTGCTGCTAGGGTTATTATTAAGTTAATTGTGGTAGCGGATGGAGACATGAAGCGCATAGCTCTTCCTATACTTTTCTCCTTCACGTATATCCCAGGTGACGATTTCAGTATTTCACTGCCACAAACCAACAAAATAAATATATAATCAGTTTTCTCCCCGTTGGCCCCGCAACTAGCCGTCATTGTCGGCCAATTTCACTCGCCATTAAGCTGATGAACCTAGAAATCTACTCCCATTTCTAAATATAAGACTTTTAAAGTTTTTTGATTTATACATACCTAAACGTATTTAAACACATTAGTATGTCGAATTGTCGATGCACTTATTTAGCATTATATCTAGACATATTTTGCTACATTGGTATGCTGATTCACTTATCTAAAATATCTTATACCACGAGGACGGTCGTGGATTCTCAGTACAAGACCCCTACTATTGATGATTGATAATTAGGGCCTGATAATTGTGGGCAAACAGCTGAAGGGCAAGCACGACAAGTCACCGGGTATCTGTAACTAGACTCACTGCATGCGGCTGCTTTTAAAAACTGCTCGGTCCTTATCCCCACGGCGTGGCTGGCCCGCAGTTTGAATTGAAAATCAAAAATGTTTTTTCGCCTTATCAACTTGTCTCGCTTCACTGCATTTCGCTCGTCTCGAACTCTCGATCGGTGCAGCTGCCGCATCTCATGGACTACACGTTTGTCTGGCAAAAGGAAGGAGTAAGTACTTGATCCTTTATGGGTTTTTGGTAAACATTTACAACTTACGAGAGTGTTCCAGCGTGCCATTTTGGAAGATGGAGAAGAACTAGATCGATACACACAAGGAATAAACACATAAAAAGAATAATAACGTGGTCCCTCCATCAATAATTATAAAATGTTTTAAATATTCTAGTATGATTATATATGGATTAAAATGAGTGAAACTACGGTTTCAAACGTGTCTGGATCTTAGTTATCGGTTGGTAAATCCGGTTACCAACCAATAACCGATTTTTCCGAGCACCCGACAAATGTGTTTACTGATTTTTTAAAACTTTCTGAATTTAAATGCCCATACATAGATAAATAAATTATATTCTCGATAGATAAAAGTTACGAACGTTAGGCGTGTTCCCTTTTTTCATATTGAACCGCGGGGTAGTATAATCATGGACCGTCCTCGTCCATCGTTCGAGTACCCTACGGTTCTTGGAGAAAAATTGTCCGGCAACCACTCAGGATTTATCGGTTACCGCGGTAAACACGAATCCCGAGCCCCCTTGAAAAAAAAAAGCATTCGGCAACCAAAACCTCGATCAAGATATTTATGAGATGTTCACGAATGTCCTCGTACATTGTATTCTAATTAAAGTCAAATATCTTCTAATTAAAAACGAAGAGAGTCGTATTTAGGAGATATTTTACGATACATTTTGCTAGCCTTAGAGCAAGAGCAATAACGTAGCCGACCGCCGGCTACATAGCATGCCATGTCACCTAAAGTTTGCTGAAAATAAGTGTTAGTACAACAAGCGGGCTCTTAGATGGGCTGTATCCAATATTTAAATATGTCTTAATCTTTGCATGCAAGACACAAGCGAGCCAGCTGCATCGAGCTTTATATCTTGATCTTGTGCTGCAGCGGGCGCTTCACGGAGCGCCGACTCTATTCTCTCTCCTCACTTCTCTCACCTCCACGTAGGATTTAGATGACATGGACCTGCTTATAGCCAGCTGAGTCAGCTCTATTGTACATGCTCTTAGGAAGGAGTATTGTTGAGCAGGACCTTCCCTTAACTGTGTTGGCATATTCAACACTTTCTGTTTATCGTAAATAGTTTGCACAATATGCAAGCTATTTTCTATGCATATGCTTGAAAATTCAAATTCTAAAGGTTATCTATTTTGAGACGGGTGACCTGTTTTCTTTAGCAACACCATTGGAATTAAGTTTGTGACGATGGTAAGATATATTTTTGGACGAGGGTAACATCATAAGTTGTGTTTTCTTGTAGTCAAGCACCTCCCGTTTTGTTATGATTTTAATGTTTTAGTCTTATTTCTCCATTAACATTCTCATGCTATACTGTCTCTCATGAAGATAGTAATTTGTTTACCCAACCTCTAAAATAAACTTAGTGTGGATGTTGTTGGGTTAGTGTAGCTTTATGGCCAAATAATAACATGATTAGACATCTAAAATGGATCCGGCTTCTATGTCTATGGCAGGGACCGACCACCGTGACATCCATATTTTCAAATAATCAATCTAACTAGGTGGGTCTCCTCCAATAATTTGGTTGGTTTGATAAAAATCTCTCTATTTTTTATATGAAAAAATGGTCAACAACAATCTCAGTTTTGGGTTTAATTAAACTAGTGAGAAGTAATTCAAGCGAGAAAGTATGCATGCAAAAAATTAGGGATAAATAAACACTTTAAACAGTGTATAGGAAAAAATGGACGTTATTTCTGTCCAAATTTTGGCATTTTTAGCACATTTTATGTTTTATGGGATTTTGACTGTCCTCTCCGTATTTCTTTTGGTCGCGAGTCTCACCTGCAAGAATGGGCAAAAGTAGGGCGGAGCGAGTGCCATACCAAACATGGCTTGCCAAGTCATAACCAAGAATAATCCATGAGTAAGACCTCATCAAGAAAATAGAGAAATATGAGATAAAGAGACTGAAATAAAATAGACCGGATGATAAAGGGAGAAGTTACATATGTTATTAATTTCATTTAAAATTCAAGGCTAATAACGTTGATTTGTTCACTTCATTTTCATATACACACCCATAGATCAACATGAAATAATACCAAAAGTTATAATCAGTACAAAATTTACTCTTGTGTCAACAAACTTTTTTTTGTGACATTATATTTATTTTAATATCAGGAACATAATACGTGCAACATATTTTTTATTTTCAAAATACTTTAACTCTTTTCTAGTTCAGAGATCATGTTTTAGAATGTGTGTGAAGCTTCAAACAAAGGCCAAAATTGATACAATGATCATGCACACCTCACCTCTGACTATATAACTAAGATATTGATAAAAATATCAATATAATTAAAAGTTTTACAAAATATTTCATAAAACTTTAACATAATTTATTTGCAACATAACCATTCACAAAATAATTGAAAATTTTCAACAAACTACAAGCGGTGACTGTTTAATCTCATTTCTTTGCAATATAAACATGACACAATAAAATTATAAATTTCATCCCATCAAGATATCATTCATGTCCGAAGAGTGCGTATTTTTTAACAAAGGTATAAAGAAATATTCTCATAACACCAAATTATATAACCAAAACTTTCGACAAACTATTTGTGAGGGCCTCTTTGCTAGTTACATTTAATAGTAAATACAGAGGCAAATATGACAACGGTGCAATACTTGACGAGGGGATTCCCCCTATGATTTGAAGAAAAAGATATAGAATGCAAGGACTCTCGCAGACTTGGTTAGGCTGATATGGCGTCTAATATGTTTGATGTCATGTGTTTGCAATCACATGTGGCGTATGCTTCGATTTCAAGGATCAAAGATAAATATTGTCATGCACGTATAGATCAACCATTTGAAGATTCTAATTGGAGAAAAAGAATTAACGTCTGGTGCTTTGAAAGGAGAGAGGTGCATGCAAGATTCTTATTTCTATTTCTACCATGGAAAGAGGAAGATCTGCACCGAGTTGGACCAGCCAAGAAGTTACGTGATTTATTCTCCTTAAGCAATGTTGGATGGGGTCCACCTCCAGCGTACATATCAAGGGGCAAGTGCAATACGTACGTTAATTATAGGAGAAATAGGTCGGTTGTTTTTATTTCCTTTCGAGCCTCAATATGTGTGGGTGCGGCCAGCATGTTGGTCGAACCAAGTTTGGGTCGGCTATATAAGGTTAGGGCGTGCGTTATGTAAAATTAGGTTATGTTTTGAAATTAAAGTTATGTCGTGAGGTTCACCCATGATGGGGCTCCGAGATCGAGTTATTGTCCGTTTTGATTGCTGATTCTTTGAATCTGTGTTTGCGTATCGTGGAGTAGATCCAATCTGCTCAACGATCGAAGTTATCTTTTATCGTTTCTTTGTTCGCCGTGAAAGATTGGGCCTAAATCCCCTTTGGATCACGTTGATCCGTATCATCTTGGTATCAGATTTGTCGAGTTTCTCACGGCGAGTTTGAGATCAACTGGTTTTTGCTGAAGATATTGTTGCTGCCGGAGGCCTTTAGGCCAAGACACCGGTGTAGTTTTCATCCGCTGGAGTTTTAGATTTGCTGGTGTTGTGATCTGCTTGTTGCTGCTGGAGGCGCTGAAGTCTTGCCGGCTGGAGTTTGCGATCTGGTGGGGCGACCGTAACCTATACGTGTGGCGTCTGTTCCGGCTGAAGGTGTGTTCTTCTACGATCTAGTTTTTGCTTGCTCGAGTTTTTGTACCTTTCGTCCAAGTTCTGCTACGAATCAGATCGAGATATTCTCTGTTTGGATTGGATCAGTTGGGATCAAAGTTGGTCTACCGATAAAAAAAGAGCAAAAGGAAAGTGTACAACTGTTACGTGAGTTACTCAGATTGCTGATTGTATTGGCATGTTTAATTAGTATACTCACCGGATCGGATTGGAGTTCTATACCTGCAAATACTTCCGTTCAGTTTTGGCTTTATTGGTTATCTGCTGTCGCGCTGTGCCGCCGAGTCGCTGCTATGTGCACTATGGAAATCAAGGACATGCTGTCCTACTGGTTTCAGCGCGAAGAGGAAGGGTGTGCTGAAAAATTGTTTCATTCTCGTGTGAAAGTACAGGACAAGGTATGTGCATTGACCATAGACCGAAGTAGTTTCATCAACACTGTGAGTCTTGAGATGGTGGAGAAGCTTGAGTTGTTTACGGTGCCACTTCAGCATCCATATTGCCTACGTCTAGGTAACATTGAGCTTACCATCACACAAGAAGCATCAGTTTACTTTCAATTGGGTCCGTTGTCTTATGAGGTGTGTTGCGATGTGATTCCAGTTCATACGGTTTCATGTCAATTGATGCTGGGGATACCATGGTACAAGGAGCACAGTGCAGTTTACTTTCAAAATAAATATAATTCTCCTCAGTACACTATGACTTATGGTCAAAAGGAGTATACTCTGTGCTCCATGGATACAATGACGTACAAGGCTTGGAGAGAAGAAAGATTACAGAAGAAGGAAGAGGGTCAAGCACACATGAAAGAGCAAGAGGAGGCAAAGAGGAGGGACGCTACTATTGAACGTGTTCTCGAGCCTGTTCATGCTATAGTTGTGGCTGACACTGTTACAGTTTGTGCTGCCTCTGCAGATTATGTTGTCGACATCCCTGTTGTCGACGTTCAGCCTATTGATGACGATGTTGGTGCAGAAAATGACTCGAAACCGAGGACGGTTTCGCCTGAAGGGGAGGAGGATGATATGGCGTCTAATATGTTTGATGTCATGTGTTTCCAATCACATGTGGCGTATGCTTCGATTTCAAGGATCAAAGATAAATATTGTCATGCACGTATAGATCAACCATTTGAAGATTCTAATTGGAGAAAAAAAATTGACGTCTGGTGCTTTGAAAGGAGAGAGGTGCATGCAAGATTCTTATTTCTATTTCTACCATGGAAAGAGAAAGATCTGCACCGAGTTGGACCAGCCAAGAAGTTACGTGATTTATTCTCCTTAAGCAATGTTGGATGGGGTCCACCTCCAGCGTACATATCAAGGGGCAAGTGCAATACGTACGTTAATTATAGGAGAAATAAGTCGGTTGTTTTTATTTCCTTTCGAGCCTCAATACGTGTGGGTGCGGCCAGCATGTTGGTCGAACCAAGTTTGGGTCGGCTATATAAGGTTAGGGCGTGCGTTATGTAAAATTAGGTTATGTTTTGAAATTAAAGTTATGTCGTGAGGTTCATCCATGATGGGGCTCCGAGATCGAGTTATTGTCCGTTTTGATTGCTGATTCTTTGAATTTGTGTTTGCGTATCGTGGAGTAGATCCAATCTGCTCAACGATCGAAATTATCTTTTATCGTTTCTTTGTTCGCCGTGAAAGATTGGGCCTAAATCCTCTTTGGATCACGTTGATCCGTATCATAGGCTCTCCGCCTGAGGAGATTTATCACGAAATAGGCTTTCGCCCCGCTTTATAAATAAAGCAACGACCACCATACAGCCACACAAACAAACGCGACACCACAAAAGTTGGGGCCTCAGCAAACGCAATGCCCAAAGGAAAAAAGAAACGAAAAACATGGCGAATCGACGAAACAGAGATTACCCGCCACCGCTGCACCCTCCGATATGTCCTCCACGCTCCCAGCCAGTGCGGAGCTAGAGGAGTTAGTAACAGGGTGCCTACAGGTGCCAAACTCGATAAAAACCATCATTTGACGGGTGCACACATGGTGAAAAATTGCTATTTTACAAAGAAATTTATTTTCAACCGGGGTCCTGTGCACCCGGTAAGGCCGCTGTAGATCCGCCGGTGCTCCCAGCACTCCGATGTGGCCAGTGCCAAGCAACACCTCCAGGAGGAGCGCCGTCGACACGGCGTTGCTACCGGACCAGCGAACTGGTCCTAGGGTTTCCCCCGACACTCGGAGTAAAATGAACTGGGGTACCCACGACACCCTTCAACAAGGAATGGCACCACCCGAAGGCGGCCCCGTGCCGACGTTAGCCAGGCTAACAAGGATTTCTCCCGACCCCAGACACAAACAACACCATGGCGCAATCGGAACACCACCACCCCGCTTCTCCGTCCACAAGCATGCGCCACCACGGTCTTGTGTCATCATCCACGGCCGTCTCTTCATTAACACTGGTTCGCGACCTGCAAGACGAAGCACCCAACATCGCCGGAACGAGGGACAGCAGCATCGTCGACCCGCGGGAGGGAACAACCTCCACCACCGAGAGGCGGTAGTCGACCGGATAGAGCCGCCGGAGCAAACCAGGCCCACGTTGGCCGGCCGGGCCGAACATGCCCGTAAAGCTCCTGCAGCTCTGCTGCAACAAGCAGACCACAACGCCGCCATCCCATACACCCGTAGCGTCGCCGCCGTCATCTCCAGGAGGTGTAGCAGTTGCTGGCGCCCTGGCCCGCCTGGCCCAGATCTGGGCTGGAGGCAGAGCGCTGTCACCGCTGCTCCCCGCCGCTCCTGCCGGCGTCGCCGCACCGGCGCCACTCGGAGTTCTCCGAGCCACGCCCTCCCTAAGCACGCCGTCGCCGGAGACTCGCCGCCCCGCGCGACCGCCACCGAACGCGGGGAAAGACCATCCACCGCCGCCGGCACCGCCTGAGCCTCGCTCGGCGGCTCACGCCGGCGGCGGCGGGGAGGGAGAGGCGGGAGGGAGGCCTGAGGAGATTTAGCCCGCCCTGCATTCTGATTGTATCACTATTAAAATTTTCTTTCGATTACATTTATATTGCGAGGCCACAATCAAGAAAGAAAAAAGGAAATAACAGGAAAACGTCGACTAAACACGCCAGCGCATGAACCAGGCTAAAAACCAGAGCTGAACCCCCGTCCATATCCATCCACTGAACCGACAGATTGTCACGGAAAAGAAGAAAAGCCCCGATCGGATGTGGACATGCGGTGACGTGCAAGTACAACCTGGGCTCTCACTCTCGACTCCTACTCGACGTGATTGCTGAATGCTGATGGCTTTCGATTCAATGGTGGATTATTAGGAGAAGCTACTGATGACAAGTGTCCAGTGGATTTGGATGGTTTGGTCCGGAAAAAAAGTATACGAACCTCTGCTTGTGGTGAATTCATGAACTGTTTGTATCTCTCTTGTCTTGTGGTGATTGTACAGAACCTTGTCCGTCTTTTTTGTTCTTCGACGAGATGACACTTCCCAGCACTTCAAATTTCAGAGCATCTCTACAGTTCTGACCAAGCTAATATGATACAACTAAGACTTAAGATCTTTTACCAAGAGTGGGAAAATTGCATGGCAGAGTTGGATGTTGTTGCTACGCATTTTCCATCCCACAAAGACATCTCAAAGTTCTGGAGTTCTTAAGTGGAACACATCTACCTAGAGAGTTAAATCTGCCAAAGACGATAATAACAGCATGTACTCCGTAGTATTTTTACAATTTAAGCATTGTACTAATGACAATTTCAACCACCACAAGTATTTAACCAAGCTCACACCATACGCACCCACCCTGACCTGACTGCCCTAATGGCTAATGCCATTTACCTTTTTACCTCTACAGTCTTATCATTTGGGGGAATCATATGTCAATTTCCCTCACTTTTTACCGCTCCCTGTTCTTTTCTCCTATATCACCGTATATGGAATAGTTGGTTTTAGCATAAGAGACAAGCCAATAAAACAAGAATGGGTAGAGGTATTACCACGTGGTAACACAGAAAATCTAGCCATCTATCACACTTTAGGTATTCCATCGTACATGACTACAGTACTATATATACAAGTTAAGTCCTTATGCCTCTCATTTGAATTCTTGAACCCTTGTTGGAGACAAGAGAAAGCTCTGTCCAATGAAAGGGAGTCTGAAGAAGGGGAAGTGGTCCAAGGAGGAGGACAATCTCATCAAAAACTACATTGAGCAGTATGGCATTGGCCGTAGCTGGCAGGGATTATCTAATACTTTAGGTTCGTATTTTCTTTTCCTCGCCTCACCAGTATGCATACGAATCTGTTTGAGCTATTGATATTGCGGGTAGATCAATCTTTTCTTTAGTAAAATAGACTAAAAAAATATAGGGTCACTAGAATATAACGTAGTTGTTTGTTTGGCTTGCAAATTATCACTGCTGTTCTTATTAGTGTTGTTAGCATAATACTAGAAGTATATAATAGGCATGTAGTTTACTGTAAAACTGAATGCATGTGCAGTTACTTGACTTCAGAGATTTGTCCAATTTTGATCCTAGTAGTTTATCATAGTTCCAGCAGTTCTTACTTTGTTTCCAAGCATTCTCAGTATTAATTTAATCAAGCCCTGGACAGTTACTTAATGTTTCCTAGCATTCTTAGTTCTATCAGTATTACCAGTAGTGTGGTGCAAAACAAAACAAAACAATTTCCTAGCTCATTTTTTACACGGTCGTCTCAAAGCATTGCATACGCAAATCTTCACCACCCACCACTATCTGAAGCATCATTTCTGAGAAGTTTCTTAATGGATCGCAGGGCTTCAGCGCTGTGGCCGGAGCTGCCGTTCAAGGTGGCTGAACTACCTCCGTCCGGGGCTGAAGCACGGCAACTTCTCGGCGGCCGAGGACAGGATCATCTACGACATGTACAGCAAGAAGGGAAGCTGGTGAGCTAAACATCGCTTGCCTGATGATCAGATCAAATGTGCTGCGTTTCTTATTAAAAAAAGATCAAATGAGCTTAAACTCTTATCTCCTACCAGTGTAAATGCATCAAAAAATTATTTGCTGGAGTGTTGTTGAATCACCGGTTCACTGACCTGCTGCTTCAATTGGCATTTGATCGAACAGCTGGTCCGTCATCGCCGCCAAGCTCCCCGGGAGGACGGACCTCGCCATCAAGAACTATTGGAACAGCACGCTCAAGAAGCGGTTCCCCCGCGCGGCGAGGAGCCGTCGCCTCAGGCACCGCCGCACCGGCAGCACGTCGTCCGACGACGCCGCGAGCGCGGACCTCGCGCTGGTCGTCTACGACGAGGAGAGCATCAGCCCACGGCGCTGGTCGAGTACAACGAGGAGGACAGCGCCGGCACGGCGGGGGACCTCCAGCTCGTCGTGTACAACGAGGCGAGCGCCACGGCAGGATCCCCGTCGACATCGAGTCATGCCGATGCCGTCTTGGCCGCGGCAATGCAACCACCACCACCACTGGCACTGGCCACCGCCACCGCGAACGAGGAGCCGATTGCTGCGGTCACGATCAGCGGGACGGTGAAGATGGAGCCATGGACGCCGCCACCACCTGCAGATGAAACCAGCGAGGAGATGGTCGTCGACTGCGGTCCCATGTCTCCGGCCCCCCTGGGGCTCATGGAGCCGGACCTTCCTTGCATCGCCATGGGTTTGCCTCACATTGCCGGTTTCGATGACATCGATATCTTCCTCTGGCACTTTGACCACTGATCTACACCTGGCTTGCATTGCAACTGTGTTTTAGGTAAGAGTTAGCACTTGGTTGTTAGGTCTAGATGTTGGCTTTAGGTGTACCAGTGTGCTATGCACCGTGACTCTGTTTAATCTAATTTTCGATGACCATCTGATCTGTTGATCCAACTTTTGGTCATTGCAAAATATTCTTCAGCCATGTTCATCTTTAAACCTGTTTTTGGGTTCGAATTACGCAAAGTATTCAGCTCTAAAAAAATGTTGCCTGCTTTCCATCGAAACCAAACTATAGGCAACTTCGAATTCAGCAAGAAGGTTTCATATTAAATAATGTTTTTCCTGCACCCTATAAACAAATGAAAGAACAAGCGACGGTAACCGGGTCTAATGCGCATGAAATTCGGGTGAAATGTGATCGAAACTCCCAGCTTCAGAACCATGGTGCATATCTGGCATCAGATTCAGGTGCTAGAGTATCTGACTTCCTTCTTCTTGGGTTGTGGAGCAACAATTTTTGGAGCATCAACGTGCATCAGCAGGGAGCTGAACTCCAGAGCCAAGATGGGCCTAGACAACAAAACCAGAGCACTCTGTCTTTGCGCATCCGATTCTGCTACGGCGTCGGCTCCTGCGTTGCCGTTCTTGCCATCAGAGCACTCATGGGGTTCTGCAGTTCTAGGGCTCCAGATTTTTGCAGGACTTACCGGGCGCACCCTGTGCAAGAGAAAACCTCGTCAGAAAGGCAGTTACACTCACATGGGCATCTGCATGACATATTTCATTTTTGGCATGTCATGCAGATGGAGTTTAATAGAAACTAAAAGAGGCACAATGTGCATCCCAGATGATATTTAGATTTTAGATATTCATCACCTGCACTCTACTTTGCAAGAGTACTTGAGAAGATCAGGATAGTCCTCTGTCTGACCGCTGTAATTCACAACAGACGCCGGTAATATTCAGATTTTAAGCCATAGAAGAAAAATGGAGTGGATTTTGAGAAACATCTTTAATATTTCGAAAGAAAATAACAGATGGTTTTTTGAGCATCCAACTTCGTGGTACTTGCTCTTTTGGGGAAGCATGGAAGCTCTCTGCTTTAGTTTAAACGAACCTGAAGCTCGGAAGTGACATCCTGATTGCTGGACCTATCCACTTACTTTTTTTATGTGCCACTTCTGCAAAATTAGTAAGTTATATTAGGCTAGCTAAAATAGCTCCATCGGTGACATACCAACTCGATATAAAAATTAGGATGAGCCCATAGGCCGCAGCTATCTCGAAGTTCAGAATGCAAGTTGAAAATTCAGGAAATTTACAAGGATGGCATAACCAGATCTTTCATTTGCGTGTACAATGGAGTAACTCAAATCATTTCACTAAGATATATCACAGATATCAATGTACTAAGCACATAAGAATTCTAAATTACCGGTAACCGGAAGACTGATGTTGCACAAGTGCCTCGTACATGAGCCCGTGGTTTCCGAGACCTCGATCCCACGGAAACGCTCTTGCTTATTGAATGTTGAACCCATTCCTATCATGCTCAAGAAGCTGTTTGGTTTTGCCAACGGTTTATTTCTGAGTGCAGAAGTTTCGGTCTATCACAAGTGAGCAAAGTTCATGTCAGAAATCATAAACATCTGTTAAGCCTAATCCTACAAGTGCTCCCATTGAGTACCTGTGAGAATTTCGCGACATGGCTTGGAAGCCCTACTTCCTGCAGTAATGAGAGCAGCGTGGGTTAGGAAAACTGTAGTAATGAGGAATTGCCCCAAGAACAAATAAGAGAGGAATTCAAGCCAGTGATACCTTGCGTCCATGCCGGCAGGCTTCAGCGCTGTTTACCAGCACCCTGGCAGCCCAGCTGTTAAACAAACAGGTTCAGAGACCACCGAACTAGCAGAGTGCACAACTTGTAAGCTCTTTTGATGAAAAAAAAAACTGAAGTGTATAACATCCATCAGCAACTAAGCAAGTTGTCATTTGGCACGGGTTTTATCTAAATGGAATCCAGATAAGCAACACGGCTGTCCTTGCCAGAGGGAGCAAGCACAGCGAACGGATGAGATAGTTAAAGGCCGGCGAGTTAACAAAAGTGGAGATCGCGAAAGCATGTGTCGTCAAGTACAATGGACTGGGCAAGTAGGCGTTGTTTACTTGATCAGATAGACAGATACACTGGTTTCAGCTTCTTTTCTTTTTCTCTTTTCTAGTGCAAGTTGTGCTAGTTGGTTCTACCCACATCCCCAAACCGCAAGCATGGAGGCAAAAGTGGCAATCACTAGTGGACTCACTGAGAAGTGACTAAAGTATGTGCAGAAGGTGATTAGCAAGAGAAACTCACGCGCAGGAAGTCGGCGGGTTCCACACAATGCCGGCGATCACCACCAGCTGCAGAACAGACATGGAACTCGTCAGAAAACCAATCAAGAAGCTGAGAGACAGGCGATGGAGGAGAGGGGAGAGACGACCTCGTCGAACTGTCCGGCGGGGCTGTCGTGGTAGCGCGCGAGGAACATGCCGCCGAGCGTGTAGCCGAAGCCTCCACCAGGCGCAGGTCCTTGGGAATGAACGCACGCGCCGTCGCCGCCTTCACCAAATGCAGCTGGTACAATGCGCTGCAACAACAGAAAAGACCAGCATCACTCGCACCCTGCTGCCGCACACCGCCGCACAGTCGAGAGAGCGGGAAAGAAAGGAGGCGAGGTCCACTTACCTGCCCTTGAACACCCATGGCGGGCCGTGCCGGTACCCCGCGGCAGGCCTGTCCTCCTCTGCCGCCATGGATGCAGCGTCCGTGCAAGACGAAGCCAAGCACTCCGAAGCACCGGCTAGTGAGTAGTGACTGAGGAGAGCTGGGAGAGGGGATCAGGGCAGCAAGCCGGCAGCTTGAGTTTTCTATGCGAGCAGGGAAGCAGGGAGGAAGCTGGTGATGAATGATGATGACTGACTGACTGATGCTGGGACGCTGCAGAGTGTTCCAAGTCTTATCCAGTGTACAAGAGGCTGGGGGGACGACGGTGATGTCATCGCCTCACCGTGGATGTGAGAGGGCCCATCGATCCGACTGAGCCTTAGGATGACTCCAACGGGGCGACGCATCGAGTCCGCGAGGGTCAAAAACACGGCCCAACGGGGCGACGCAAACGGACCGCGGTCCGCCGCGACGCATCCCTGGCCCAAATTTGGGCCACCGATGCGTCGGCCCCGGACGCGAAACGGAGCTCTTTTGTGTCCTCCCCTGGTCCGCTTTTGGAGGCAAAATTCACAGTCCAGACCTACCCCATGGCCGCCGCCGCCTCCAGGATCGCCAAGGCCGCCGCCAAGACCGCCGTCGCCGCCGCCGCCGAGAGCCTAGAGCTGGCCGACGACGCCACCGGGCTTGCTCCCCGGCTGAAGAAAGTGAAGAAGGAGCTCACGGAGGAGCAGAGGGCCAAGGAGACGGCCAAGCGGGGCCAACGGAGGAGGAGGCTGAAGCAGGACAGGCTCGACGCCGCCGCCAGGGCCGCCGCCGAGGAAAAGGGCGACGACGACAACGCCGACCTCGTGACCAAGACCGCGACAGCTGCCCTCCTCCTCATTGGACTTACCCCGTCCGCGGCGGCGGTTGGGGTAGCGACTGCGGCGGCGGTCGGGGTTTCCTCTACCGCGGCCAGCTCCAACGCTTCCACGGCCCGACCTCCAAGGTCGAAACCGCTCGCGACTGCGCCATCTCCTGCGCACGGGTTCGTCCCTGGAACCATGCCGCCGCGGGTTTCTCCTACCTCCGACGAGTCGGTCGAGGTACCTGCCCTCGTTCTCAACCCGCCTGCGACACCGTTGGTCGCACAGTCGCCCGCGCCGCAGACTGCGGAGGCGCGTGCAGCTGCCCCGCCAGTGGTCGCCCCCGCGCGTAACCTATTCGGCACTGTGCCCACGCCATCGCCGGGTGACCCCAGGTACTACGAGGAGGACGATGACCCCTACTACGGGGAGGACGTCCTCCAGGACATGGTCTGCGACAACACCCAGTACGACGGCGACGACTACAATGCCGGGGATGATGAGACTCTACCGACCGGCCCCGATGTGATCAACATCAATAATGAGCCGGTCTTCAACGAGCTCGATGCCGCCGCCGCGGCCATGAGGAAGAAGGCCAGCCAAAGAGGCGCCTCGTTCACCACCGCTGAAGACATTCTCATTTGCGAGTCGTGGATCGAGGTTGGAACCAACCAAATCATCGGGGCCGAGCAAAAAGGGTCGGCATTTTGGGGCCGGTTCACCAAGCGCTACAACGAGGGCCGAATCCTTCCGCCCCGGAACATTCTGACGCACCGGACCGAGTGTTCAATCTCTAAGAGGTGGAACCACATTCAAGAGCAAATGAGCAAGTTTTGCGGCGCCGTTGAGCACATCGAAAGCCGGCCGCCGCAAAGTGGCTATGGAATCAAGGAGCAAATGTTGCAAGCTTTGGATCTCTTCAAGGCTCAATATGGGAAGGTCTTCACCTTGACCCATTGCTACCGGGAGCTCAAGGACCAGGAGAAGTGGAAGGAGCTATACGCCTCCCTCAAGAAGGCGGGACAAGCGGGACATCTTGGTGTTGACAAGGGAGAGGGCACAACGGAGAAGGAGAAGGACGGAAGGCCAAGGGGGAAGAACAACTCCAAGGCCGAGCAGAAGCGCGATGCAACGACCCTTGCGTTGCAAGAGACTTTGAGCGGGTTCCTATCCCAAAAGGATAAGACCTGTGACAAGAGGGAAGAGAGGAGAGAAAAGGAACGCCTCGAGAGAGAGGCGGCTTCGAAGCTCTACTTCGAATTGCAAAAGAAGAGGCTTGACATAGAGGAGGAGAACGCTCGGACCCGGGCGGCGGAGGTCGAGATCAGGGGCAAGGAGGCCGAGGCAAGGACCAAGGAGGCCGACGTGAAGGCCAGGGAGGTGGAGCTCAAGGCCAAAGACCTTGAACTCGCCCTACGCGCCGAGGAGGCCAGGATCATGGACATGGACATCTCCACCTTCACCCCTAGGAAGAAGGCCTACTACGAGAAGAAGCAAAGGCAGTACATGGATCAGGTTTGATCTATTCTCGGTCCCTTCTACATATTTGTGTTGAACTATGGCCAACATGGCCGGAAAAACATGGCCGGTGGCCGAAATTTGTAATATTTTGGGCACACCTGGGGACATGGCCGATGGCCGCAACTTGTAATGTTTTGGGCACACCTGGGGACATGGCCGATGGCCGCAACTTGTAATGTTTTGGGGGCGTGGAAACGATCATGCCAAAAAATGATCAAAATGATCAAAAACCCTGGCCGGGCGGACTCAATGCGTCGGCCCGTTGGGGGCAGTGGCCGGAAAGGGGCGGACGTGGGCCGGACATGGGTCCTTTTGGCGACGCAAACGGACCAAACGCGGACCAAACGCGCGTCCGTTTGCGTCGCCCCGTTGGAGTCATCCTTATATCGGAGCAATGTGTTCTGTGTGTGTGTGGCTAGCAGCAGTTTGCTGCTGCGGTTTCTGCGGTTCGACTGAGTGAGACTCTAGTGAGGGTGACATGGGGAAAGTGAAGAGTGTGTGTGGCTCGTTGGAACGGTAAACTGCGGCACGTGTGCAGGGGCGAGTTACCGGCTAGCTAGGGAGATGCACCGGCCGTCCACTGGATACGACTACTTGAGGAGGAACCCACGGGTTTCTTTGCGGATAAGATAAATTATCACTGTGTGGTAAATCTGAGAGGATGCCTTTGGACTACTGATATGCAGCAGAGAGAATGACACAAAACCACCGCATTTGTAGCTGAGTTCTAACATAACCACCATTTTTCAATTTTTTGACACATAAATACCACTTCTGGGGCTGGTGTGAGACGATGAGCACTGATTTTTGTCTGTTAACGTCTTAACCATTTTTCTGGCAGGTGGGCCTGATGTCAGGGCCGACGTGGCAAAAATAGAAATAAAAATAGCAGGTCAACACTATCTGATGCAGGTCAACAAGCGGGAGAATAATATCTCTCTCATGAGCATTACGTCGAACACGTTGCGAGCACCACCGCGGCAGAGAGAATGGAGATGGAGATGGAGATGGAGATGGAGATGGAGGGGATGAGCTGGAAGGCGCTGTTCCAGCGGCGGGTGGTGATGGCGGACGCGCACTGCAGCAACGCGGACAGCCTGCTCCACGTCCTGGCCATGCGCCGCTCCCCCCTCCTCCGCCGTCGCCGACCCCAAGACGCGGGGCGCGCTGGCCCTGCTCCGTGAGGCGTCCGAGCTCGTCTACCGCGTGCATGACTTGGTGGAGGGCGCTCGCGCCCACCTGGCCGCCGGCGAGTCCCTCCTGCTGTCGCTGGGCCTGGGCGAGGTCGAGACGGCTCCGCTCTCTGGGTGCAACCGCCCTGCGTCGCCGAGTAGCTCGAAGGCGTCATGGACCTTGACCAGGCATTCACGCAGGCGTTGCATCTCGTCGAGCTGACCAAGGCAGCGTTCGGCATCGGCGACGATTGAGGCTTCGATCCGCGCACAGGTTTCCTGAATCCACAGGCCTCGATCCGCTTGCTCCATTTCGTTTTGCTTTCCATGCCGTAGCGTGACGGCACACGTCGCTTTGATTTTGAACCTCTGATCCGTATGTGCCTGATTTTGTTGGTACGATCCGGTGTTGATGAGCTGAGAACATAATTCAGTTTCGTCAATTAGTTAATTGGCTTTGTTGCTTGACGCTCGCCCGCGAGCTGGGGCTCTGAGGCCTCGAGCTCGCCCGCACCGTGGCCGACGAGATGCTGCTGCGGGCGTGTGAGCGTGTGCAGCCGAGGGGCGGCCAGCGGCGGCGAGAGAAGGCATGAGGTCTGGCTCCGAGTGCGGGACGGCGCCGGCCATGGCGCCGGCGAGGCAACGCGCGGGGAGTTGTGGGCGCCGGCCACACGGCATGAGCGCGGGCGGGCGCCGGCCACGACGCGGGAGCGGCAAGGGCGGGTGTCGGGCAAGGTCGGGCGCCGTCCATGGCGCGGGCGCCGGCCACGCGCCCGTGAGCTCGCCGGAGGGACGCCGCACGGACGAGCGAGCTAAGCGGATTGGTTTCAGGAGTGTGTTGACCTATTCTTTTTTTTCTTATTCGCCACGTAGACCTCGCTGGTGGGCCCCACCTGCAGAAAAATGGTTAAGACGTTAACAGGCAAAAATAAGTGCTCAGTGTCTCACACCAGCCCCAAAAGTTGTATTTATGTGTCAAAAACCGAAAAGTGGTGGTTATGTTAGAACTCACCCGCAAATGTGGTGGTTTTGTGTCATTTTCTCTATGCAGCATGATGTTTAGCATTAGCAGGGGGAACAAGATCAACGAACAAAATCCAGCTGATTAGGGCCTGAAGCTGATGGTAACACACGAACAGACGATGTAAAGGGAACAAAGTCAACTTTAGATTGTTCATGAAGATAATTAATAAACAATTATATATCATAGCAAATTTGCAGCCTTGAAGTAATTGCATATGATTAAGAAATCTGCTGTCGTATCTTTTATACCCTAAAAGAGAGGTAAGCCAAAGAAGTCAAAAGTTCCCATAATCCAATTTAATGAAGCCTCATTAGTTTGACTTAGATAGCACGACTTAGCTTATTTGGGTGTTGCAATTCTCAATTACCTGACTCCACTAACTGTTTTGACTAGAGAGATGAAACTCCCAAGACCAAATGTCCAAACATGGAGATCCCTTTTTAGCAAAAGGCATGAGATCCTAGTGTTATGACTACTCCAGTCATCTAAATCTCTACATAATACAATCCCACTAGAATTGGAGCCCTCTCCTTCTTTCACACGTCAACATCATGGTAGACCCCACTTTGCTCAAATTATTTATTTATTTATTTATAGTTCATAGTTTTAAAATTCAGTTGAAAAAAATTCTATTGGACATATACATATGTTCGTGCTTATCTGCTAAATCACATGTCAACATTATGGTAGACCCCACTTAGCTCACATTATTTATTTGTTTATTTATAGTTCATAGTTCATTATTATACAATATGAGAATATTGAGCCATGGGCTATGATCCTAAACAAACATCATACATGTATATTTTATGACTTCCCTTTGAATATCGTGTTTTTTTCCTTGGTAACTAATTTTATGCGTACATGTTTCTTTGTGGATATATATTTCATGATTGTTGTACACTTAGAAACCTATATACATGATAGAAATACATCTTTACTCGATATCCTAATTCTTCGGTGTCACCCTCTTTTACTCCGTTTTGATTCTTTGGCGTGACTCCGAAAAGAATTTGATTTATGAGTGCATATACTATTTTATTACATCTTGGTGCTCTCATCTTGGTGATGTCACAAGCTTTGTTTTTCATTTGCATCTTATTGAGCTTGTGAATTCATTTTTTTTTAGGATACCGGAGGAGTGAAGATTCCATGTTTGTACACCTTGTATTCAAATACAATAATTCTAAATTGTGTACAAATATTGGGGAGCTCCTCTATTTTCTTTAAAAACACTCTTTTGCTCAAATCATAATATCTTGTGTTTATTTGGTTAGTTGGATCTTTTTGATTGCTTACTTTTTATTTGGAGAATTGTAAAAAGTTTTCCATATCATTCTTTTGCAACCTTTGGATTCTCAATATAGTTTTTGCTCTCTCCAACTATTCGTCATTGGATATGTGTATTTGATTTCACTCATATTTTGAGAAACGCACACGTTATGGGGGAGCTCATACTATATTGACCTTCTAAGATTTTTCGCCCATTTTGGAAATGGATGCCAATGGGGGAGAAGTTTTTAGAGGGTTTAAGGGGAAACTTGGTTTTATGCTTTTGTTTTGGTCATAAGCATTTACCTTTCATGCTCATGCATCCATGCTTGTTGCTCATGCTCATGCATCCATGCTTGTTTCTTTGCATGGTTGCTTAATTCATTATATAAACCCTTGTAAAAGAGATTGTCATCAATTACCAAAACAGGTGAGATTGAAAGGGCATGGCGCTCCCATGTGTGGTTTTGGTAATTAATGACAATCCCTATGGACTAATGGTTGCATCGAGTTGTACTTGTAGTGTTTGTCCATAGACCATGCTTGAACTCCATATGTTGGATTCAAGGTTATTGATGCCATGAATATATTGATATAATGAAGTTTTGGGCATCAAGATCATCGAGGTTATGGATATATACTTGATATGATCAAGAAGAAGGGTATGTGATGACCAAGTTGTTATTCGAGGAGTTATCCGATGATTGGTCATGTGTAAGTTGAGCATATTGCAAGCATGTCTTGAAGAAAAGAATTATGTGACATTCATGGTTATCTTCAAGACATCATCTATTGAAAAGAGAAGAAAAGATACAAGGTTGATCAAGATTCATCAACACACAAAGCTCCAAGATGTACCAAGTGGGATAATGTATCTCTTGGTATGGTAAGAAATTATTGAAAGTGCATATGTTGCCCCATGAGTGGTTTTGGTAATTAATGACAATCCTTATGGACTAATGTTTGCATTGAGATATACTTGTAGATCTTGTCCATAGGAAATGGTTGGAGTTCATGTGTTGGACTCTAGAAGATGACATGATGACCAATGCTCTATTCAAGGGTTTATATGAAGAATAGTCATGTGTAGAGTTGAGCTTATTGCAAGTATGGCTTGGAAAAGAAGATTGAGTGAACAATCATGTTTAACCCCAAGCCATCATACATATCAAGAGAAGAAGATGAAGCGCAAGCTCAATATGATGCATATCGAAGATATCATTTGATTGAAGCTTTAAAAGGAGACATGGAGACGGAGCTTAGCGAGACCCTCCCATAATGGTGTATGGGGGAGCATTTGGAGAAGTCTTCATCAAGCATGTGCTAGCAAGCACAATCAAGAAAGGTGTTCCAACTTGGGAGAGTCAAGATCGTCATCATCAAGCTCAAGTGGAATGCGCAAGGCAAAGGTATGATCTTGATAGGTTTTCTAATTTACCGGTCTCATGTTGTTAGTGGGAGACCGGGTTTTAGGATAGACGATGTACTATTAAGAGGGGCTCTCAAGTGAGTAACTTGATCGCATCTTTGTGGAGAGCTCAAACCTTTGCATACTTGGCATATCATCTTTCTTGGTTCTTATTTGGCTTTTCTCCTTGTTGGGTTTTGGTGCTTGTCGTGATCTTCATGACAAGCCCAAGTTCTACGAAAACGGATTTCATTTGGAAAACTTGTTGCGTTTTCGTGTTGGAAATATTACCGGTCCACCTTCGAGTTAGGGTCCACACCTCCCCATGTGTGGTATCCCCTCTATATTTGTGGGTTAGCACTCGTCGTTATCTTTGCAACGAAATTGGTTTCATCTCTTTTGGAGTTTTCTTGCAAAAGTTATTGCCGTTCAGCTTTTAAGCTCTGGCCGAAAGTTCCGGTGTGGGCCGGAAGTTCCGGTTCGAAACTTCCTGTCGACATTTTTCGGAGGATTTGTGTTCTATGATCGGCCGGAGGTTTGCCCGGAAGAAGTGCCGGAAGTTCCGGCCCGGCCGGAAGTTTCGGCCCAAGTGATTCTGTGCGGATTTGAGGGCAACCGTCAGATTTTCTGGGAGGGGTATAAATACCCCTCCACCTACCTCCAGCCAAGCAGTTCGGCCCAGCAACCTTTACTTTCTCTCTCCTCCATTGTTGCAAGCTCATTTCTTTGATATCTCCCAATCCCTCCAACCAAACTCTTTGATCTTTGGAGGATTGAAGGCGAAGACCTAGATCTACATTTCCACCAATCAATATCTCCTCTAAGTGAGGGGAACCTAGTGGATCTAGTTCTTGGAGTTCTTGTGTGGTTCTCCTCTTTGTTCTTCCTCTCTTATTCCCCCATAAGCATTTGTTGCTTTGTTGGAATTTGAGAGTGAAGGATTTGAGCACTTGTGCTCTTGCCTTTTGCATTTGGTGCATCGGTGTGCTCTCCACGAGGATTCGTGGAAGTTGAAAGCTTGTGAACTTATTTTATTGCATTGTTGTGCCAAGTAAAATCTCTAGTTGAAAGTTGTTGCTAAAATTAGATTTCTGCGCAGTGACAGATTTTTGCTGTCCACCGTTTTTAGCTGTATGCGCTACAAAAAATTCGAAAAATTCTGAAAAACGTCACGCATGATCCTTATATATGTACGCAACTTTCATTAGTTTGGGCTTCTTCCATCTGAGCAAGTTAAGTGCCTCAAAAAAATTCGTCTTTCCAGACTGTTCTGTTTTTTGACAGATTCTTTCCAGACTGTTCTGTTTTTGACAGATTCTGCCTCGAAAAAATTCGTCTTTCCAGAATTTCTTTGCTCCATTAAACATCAGTGGCTGTAAGTAATGTCCAGAATCTTTGGTAATGATTGTGTCACAGTAGAATATGAGAATTTTTTATTATGCACTAACCCTCTAGAGTTACCTGAGTTTGGTGTGGCGGAAGTTTTCAAGGAGCAAGAGAGAAGGATGATATGATGTGATCAAGAAGAGTTAAAAGCCTAAGCTTGGGGATGCCCCCGTGGGTCATCCCTGCAATATTCAAGAAGACTCAAGATCAGGTCATCTCTAGTGAAACTATATTTTATTTCTTCCACATTTTATGTATTTTACTTGGAGCGTCTATGTGCTTTTATTTTTGTTTATTGTTTTTATTTTTCTGAATAAAGTTGGATCCTAGCATTCATGTGTGGAAGAGAGACACGCTCCGCTTTTTCATGTGAATACTCATATTCTTCACTTATATCTTTTGAGTATTCTTATCTAGCTACTGCTATACTTTTAGCTCCTGTTTTTCATGCATCTCTTTTAGAGCTGTTAATTCTTGAGGAGTAGTACTCTCTTGTTTCATTTGTAAATCATTTGGAGAGTTTTTGTTTAGTTGCTTGGTTGATGTGTTGGTTCAAAAAATGCTGCATGTGGTAGTGGTATAGTAATAACTTGCATAGTCTTGTAGATCATTGAACTTTGATGACTTGATTCTTTGCAAATGTTATGAGGTATTTAGATGGTAAAACTTGCTGGTTAATTAAGTTAAAATTATTAGTGGATAGTTGTCTTAAATCTTGTACCGTACTACGAACTTTATTTAAATTGTTGAAGGTGTAGTTGGACTTGATAGCTTTCCATGTCTAAAAGTGATTCGTAATAACTAAGTTGTGCTGAAGGTCGAGGGATCTAACGGGGTACTTGTGCCGCCGTGAACGGCCCTTCTTGGAGTAAACTTTAATCATGTTCTTAATGTTGAACCTGCTAGATGTTTGCAATAAGCTTGTGAGTTCTTTTTGACTAATGTTGAGCTACGATTTTTGGCACTTCCACCATCCATATTTTGCTAGCCTCTTCGGTGCTGTGCATTGCCTTCTGCTCACATTGAGAGTTGTGCATACTTCGCCAGTACATCCAAACCCGTGGGAGAGCTTTCTCTTGTTCTCCTACACATAAACCCATACATCTTCCTCAAAACAGCCACCATACCTACCTACTACAGCATTTCCATAGCTGTTCCGAAATATATTGCCATGCAACTTCCATCTTACATTACATGACTTGCTGTCATTCATCATATACATATTGCTTTGCATGATTCTATACAGCTGATGTGCGGATTACCCATGTTACGCTAGATCATTGCATATCCTGCTACACTGGCAGAGACATACAGTTTACATCATGTTTTAGTTCGTTGTGAGTTATTTGTAACAAAAAGTGTATTGTCATATTAGAGTGTTGCCCCTGAAAGTGAAAAGAGCCATGGAGGCCATCGAAAAGAGAAACAGAAAAAGAAAAAAAATAGAAAAAAGGAAAAAAGAAAAAAAAGAAAAAAGAAAAAGGGGGCAACATTACTATCCTTTATCCACACTTGTGCTCATGTTTCAGCACCTGCATTATTCATAGTCATCATTTGTGCTCATGTTTAGCACCTATACTCCATATGAGAGAGTTTTCATGTTTTACTAGTATAACTATGTGGGGAATTTACACTATAGAATTTGGGTTGTATATTCCAATGATGAGCTTCCTCAAAAATGCTCTAGGTCTTCATGAGCAACCAAGTTGGATGCACCCCCACTAGTTTCATTGGAGAGCTTTCATACACTTATAGCTCTATGTGCATCCGTTGCATGGCAATCACTACTCCTTACATAGTTTCGATTATAAGATTTTCTCTTGTCTAATTATCACTTATAGCTTTGTGAGACTTTTTTCTTTTGGCCTTCCAAACCCCCATCAATGTTCGTTTAGCCATAACATCCTGGTGCCAAAACCAAATGCTTACGCTCACCGGTTGAGTAGACTTCGAAACAGTTGATTCATGATGTTCATGTTTATTTTTACTTGGCTGAATCCTTCTATGTTGTGAAAGATTACTTGATGCTTGGAATTGAAGGATAGAACTCCTACATTGGATACTTAACACATCTTTAATGGACCTTGTACGGTTTCATGTCTTTAAAGCAATCATTTATGAAAACTTTTAGCTTGTTTAACTAACTTGTTTTGTTGTCTCTTATATCAATTATAGACTTTTGCTTTGAATGATTTGATCTCAGCTCATATGCTTTACAATATTATTGATCAAGATTATGTTGGTAGCATGTCACTTCAGAAATTATTGTTGTTATCGTTTACCTACTCGAGGACGAGTAGAACTAAGCTTGGGGATACTTGATACGTCTCCAACGTATCTATAATTTTTGATGTTCCATGCATGTTTTATATTAATTGCCACATGTTTTATATGCACTTTATATCATATTGTGACATTTATTGGACTAACCTATTAACAAGATGCCACAGTGCCAGTTTCTGTCTATTTTGTTTGCGCATTGCAGAAAAGGTCAAAAAATGAAAGTGCTCAGACAAATCTGGAAAAATTCCAGAAATACTAAAATGCCAAAAGACTGCGTGGGCCAAAAGGACAGCTCCAGAAGAGGCTCAGAAGACCCCGAACTCAACTAGGGCACAGACCAGAAGAAAATCTTCTGGCCGCGCGGTGGTGTGGGGAGGCCGCCTCGGGCGTCGCCTTGCGCCGCCCTTTGGACCATATATTGCCCCCGCGGAGAAAACCCTAACCCCCGAAGGATTTTCCCAAATTCCACCCGTAGCTCCGCCGCCATCCAGAACAAGTTTCGGGGGACAAAATCTCTGTTCCGGCACGCTGCCGGGACGGGGAATTGCCCCCGGAGCCATCTCCATCGACGCCACCGCCATCTTCATCACCAAGGGCAGCCGCCGCCGTCAAGGGCTGCTGCCGCCGCTGCCGTGGGTTGATGCCGCCGTCGCCAGGAGCCGCCGCCGCCTCCACGGGCTGCCGCCGCCGCCACGCCGTGGCTGCTGCGGGCCGCCGCCTCCACTCCGGGCTGCACCTCTTCATCAACCTCTCCATCAAGTGTGCTCACCATGACCATGTGTGAGTAGTTCTCCCCCGAGGCTGAGGGCTCTACCGGTAGCTATGTGGTTTATCTCTCTCCCATGGTGTGATCTTTATGTGATCATGAGCTTTGTAATCTAGTTGAATAAGTAGATGTTACTCTTTATCTATTATGCCACTCTAGAGGTTACTTTAAAATGAACTCCGGAGTCACTCTCCACGGTGTGAAGGTGACGGTGTGCGCATCGTGTGTGAATCCTTTATGACGTTGTGGCGTTTGTTTACTCCGACTTGAGGTGTGCTTTTGCAGCCCTACGCAATGAATGGTATTCGTTATCCAACAAGAGAGTGTTTGAGAGTAGCATTTATTTATTCAATTATGTTGTCATTGTTGAGAGTGTCCACTAGTGAAAGTATGATTCATAGGCCTTGTTTCTAAGCATTGAAACACCGTTTAGAACAAGTTCTGCTACATGTTTGCTTGCTGCTATTTTTATTTCAGATTACAATTACCAATTATAATCATCCATATTACTTGTATTTCACTATCTCTTCGCCGAACTAGTGCACCTATACATCTGACAAGTGTATTAGGTGTGTTGGGGACACAAGAGACTTATTGTATTTTAATTGCATGGTTGCTTGAGAGGGATATCTTTGACCTCTACCTCCCTGAGTTCGATAAACCTTGGGTGATTCACTTAAGGGAAACTTGCTGCTGTTCTACAAACCTCTGCTTTTGGAGGCCCAACACTGTTTACAAGAATAGAAGCGTGCGTAGACATCATGAAGCAAACCTACGTTTCGAACCCGTGACGCAAAAGAAAGAGGTGAAAGCAGAAATGGGCCAGACCCATTAGCGCCAACAGAAGCTGGGGGTACGCGCTGGCTAACAACCAACGCGTACCGCGCCCCATAGGCGCTCCCGGGAATCCCTGGCAGGACATGCCCTCACACTGTTTCGTGCCGTGCCAGCCCACGTGCCGAAAAGAAAAAGCACGGCCCGGAAGTATTTCGAGCCAGCACGGCCACTACCAATTATCGGGCCATTTCAGTTTGTTCAGGCCGTTTTGGCTTTTTTAAAGCAAAAATTCAGGAAAATACCAAAAATATTAAAATTTAAGAAACAATTATAACATTACAATTATTTGGACTAAACTAAGTGCTCGTGTTTTAGAAATTTTTATTTTGATCAATGTCCCTTCTTTTGTATGATGGTGTCGCGCAAACTCACATCTTTTTGGTTTTCTAAAAAAAAAACTCACATCTTTTTGGATGATGCGTGGGACTTGGACTGTAGCTTGGAGCACAGTCCCACCCAGCCATGAATCATGAACCAAAACTCCAAAAGGATTGAGAGTCGGCAACTGACTTGGGTAGGAAAAGGAAGTTCCAAAAGAACGAACGACCGAAACCGATTATTTTGGAATTTGCCTGAACCGCTGACTTGCGGCGAAATCCCAAATAACCGTAAACACCCCTAGCAATCCGCCGTTATCAGAGCAGATTCGACCAGATCGTTCCCTCCTCGCCCGGCACGGTATGACACCTCTACGCGAGCTTCGATACGATGGCGTAAAACTCTTTCCAAGGCCCAGGTCCTTCCCGCCCAACGATATCTTCCCGCCCATTCGGGCCAGTGATTTTCTCCCGCGGAGGAGACGCAGAAAGAAACGACGCCACGCGAGCGACGATGTGGCGGCCGCGGGCGCCGATGACCCCGACGAAGAGCCGCGTCCGTCGACGCCGGAACCTGGGTTATCGAGCCCGGAGGGCTGCATGAGGGAAGATCTGGGTGATGACTCTGACGAGGAGGAGGAGGAAGACGAATCCAAGGCGACGGCGTGCTACGTGGTCGGGCCGGACTCGATCCGTTTCCTCCCGCCCGTCGACCAAGGGAGCCTGGTGGTGTTCGACCGGTGGCGAGAGGTCCACGTGCCTTCCCCGTGGCCGTTTAGAGACCGCTCCTGGCCGGAGAAGCAGCAGCCGTGGCAGAGGTTCTACCTCGACCGCGGCGCGGGCTGGCGCGCGCAGAACGACAAGGAGATGAACCAGGAGCTCTGGATCGCTTTCCTGCTCGACCGAGGCGCCGGGAGGCAATCCCGGTGGTGGATGGAGGTTGAGCTCGCCTTCGCCTCCGCACGAGCCATCATCGACGCGCCCCCTTGTCCTACCAAGCGCCGCTGCCTCCGCCCTGACAACGATTCTCCGGCCGCCGTGCCGGACGTGCACCCGCTAGGCCAGGACCAGGGATCAATTTCAGCCCAAGACTGACCGAGAACCGAAGACGACCAAGAGCCAGCACCTAAAATCTGCGAAGGTATCAGGTTTCGCAATACCGGACGATGGAAAAATCAATGTCGTTTATGACTGTCATCAGTTTTTGCACAATTTCATTCGTACTACTACCAATTTTCACCACTGTTTGATATACGGTGTATTTTCTTCTCTGTGACTGAATGCCGGCAACTTTATCGAGTTTTCTTGCCTATTACCGCTAGTAATGTTGAATAATACGTATGGGAAATTTACAATTTAGAACAAGTATGATCAACAAGAGCCCTACCTGGTGATTTCTTCTTTTACGAGGAGGGTCCCAGAACGCGTTCATTCATTAGAAGGAAGTGGTTAGCCTCGTTTCATAGAGTGTCGTGGCGGCCTCGGCAGCTAGCAATTAGGGAGCACCGAACGACCACGACGATGCCTTACTTCCTTGGGAGCTTTGTCTCCGCCTTATCCCTTAAACGCCATCTGTCCTTTCCCAGTCTGCTTTCCTTAGAGCATCTCCACCGGGTGTCTTCAAATATGTGTCCGGCAACCCCAATTGAGACCCAATTGAGAGGCGTCGATGGCTATTCTGTCGCCGCGGTGCCGCACGTGCACCCGCCAGGCGGCCCCATGTGCACCCGCTAGGCCAGGACCAGGGATCAAGCTCAGCCCAAGAGGATCCTGGAAGAGACTGACCGAGAACCGAACACGATCAAGAGCTAGCACCTAAAATCTGCAAAGGAGCAATAAGTATGAGGCTTCGCAATACCGGACGATGGAAAAAATCAATATCGTTTATGACTAACATCAAGTTTGCACAATTTCATTTCGTACTACTACCAATGCAAGTAACTTTATTAAGTTTTCTTGCCTATTACCGCTAGTGATGTTGAATAATATGAGAAATTTTCAATTTAGAACAAGTAAGATCAACAAGGGCTCTACCTGGCGATTTCTGTTAGGAGGAGAGTCTCACGATGCGTTCATTCATTAGAAGGTAGTGGTTAACCTCGTTTCATAGATTGTTGCGGCGGCCTTGGCAGCTAGCAAGCAGGAAGCACGACGATGCCTTACTTCCTTGAGAGCTTTGCCTCCGCCTTATCCCTCAAGCGCCATGTCCTTTCTCACTCTGCTTTCCATTATCAGCTCGCCGCGCACAAGCGTACCCTCGCTGACTCCTCCCTCTAGAGCTCTTAATATTGAATAGGATGAGAAATACAACTTAGAACAAATAAGAACAACCTGGTGGGACGATCAACAAGCGCTCCACATGACGATTTACAATGTTACGAGAAAAATCTCGCGACACGTTGATTTATTACAAGAAAGTGGTTAGCATGGTTTCATCGGTTGTCGCGGCTAAGTTACGACTTATCGGCCTATATTGTCGACCACGATAGTCCCTTACTTACCTGACAATTTTATCTTCACCTTAACCCTCAAGCTGTATATGTTTTTAATCACTCTGGTTTCTCTTTCTAGCTCGCCGCACATTAGTACATTTATCATCAATGTCCGGTGTAACTTGTTTATTTGTGCCAGTTGATGTAACAGGTTATCTAGTAAACTAAAAAAAGCTATAAAAACACATTAAGATCTAATTTTGAATGATTAAATTTAAATACAAATTTTACTAAACTTTTATATTTATATATATCTTATTTTAAACATAATAAAAATATAAATTGTATTGTATATTTGTTGGCATTGTTTGACCATGTAGTGTGCAATTTTACTAAATATCAGATGGTTTGTTGTTTGTTTGTATCGAATATCGTTGAAACATAGTAAATTGTAACCCCCCCCCTCCGAAAATATAAGTCACACCTTATTTATGCTGCTCTTTGGTGATTGACTTTGACCACTAATATACACTAAATTATAAGTATTTAGAATGTATAAATGATCCAGTGGATTCGTCTTTTAAAATTCTTTCATTTCATATAGCATCACACTCATTTTGTGTACATATTATAAGTACTAATCATGTCAAACTTGTATGTTCTTTGTCCAGAAAAATCTAAGAGTGACTTATATTTTCGGACAGATGGGAATATTTTATAACAAAATTCAATTATAGAACTATTTTTTCCAGCTGACAATCAATATAATTTATATGTACTTATCGTAAAGATATGTAAATAATATGATCTAACAAATATGTCAATAGAGATTTCTAGTGCATGATAAGTAAGCATATTTATAGAAATCTTTAGACTATAAACATAACCAATAAACATATTATTTACTTTTTTTTCATGGTCAAATTATGTAGCAAGTCAAAATTTAATAAAGTGTGCATGCTCGATACTTGATATTGAAACAATACTGTTGAGAGTAATTACTCATAATATAAAATCATGTGGATTCTATTGCCAATGCATACCTAAATTGTATTATCTGATATGCATTTATGTAATGTAATTGTTATCGTCTGGTATAAGTCTGAAGCCAGTTTAGGACAGACCCAATGAATAGAATTAAAAAAAGATTACCGTCTGGTGAGAGATAATAGGAAACTAGTCTTACCCATGCAAAGAATGCAGGGAGGCTTGTTCGAACTCGGCACCTGTTGGCACAAGTGGGAAGGATCTCACTACTGCACCAGGCCTGCCCCTCGTAGGAGAAGTGGTATATATATAACTCCCAAGCCAGTTTACGAAATAAAATGTACTGCATCAGGCCTACCCCTCTATTGCACAAAACTAACATGTAAATAGTTCTGAAGTGTACGAATTGAGCCATATATATGGCATCGTTGCATTTTGTCTTGTGAAGTATACCGTCAAAATTGTGCATTGTTGATAAAAAAAAGTCATTTGTGCTTTAAGTACCTTTTGGAATTTCATTTTTTTTCAAAACCAAGTTATATCAATACCATAGGCTAGGTAAGCAATACTTCATTTTTTCTCATTTGTTAGTTTTAGAAAAAAAAGAGGGTTGGAACACCTTTTTCAGAAAAAAGACAGTTAGAAGGATACCATGGTTTCCGCAACTCTAATATTTATAGATTCAAACATGTTAAAATATGTCTGAATTTTAATATTCTTTATAACTCATAGTGATCCAAAAATATTTTGTTGCCAAGCACATCTTTAATTATTTACCGGGGGAGTTTTAAATATTTTATTTTTTGCAATGAATAAAAATAGTGATCGCTATATAATTTACCATTTGGGTACTTTTCTTCTCCGGACCTGGTCAGCGCTCTTTTTGCTCGGCCTATGGGCCGGCTTTGCGACGGTCAGAAACTACTCCATCAAACGATGTTTTATTTCGATGTCTTGGCGAAGGTCTCCATGTCTGAATGAAGCTGGACATTTCATATGTTTTACATCTTGTATATCGATAGCATTGCACGTACATTTTTCGCCATGCATGGCTAAAACATGATGCTACTATCAAGTATCAACACTTCATGTCTTTCTTCTCTGAGGCTTTCTCTGTGGGCCGCAACATCCGACCTGACACTGGCCAGCCATAGTGATTTTCATCCTCGACATCTAGCTGAAATGTAAAGTTTATTCGAATAGCGTGCTAAATAATTATAGGATATTAGATGCAAGTCAGCATCGGCTACACTGACATAAGTTTTAGTGCAGACTCTATGTTAGTTTGCACAGATGATGGCATGCACTCCTGCTCTTGTCTCTACTTGCTTCTCATGGTTCAGAAAATGCTACGGCTTGTTTTCCTTTATAGAATAAGACAAAAAGAAATGGGCCATAGGAATAGGATGGCTGACTAATTTCGACGTCATCATATGTTAGAAACAGTATCATACTACAGCATCAAATACACAATGCTGCCTTATGATGAAAGAATAAGCAATATTTAATGTTCATCAGCGAACACACAGCACACTAAAACATGTCTCAAATGAATCAAAAGCACTCCATCACATTACAATCAGCAGCTTGGCAAGCAATTGGAAAATCAGGCGTTTGGTTAACCGCTGCCTATCAGGTGCTTGTCTTAAAAAATCACTTCTTGTACGTATAGTAGATTAGTAGATGGGTTTGTCTTGTGCCCTTCAAAGTCAATATTCATTTCACACGCCTTAGGGCCCTTTTGTCTGGGCTTATTTTGGCTTTTGGGTTTTGACTTATAAGCTAGAAAAGCACCTAAATAGGTGCTTTTTGGCTTTTGGATTTTGGAAGCCAAAACATCCTATTGTTTTTGGCTTCCAAAATCCAAAGCCAAAAAACACCTATTTAGGTGCTTTTCTGGCTTATAAGCCAAATCCAAAAAGCCAAAATAAGCCCAAACAAAAGGGCCCTGTGCAGCCAGGGGCTTACTGGTCTGTGGTTGCGACCTGAATTACTAGCGTAGAACACGCTGCTATACGAATCCTCTATACGACTATACGTATACCACACGCACTGGTCTACTTCACGTCTATCGCCCAAGTTACCTGAGAGGAGCATGTACAAGAAAATATAACTTCAGATATGTAGTTGCCATAAAGGAGACTGAAAACGTTCAACATCTTGTACAGGCACTCTTTAGCACTGCACACACATTTTTCTCCGGGTTTAATAACATGCCACACCTATCAACGGTTCAAGAGTTCCTTCTCTGAAGTTTGGCTGTCGTTCACTGCATCGGATACAACATCAGCCACAGTATTTTTCAGTCCTAACCTCAAGTTTTAAAAAAATATCATGATACAAAAATTCCTGAAAAAACAATGGAAGTTCCCAAAAAAAAAAAACAGTTCAGTTTATCTCAATACGTCAATAAATATTGAGAGATGCTAGTCTGCGTCGATCGCTGCTCTCTACTTGCTAGTCATGGTTCAGTTCTTGCTTGCTAGAGCACATTCTGAAGTTTTAGTGCATAGTGTGTTCTTAATCCTTTGGATGCTTCGGAAAGCTGCCCGTAAGGATTTGCTCTTCAATAGAAAATCTTGGTCAGTTTCGCATGCCACTAATGCTGCCCATGATCTGCTTACTGGCTGTAGTTAAGGAGGAACAGCAGATTCAGGTTGGTAGGAGCCCGCAAATTGCTAGGTTCGACTTTCTCTTCGCCTGTAGCCCTGTAGGTTCGCTCGCCTTCTGTAATGCGGCGCAAGCTCAGGCTTTGCTGCTGGGTCATCGGGTGGTCGAGAAGCTGGGCTGGACCGGGGGTTCTTTCTTCTCAGGTAACAAAGTTCTTGTCGAAGCGGCTTCAGCGAATGATCTTCTATCCAGATCAAGCCATTGGTCGATCAGGCCAATGCTTGATGATATTTTGAATCGTAGGAGCCAATTTTCAGAGAATGTTCCTTAGGATCAGCGCGCCTACCAGGATCGTTCAGATTCCCACGGTTCGTTTAGATGTAAATCAAACCAGGTGTTTGTTTCCATTTGTTTTTGCAAAACTTCACTTCGTAATCTCAGTCTTCCTACTGGGAGGCTAATGGTAGTTCACTGCCTGGGTTGTCAATAAAGCCTCACTTTGACAAAAAAAAATGCCAGTACCCTTGTTTCCTACTATATGGGGAAGAGGCAGATTAAGGCATGGCCTAGCGGTGGGGAGGGGCTGATGCCTTCCCAGTTCCTACCCACCCGAGTTTGAGTCCTCATGCTCGTAATTTTGATGATGTTGCACACATCCTCGTAATTTCGGTGATGTTGCACCCATCCTCTATCAAAAAATCATGTCGTTCTCCCACATTGAAATCTTTTTTTTTTTACTATATGGGGAAGAGTAGTATCTAGTCACACAAAACAAAACGATGGAAGACTAATTTCTACGTCAATCACAAGCTTAGAAACAGTATTATACTACAGCATCGAATGCACGATGCGGCTTTATTATGACAGCAAACTCAAGTCTTAATGTTCATCAGCAAACAGACAGCAGACAGAAACATGTCTCAACAACGAACGAATCAAAACCAGTTCATCTTCATCAAATTTTACGACAAACGAACAATGTAGGCGCAATAAACAGCAAATCCTCTCCGGATTTCAGACCACTGCAAAAACTCCCGCGGCGGTGGCCGCCTCACTGCAGCTGTTCCCGGAACACCCTGAGGATGTCGGCAAACGTGACGATCCCGGCAAGCCGACAGTCATCCTCCTCGTCGAGCACCCACAGGTAGCTCACCCGGTGAGCGAGCGCCTGCACCATGACGGCGACCAGCGAGCTCGCGGGGCTGCACACAACGGGCTCCTCGGTCGACCGGCGGCCAAAGCTACCTGACGAAGGGCGCCTCAGTGCCCGGCCAGTGTCCTCGTCGGACGAGGATGAGGAGAGGGAGAACGAGGTCATCGTCTCGTCCTCCATCAACTCAAGCATGGCGTCCAGGCCCTTGGCCTTGAGCCCGGTCTTGATGGCGCGCAAGATGTGCTCGGGCGGCGAGCCGAAGTAGTCGATGTATGCCATGAGGTCCGCCGCCGAGAGCGTGGCGATGGCAGCGGCCGCTGTCTCGTCGCAGGCCGCAAGGTGTGCGGTGGAGATCTCGCCGACGAGGTGGCCATCGGTGCTGACCACGGCGACCGCAGTCTCCGTGGCGATGGCGCAGCGGATGAGGGGCACGGCGGACAAGGCTGCCTCGTCGGGGCGCATAGACAGGAAGTCAGGGCGGACGAGGCCGAGGGAGGAGACGGAGCGGGCGGCGACATGGTAGAAGAGGGATATGGAGTTCAGGAAGTAGCGGACGAGGTCCTCCTGAGTGAGCCAGCAGAAGTCGCTGGTGACGCCGGCGACACCGCCGAGCTGCTTCTTGCGGCCGCCAGAGCGGATGGGGACCGCGAGCACCTGCGCGCCGCTCAAGATGTCATCGAGAGCTTCCAAGACACTGCACGAAAGGTCAGTCACATTGATCAGCAAAACTGGACAAAACAAATCTTCTGTGGTAGATAAAATGATTAAGAAAGAGTTGTACTCCGACGTTTTAGAAACAGTAGCCTAATACTACTACATTCCGCTGTAGCAGACATCCAATCTAAGCTCCTTAAAATAAAATAAAAAGATGATCTTCTTTTATACGAGGATTCGATGGAAACGCGCAATTTCAGAGCCACATGTAGGCCATGAAAAATCTCCATGGAAGCGACGGATCCCACCGTGAATCTTGCAAGGAGACATGGGTGGATGTCGCAATCGGCACATGAAGCCACGCGGATCGTCGCCACAGGAGTCCGCGATGAGTCGGACGATCTTGACCCAACGCTCCCCCTTATTCTTTTACGGGATATACCAGCCACTCGTTGGAATTTGCCTCGTCGGAGACCAAATTCTCAACGTAATTCGATGGGAATCGTCGGATTTCCTCTTGAAACAACTCTAATTTACTAGTACTACAATGGAGAGAGTAACATGGTCTATCTGGAGCATCAAACTTATTATTATTAATTTTTTAGTGAGTAGTAGGTTTTTTGCGTCGAAACAAAACAGTTTTCGTTAGGATCTTGACTTTAATCTCGTCGTTTTGTAACTTCGTTCGTTTGTCTCAACTTGGCAAAACTCCAATATTGAACAGGTCATGGCCTTAAATAATACCTAAATAATACTCAAGCGGTGCGAAGGAAAAAGAGGGGGCAAGAAACGGCTTGAGTTGCGTACCTGGAACGGGGATCTATGCGGCGGACCTCGCCTGCGCCGTCCTTGGGCAGGAGCGCTGCGACGGGCCTGGCGAGCGCCGCGGCGGGTCGCGCGAGCGCGTCGGGGGAGGAGCAGAGGAGGCAGAGGACGTCGGCGAGTCCTGCCCGTCCGACGACGGCGCCGCGCGCGGGGCCGACGGCGATGCAGGCGGCGGCGGCGGCGCGGGGCCCCTTGCGGACCGTGGCGGCGAGGTCGCCGGCGGCCGCGGAGAGCGGGAGGGCCCTCACGGCCGGCTTGCCGATGCAGAGGTCCGACACGTCATTGGCCAGGAGGCTCACTGCCATGCACTCGCGGGCGAACCCTGGGCTGGTTTCGAGGACGAAACCCTGCGCGCGGTGTTCCCGGTGAGGGGAAGGGGAATCTGCGGCGGACGGGAGGGAGGAGGCGATTTTCTTGGTGGAGAGAGTTGGCGAAGGAGACGAGAGGGGGATCTCGTTTTAACTACGGCTGGAGATAGGGAGGGCGAATATATAGGCTTTGGCGGAGCGGGGGCCGTTCATACGCGTTGCGTGGGAGGTTTTGGGTCGATGACGTGTGGGGCCATGTGCTTGCGAGCTGATGTGTCAGTGATAAGGGCGTAGCTGCGCCACGTTAGTTTTGGCTCTAGCCGCCGTGGTTTATGCGGTGGTGTCCAACTGTGTGGATTCACGAGCCGTGCGGACCATCGGCTTTGGCTTGGAGCCGAACAGATCTGACGTTGAACACGTACTGACACGCATGACACATCGACCACGCGCTAAAAAATATTAATAATAATTGAAATAAATTTATAAACTCTTTTTTGGCTTCACAGCTAGAAAGAATGCATCAAAATCACCGAATTTGTACCACACAACTTGTTCAACATCTTGTGGATCTGCTTAGCGCGACTTAATTCATCTGGATGCCCGTTCACAAAAAAAAAAAATCTCAACACTCCATGACTCCAATCTTCATTCGTAAATATGGCGCATATCATAGTCATGGTGTGTTGGCCTGTCTATGATCTAGTTCCCTTACAAATGGTACAATCTTCTTTGAAGTCGATGGATCTGGCATGTGTTAAAATTTGTGTTATAATCTTCATTTTAATCTAAAACAATTGACAAACTTAACTTGATGTCTTGTTGTTTTAGTTAGAGGTAATTGGTGTATGTGTTGCTCAATATTTGCATTGCACATTTGACCTTTCCCTATAAGCTGAACTCCGCCAACACCAAATTTTTGGTTTGTCCTCTAACCCCGAGCTACACCATCGTCCTACCACGTCCATGTATCTAGATGTGAACGTCAGAATTTAATGTACGGTAGGTAGAGTGACACCTACAGTTGTACCTTCCATCCAACAAGTGATTTATGTTGATCGATGATTACTTCGTTATGCAAAACAACAAGATTACAATATAAATGTCATGGCCTCGGATACGAAGCCTGCTGTTGAGCACTTTTTTTGTTGTTGTTCCCCTAAATTTTTTCGTAAGATGTTGGAATGCAAGAGCTTACATTTATCAGTTACAATTGTGCAATTTCTGCAAAATGACGACATAGTATCATCCACCAAGGCATATCGTCATAAGTTACTCCTCCAAATTATGTAGGCACTTACCCTCTCTCTTGGAAGGCATAATTTGAAGATCTAGTCCCGTATCCCAATGATCTAGAGTACCTCTTCATAATTAACATTCTGAATACACACGAAATTATCTACTCATACAAAATCTTTTCATAAAAAACGTATTGGTGGGCTCAAAAGCATATAAGCATGTACGGAGTAAGTGCTTCCACAACGCGCGGCGCTTAAAAGGAGACGTCAGGACTTAATCCTGCCGTCCAAAGCAAGAAGACGGGCGTTGGTGTCACAATAGCATGCAGCGGGATGAATTTGAGTAAAACCCGCAGGTATATACTCCCTCCGTTCCGAATTAAATGATTTCACTTTGTCAAAATGTGGATGTATCTATACTTGTAACATGTCTAGGTACATCCACATGTTGACAAGTAGAAATCATTTAAATTGGAACGGAGGGAGTATGATTTTGGAAATATGGTCTACTATGGCGACAGGTCGTCTGGACGGAGCTTTTTGACTAACATGTGACCACCATCTGCTACAACAGCCGGTCTTCTTTGCCCGATCGAAAAGAGCACGTGATGGTATTTCCAGCTTGGCAGTGAGTCACCGCCACTTTCTCATACCCTTATATCTTTCCGAATTCCGATCACCTTCCATTATCTGGCATTATTCGCCCTTTAACATGGTCATTCCTTCAGAGACACACATTCTAGTCTTTAACCTTGTCAACGCGTGCATGATGATGGTACCGTGGGTGGCTGCGTGTTTCTTACGTCTCCCGGATCATGGTATATACTCAAACCTTTGATTCTTTGTTTATTCTTTTGACCCTGAAACCCTGAGTCTCTGAAAACCTCTCACTGTCAGAAATCTTAACCAATACTAGCTGTCTGGATTTGTTTTCAAGAACGAGAAATGATCATGCATTAGACGGATTAGAGGTAATTGCACCGGAGGTACAACAACTTGTCCAACATGTGCATATTCGTACAAAAACTCTCAAACTGTAATAAAATGGTACAAGAACTTGTCCGGCGCGTGCAAATTCATACAAAACCTACCAGAACGTGACACGTGGCTGTTTCCACGGTGGCAGAGAGACGGGCAGGCGCGTGCAAGGTCAGACGTGCAAGCCCGCCGGTCTGTTGTCTCGCCTCCACGGACACCACGGTGAAACTCCCCATCTCCTTCAACCGTGCCAGCACCGAGATAGTCGCATTCCACCACCCGCACCCTCACCCTCACGCTCACGCTCACCTCATCTCGGGATGCCGACGACGTCGATGCCCCGGCGGTCACCATGTCCACCTGACCACCTCTATCTTCTCCCACGAGCCGTTTTCGCCTGCGGTTTGCTTCAGGCCGATCAGCTGTGCTTCCAGTTGCCGGTTCTGGTCTTGGAATAGCAGCTTGGCCATGTACTCCGTTGTGCTGGCGAGGACATTGGCCTTATCTTTCTACAGAACGAGTGATCACAATGTTGAGATGTTGTGTAAATCTTGCATTGATTGTACACGATCAGTACTTGATGGTTTGATCGTTTGGAGTCGTACCTTGGAACCGGGAGGGAGCATCGCCCTGAGGCTGTGGAAGCTGTCCTTGAGACGCTCGCGCCGGCTGCGCTCCAAGATCATGTGGCTGCGCGCCGCGGTCCTTGTGATGCGCCGCGGCAAGTTGCGGCTGCGCATTGCCATGTGCACGCTCGCCAGGAGTGAGATGCAAGTCTTGACCACCTCTCGCCGTGCTGTACGCCTTGAACGACTTCGTCCGCCGCTGGCACGGCCACGAGGGCGTCGAGTGGCTCGGCTGAGGCGGCGGCGCCGTGGAGGTCATCGACGCATGGGAGGAGGCGATGATGAGCGCGAGCATTGCCTGCGTCAATACGGCGTCGTCGGCGGGTTCTGCGGTCAGGAATAAGTGCCGGCCGAAACCAGGCGCGAGCATGCCCGGGACCGGCGTCGCCATTGCTTCGATGAGAGAGAAGTACTCCGGGCTCCCGACCGAGAGTGAGGGCATGGAGGAGGAGGACGCCGGCAGCTGGAGGACCTCTTCCAGGAGCGACTGCTGCACGTAATCCGCCGCTGCGGCCGCTGCCACCGATGTAGTCGATAGCCCAACCTCGATCTCCCTGCTCTCGCATCCCATGAACACCGCCATCTGCACGATCATCAACTCTCTCATCCTATCAAGTTCACCGCGGCACTTCCTGTACGCCCACCCTGGCACATACAGTAGCTGTGTGCTCGACCGAACACACCGAACACAGAACGTGACACATGGTTGTTTCCACGCTGGCGGAGAAACAGCCAAGTGTCGTGTGCTGATAGGTTTTGTATGAATTTGCACGCGCAGGGCAAGTTCTTGTACCCTTTGATCACAGTTTGAGAGTTTTTGTATGAAAGTGCACATAGTGGACAAGTTGTTGTACCTCTGGTGCAATTACCTCGACGGATTACTATAGTACTGCTGATCTTTTGATTTTCTGCTTTCCTGTCGACACACTGGGCATGAATAAAGCATTTGTACAGGTGGCAGTGGTACCATAAACCAATATTCAACCAGAGACAGAGATTAGACAGCAAGTCGATCAAGATTTAATTAATCCCTCCGCGCGCGGACAAAAAAGGTGACGCAAGAGCTGATCGTAGCGCGCGAAAGGGAAAGGAAAAGCGTACATACCCACAACATTCTCTCGGATATCAATCCGCGCAAGATAGTATGGTCGAAACCACCATCGTCGATCGACGATTAATTGACCCGTCAGTTTTGAAATCAAGCTTGACCACAAAAATCAAAATATTTATTATATATGCGATGTCCTCTGGAATATTCTTCGCACTCGATGATCGAGCACCAACCTACCCACGAATATCGTCATCCTAAATGCATTGTAATACAATTCTAACTCTTTTTTTCCGATTCCTATATACCTATACGCATTTTTAGGTCTATAGTCCACATGAAAATATCCAAAACCTGCCATAATTTAGAACGGGTGAGGTACCATTTTTTATATCCAAATATCAAATGGGGTATCATTTACCATTACCCAGAGATTATAGAAACAACACTAGACAACATACACGTACTACACAAAACATAAAAGGGTCCTAGACTACGATATACATGAGCACTATCGCACTCATGCAAAGAAGTGATATCATAAATGTTAAATTTTCACACTAGACTATCGCATTACATGAGCACTATCACATTGATGGGGTCGATGCCGGAAGCTTGGGCCTCAGTCAGAGCTGGTGAGAAGGTGGCGGCAGGAACATGCCTGTGAAGCGATGGTGAATAATGCGAAGATGGTCTTTGTTTTCTGTTGCTGGGTGAATAAAAAGTATCTGGACTCTGGAGTGTGTGCGTTTGTAATAGGCCTGAACTGTCGTAAACACTTGGTTGCATGTAATGGAATCGGGGGTGAAACCCTTTATATCTAAAAACATAAATGTTAAATTTTTTGTGCTGTGAAATCGTTAAGGTTAAATTAATATGATGTGAAAATGGAGTTTAAAAGTGTTTATGTCCATATGTGGCAAAAATTACTACTTAGCAAGAACAAAATAACATGCATAGTTGGATGCCCGTCAAAAGTTCACCATTTCTCAAGCGGTTTGCCAACAATGGTCACCTGATGTATATGAATATTGCTAGAAGAGGAGTGGGGATCGATACGAGATGTTCTATATGTCATAAGGTTTTCAAAGATGGGGGACATTTGTTCTTATCGTGTAAGTTTGCAGGGGAACACTCGCGAAGCCTTTTGTTAGAAGATGTACCGCTTAAACTTTTGCCCTGTCGATCGCCTTAATTTGTAAGTGTTTCATGACATCCTAAATCCACATACAATGAGAAAATTTCTCGCCATTGCTTCTTGTGAATCTGTTGAACTGAACAGAATACTGACAAACATGGAGAGAATCACCGAATTGTCGAACAATTTATGTTCAGGATGTGACACTACGTTATCAAAAATTTAGATAAAAGACTTTTTAATTATTACCCTGCTTTAATAATACGTTAGCGATTGGAAATAGTATCTCCAAAAAGAAACCGATGTACCAAGACTGATCGTGAATTCCGGTGGGAAATACCAACTCCGGATTTTATCACTTAAGATCTATTAGTATTGATGTGACTTTTCAAGAGTCTAGAAGAACCGAAGGATAGGGTGTCATTTGTCGATCATGTAGGTGATGTCAGTTTGCAGCAGCTAGGTCCCTTTCTATGATATCTAGTGTTTTTCATGGGCATACTATGCCTCTTTCACATATTGCAAGGATTGCAGAACACCCTGGTGTTGGGAGGGTGGTGCTTGAGATTGATTGCATCAATCTTCAGCAAGCAATGACAGTCCTTGGCCTATGACCTTGCGCTAATTGGATACATGAATACATGATCAGCGATCTGAATAATTTTCATGTGACGATATTTATTAATGCATTGAATTTTGTATGCTCCTCGTAATTATAACGAGCCAACTTTTGGTTTTGGGCGTAGCTTATAGAAAAGCTCGTGGACGACGAGGTACCATATTGTTGTAACCCGTTTGGTGACCGACAATCCTGATGTGTCTTGATGAAATACGAGCATTTCGTATAGAAAAAGAACAAACTCGTATGCGAGTCCGTTTATGTCAGCACTTTTTTTTTTCTTCTTCTCGCGAATTGTATCTCCGTCGATACTACAAAAATACGACACCGTGCTAAAAAAAACTACTCCCTCCGATCCATAGTAATGGTCTCAACATTGTCTAGATACGGATGCATCTAGTCTAAACACTTAACTAGATACATCCGCATCTAGATAAAGTTGAGACCATTAATATGGATCGGAGGTTGTACCAAAAAGAAAGAAAATATCTCTGGTCAATTTGTGCTTTCGACGAGGGTTGTCTGAAGTAGACAACATTATTATCACGTGACAAAAGATTATGGATTGTTTATTCAGGTAGCAGAGCCAACGGCGTGGCTGCGGTCTACAAGACTTCCCCGGGACGTGCTTTACACAAAGACAAGGATGTTCCAAAAGGTAATCAGTCCACGTAACATGCAGCCGAGCGTGAGCTAAGGTGGAGCTGAGCCGATAGTAGGCTCGAGTCGGGCCGGGTAGAATACGTACTAGGAGGAGACGTGGAGATGGGCCCCGCCATGTGGCTGCAGCCAGCTCGCCTGCGTGCACGTACCCTTTCCGTGCCACGGTCTCGGTCCACAGTGCCATGGATCTTCTGCGGCCACTAGGGATCTGGCCGCGTCCACACGATCCAACCATATACAGTAGTATAAAGCTGACGTGTCACTGCTTATGCCCCGTCACGAGCTGATCCGTCGAGTTTGAGGACAACGTCAGTACAGATGTGTTTAACATGCCATGAGCCCATGCTGTGGATATTATACTGTCAAAATCGAGAAGCAGCCATCAAGGCGGATCATCTGAATGATCCATAATAAGTAAGGTCCATAACGACCCTTTTTGCGGGATCGCGTTCCTACATACGCACGCCTCCATATAAGTACAGCTCTTCGCCAATGGAAAAGCCATTTCTGTACAGTATATGGACTAACACGAATTATCGATCGAAATGTACACAATCTTTTTCCGTCATGAGAGAGACTTATGGACGGTCTAACCAAAATCGATCTTGTGGCAGCTAGCCGGCACCAGCAGGTCCGTAGCTAACCAACTGCTCGGAGTAATCAATAGCGTTGTCGACTGTATCCACACATAGTCTACTGACTGACAGGTCAGTTTAGGTTATGTTGTTTGTGTTTGCTCATGCGAGGAGCCGCGACAGTTGGATTAAGCCCACGCTGGCCACGATTTGATTTAGGAGGCGCTAGTTGAGCCAGCGTCGTACTTAAACGCACGGTCGGTCGGTGCATGCGCGCGCTCGTGGCCGATCTCCATCCGGCATGTTCTTTTCTGTTGTGCGCACTGGATTGGTATGCAGAGGTTTGCACTTGAGGCCACACCCCGCGGACGGTTTTTACTACGTACTGTAGTTGACTCTGCTGAGTACTGATGATGTAGTAGCTGGTGAATGGTGATCTAGCTCTTGTCGACGTACGTACGTCAAGAACTCGGACGCAACAAACCTGCAGTCACACTCTTCCAGTGCCTCTCACAATCTAGCCAACCGTAGAGCCAGCGGCTCAACCAGCATTCGCGTTGGCAGACGCCTATGAGGTAAAGGATTGAGCTGTAGATATGAAATGTCCAACACCAAGTCCAAATCACCAACACCAAGCCCAAATCTTCTAGCCTGTCCCAACAGCAAGAACGCATATCCAACATGCACAACAACTAGCAAAGAACATGAAGTGCTACAACTAGACGAATACCAATGAAGCTCCAATGATGAACTAGTGCAAGTCGACATCACCAAGCAAGCCATACGTTTTTACTATCTCTATCTCTACTATATAATATGTCTTCAGGTGATGGTACGTTTTTCACTTTTCCGGTTTTACCCCTGTGTGGTATTAGATTTTATCCACCCTGCCCATCGTTAAGTGACAAAAAAACGGTTCATGAAAAATAACCCGCACTCTGTACCTATCTTCTATGTGAGAACACGAGAACAGATCAATGAACATGGAGCGGCTCCAGCCCACGCGCTCCGGCCCCAAATCCGCCGCCCTCGCGCCATCCTCCTCCTCCGGCGAGCTACTATTCCGTGGTTATCACGCCCCGTTTTCCTCCAGCCCCACCGACGTCGCGTGAGCGGACGCGGACTCAGAACGCGCACGCCGGCCAAATCCCCTCCCTACAGCGAGTTAGGGTGCTGCACCTTCTTCCGGCGCGGCCTCGCGGCCCAGCTGCGCGCCTTGGCGGTCGACCTCGCGCTGGACAGCTCCGCCTATGCCCCTTCATCCACACTTCGCTGGTTCAGAACGAGGCATTGCCGTTCTCCTTTGACTCAAGAGTTAAACCATGAAATAAAAGGCAAAATCTACGATAACCCCCCCAGTTCACGCGCCTTCTATCATATGCCCCCCTTTGTGTCACTGACATGTGGGGTCCGGCCCCACATGTCAGTGACACAAGGGGGGCATATGATAGAAGGCGCGCGAACTAGGGGGGTTATCATCAATTGCCCCGAAATAAAAGGTCCGGAATTCAGGAAGAAGAGATTCGGTGAGCTCCACTTTATGAGGAGATGAGCGCTTGTACTACATCTCTCAAGCAATCATTCGTCCCAGTGTCATCAGCCAAGAGGAGTCGTCGTCCTCGTCGTCGATCGACATCGCAGTCGCAGCAGCCCTGGCGCAGGAGAGCCTGAGGCTGGTGTGCCCGCCGGTGAACGCGCACGAGGGGCGGCTGCCGCGGCAGTACACGCTGGAGGGGCAGGGCATGAAGAAGGACATCTCGCCGCCGCTGGAGTGGTACGGCGTGCTCGACGGCACGCGGTCGCTGGCGTTGGTGGTGCAGGACATCGACGCGCCGGAGCCGGAGGCGCCCGTCGTGCCGTGGACGCACTAGGTGATCGCCAACATCTCGCCCGAGAGCGGCGTCCAGGAAGGGATCAACGACTGGAAGCAGCCCAGGTGGCGCGGCCCCGTCCCGGAATCCCACGGCCACGGCATCCAGTTCAGGATCTACGCGCTCGACGACATGCTCAGCCTCGGGAACAAGGTGAGTGCACCTGCAACTTTTAAGCGAACTCTGTTCTGTTCTGAACTCTCAACGTCTGGGTGCTGATTAGTTTTGTGATCTTGTTTGCAGGTGACTGTGGATAAGGTCATGGAGGCCATCGACGTGCATGTGCTGGCCGAGGCAGAGCTCACCGCCGTGTTCAGTGGATGATCATGATCTGTAGATTTTGACAACCGTGTCTCTTCTGTGTGTGCTGTGTGTGTCTGACCTGTTTGTTACTTCCTGCATCTCTTACAAATTGCGCAAAAATCGAACTGCTCAAAACAAGGTCGCCGCCTTTTTCTGTACGTGGGTTGCCAAAAAAATGGAATATCAACGCCTTCCTCGCCTCCCACATGGTTCGCTGTATAGAACCTTGCCTCATTTTGCTTTTTTTTCTCCGGTGGCATTGAATAGTACTCCCTCCGGTCCAATAAAACGGTCGTACAGATTGAACTGTGGTAGTACAAAACGTGTATACAAGTTACGAATCATATTCCGGATCGGAGGAAGTAACTTTGATTGTATCTGATTTTTTTTGCATCACTCTGCATTATTTGTTTCTAATGCAGTTATTCGACGTCGCATGTCAATGTCCAAACTAAACATAATCATTTGTTTATATCATCCAATGAAGTGGTGCGATCAACATGCACTAGCTAGCCTTCTTGCACATTCATGAAACAGTATAGTTGCCACATGACTCTGACAAGAACATATAGCTTAGCTCCTATGCAACACAAGATTGAGCATGGTTGCAAGATGTTTTAGTAAAGTGTGTTCTCTGATGGCCCGAGTCTCTATACATGTTTCAGTTAATGATTAATCTTTTAAAAGATCCTTCGGTGTTTTCACTTGCATATCCATGACACAAGCAGAGAAGATTGATAATAATCGGTATTCTTTTTTCTTTTTCTTTTGTTTTTGCTTTTGTTTGGAGATAATTTTTTGAAATAATACTGGATTAAAATTTAAAATATTTTTAATTGTCTTCAGCCAAAATAAATCGATTTTTCACAACCGTAAGCACATAGAAATTTTTTACCCGTTGCAACGCACGGGCATTTAGCTAGTTTGATTTAGGAGGCGCTGGTTGAGCCAGCGTCGTACTTAAACGCACGGTCGGTCGGTGCATGCGCGCATCTCCATCCGGCATGTTCTTTTCTGTTGTGCGCACTGGATTGATATGCAGACACCGAGGTTTGCACTTGAGGCCACACCCCGCGGACGGTTTTTACTACTGCTGAGTACTGATGATGTAGTAGCTGGTGAATGGTGATCTAGCTCTTGTCGTCGTCCACGTACGTACGGTGGATATGAGAGATATGGAGTACATGGCACGTATCAGCTGTACGTATCACTCATGCACTGAGGTCTGAGAGTGGGTGTGGTTGGCTCCTTGCGCGTGAAACCCGCTCACTCGGGAGTAGGAGTACGTACTAAAATGGAATCGGTGACTGCTAGCGCTAGCGCAGCGCGCATCCTTCTTCCTGCTGACCGCCAACACACAGCAGTCATGGGCAGTAGGAGCAAGCATGATTGCACGGCAAAGATACTCAAGTGCGTGCATATTTGAATGCCAGCCAAGCAACATGGTGGTGGTTGAAATTTGATTCGGTACGACGCGATCCACACACTGACTACGTAGAGTCTCACTCGAGCAAGGCGTGGGGTTCAGTTAATTGATTCACTTACGATCGTTTTGACCCGAGTATATATATATAGCACTCAAACTCGGCAGCGCAGCCACCGGTTATGTTTCCAGAATTCCTGCTATCAACGGGCACAAAGAGTTTGCTCTCGTTGCTGGGTTTTCTTTAACACAACACAACCATCACTGTCATTACTAATCAAAGCAGAGTACAACAGTGATTACAACTTTCATCCTGAAAGTAGAAGCCTAACTGGCACCGAAAAGACCTACTGAGATATAGTGGATATGCCGAAGAGTACAACCGGAGCCTATCAGGGGTCCGTCAAGAACTCGGACGCAACAAACCTGCAGTCACACTCTTCCAGGGCCTCTCGCAATCTAGCCAACCTTAGAGCCAGCGGCTCAACCAGCATTCGCGTTGGCAGACGCCTATGAGGTAAAGGATTGAGCTCTAGATATGAAATGTCCAACACCAAGCCCAAATCAGGACGTTCTTGTCTGTTAAATCTGAAAAACCGCGGCAGAGACGATCTCACCCGCCTCCGGCCTGTCCCAACAGCAAGAACACATATCCAACATGCACAACAACTAGCAAAGAACATGAAGTGCTACAACTAGACGAATACCAATGAAGCTCCAATGATGAACTGGTGCAAGTCGACATCACCAAGCAAGCCGTACTGGTAGCATCGAACTCAAACCTCCACCAACCAATCCGCCAACCAAGCCCAACATCAACACCATCTCCATCCTCTCCCTCACCACCACGGTCGGCCAAGAGAAGGAAGACTGGAATCATACCACTGGGAGCACAACAAACACGCTTATGAAAAGAGCAGGCGCCGGAAACCATCTCTTCTTTCTCCTTTCTCAGGAGCTCGTCGGAGAGGGCCGACAGCAGCCGCCTGGTGCCGCGCAGAAGCACCAGATCGGAACAGTTCAAAGAGTGACACCAGCCCCGCACAGTAGCCGCAACAGAGCAGACCCGCTCCCCTCCCTCGCCACCCCGGCCGTCCGAGAAGAAGCAAACAACTCCACACGAGCTAAAGAACAGGGGATGCCGGTGCTTGAAGATGGGGTCAAAGTGGAGCTCACCATGAACACCCTCCCGCCGCAGGAGCATGTCGAGGAAGATCCAGGTCGGCCGCTTGTTACAGCACCCTGGCACCAAGGCAGAACGACGCCGTGGGGCCTCAGATCTACCCGATCCACACCCTATGCAACCTCCATGGCAGCAAGCATGAGTTGGATGTGACGAGATCAGAGCCAAGAAGCTCTTATTTGGGGGAGCATCATCGGATCCCACCACCACCCACCATCCCCACCATGGAGAGGTGCTAGAGGCCAGCTCCGACCGCACGCCATCGCCGGGCGTCGGCGAGACAGCAGCTCCAACACGGCAAGTCGCCAAACAAAGCACAAAACCTATTATTACTATTAACAAGAGGGCCGGGCACCCTCTCCGCCCCCACTCCGGCCGGCAGAGCCGCCGGAGGAAGAGAGGAAAGGGGCCGGAGGCAGCACGGAGGCGCTCAAGAACAGGGGACGGGGGAGCATGAAGACGAGGTGCCGAGGGCTCGGCTAACAATCTGTGGTCACTCTCGTTGCTGTTGATCGGACATGTGCAAAGACCACATGAATGTGGAAATCTGGAGCCAGCTTTGTCTTTTTACGTGGCTCAAAATACAATAATTTATGGGTTGAATATTACATGTTGGTAGAATACATAATTTCAACACATAGATTTTTCTTATAACTATTTGAAACATTAAAATGTCGTTTTCAAGAAATTTGAAGAAAAAACAGGCTACATGTAACTCGGGCTCTCTTTTCCTTTTTGGGTATCCTGACTCCCTCTGAATGTCCACTCTTGAGAACTTAACTCGGGAAAATGCTTGTGGCTCCTGAGTAGTTCGGTGATCTTGATTGTTTTTTTTAAACGGCATACTTCAGGAGTTGGCCAGTTCCCATGGTGACACTGACACACCTTTGATCAATTTCGCGGCGTGTGTACTGAATGTCAAGCAAACCATACTTTCGTTGAAATTCACTTGGTACAACTCTGATAGACAAATAACTTCAAAAGATCGTATGTAGCATCAACACACTTGCCATGAAGTTCTCGTGCTAACTTTGAACCGATCGAATTAGTCATGAATTTGTTTTCTTGTGGAGAAAAACGGACATGCCTTTTGATTTAGGAAAACAGCAGAGCTAAGGGCGTGTTTGACTTCATGCATGTTCTTGGCCTAGGCTCTGGGATGAAAAAATAGGTGTTTGGTGAGTTGCTCCGGTTTCACGTTTTTCATAGCACGAAGCTCAAATCACTTGGGTCAGGTCCGTTTGCACCCGGCCCACCTAGCATGGCTCAATTCGGCACGAGCATTGCTTCCCCTCACCTCCCTTAAACTAGTTCAGTGCCTCTACAAATATAACTCGAATCGAAATGAAGTGTACATGAAAAAGATTAAACTTGACAAGCAGGTTCCCTTCTTGTGCTCGGTTTTAAGTTTGGTCGACTGTAACTTCTCAGTTGCGATCCATTGTTCGGAACCTTTTTAGATGAATTTTGTCAAATTTGTCACACTTAGTTGACTGTTTGAAATATCCTTTGACGAGCATGTTCACCTTGACATTTTGCACAATTTTTGTGTTGTAACTTTTCTGTTTCGAACGTATACGAATCGAGTTTGTACTTCATATATGCACGTTTATACTGCAACTAGCGCCGCCGGTCGCCGCCGTTATAGTGCTTGGTGTAAGTGCGTCTGTAACCTTCATCGCAACCTCCGTCACTGCACCACCATCGCGTCATTCCATCGTCGGAGTCATCACCGGTGTTAAGATAGTGTGAGGTAAACTCACCACAAGAGAAGATATGAGAGTAGTTGAAACAGAGATTTACACCAAACACTGGGTTTCCGGGCAAACGGGTCTGATAAATCTTTGTGTGCAAGTAAATGACCTGCATAACGTGCCTGATGCCTCATTTTTTCAGGGTTACGAATCCAACTAGGCCAAAAAACGATGCAGGAAACGAAACATATCTTAAATGATACGCAGCTACTGCATGGTGGAGCCTTTTTTATTTTCAAACGCATTATACAGGCTTTTCTCGCGAGGACTCCTTTCTGCTTTTTGTGTCCAAATCTGTTGGAAATGCAAAGGCGTCGACACACCAATAAACAAGTTGATGTCCAAAGGCCGAAAGACCACATTGGCTGTCTTTTCCCATCTATTATATTATTAAAACAACAAACAATAGACGGTGAAGATTGATCGAGCATCTAACATGCAAAAAAGGAACGACTCAGATCAACACATGATAACGATTCACGCGACGGAAGGGAATAAAGAAGTCCAAATCGGCACGAGTCATAATAGAGCAGGCCGAAAATAAAGACGTGCACATACAGGAGACACCATCCGCTGGATTGACCTCATGTCCGTTCCATTGAGATATCTAGCACAATCGATCCATACATACAATTCCTCCACGGCATGGCCGGTCCGCTTCTCTTCCTGATGTCGCCGTCTCAGCCACCACGAGACCACGACATACCCTAGCACCAATTCTCCCTTGCCTTAACAAGGTTACCATGCTGACGGCCATGGCAGCATGACGGCCGGCAGTAACGACGGTACAACGAAGATGCCTGCGGGGTTGACGAATGTGCATGAAATTCCTTACAGTAGGTACTGGTGCCTCTACCAAAAAAAAAAAGGTTAGAACATTGTACGTGCCTTTGATATTGTTGATACTCAGCCTATCTCTCTCCTCGATATTTATGCACCTATCGCTATAGTTTAATGGATGAATTTTGGGATCAACGTATTTCATGCAGGTTCATGCAGTAGCTAGCAGGTACAATTAATGCATCAGATCTGAGTCTTTGTTAACATATTATTGCTTGGTTTATTGCTTGAATAAAGGATTTGAAGGCACAAGTTCATTAATAGAAGAGGAATTCCTTGCTTTCTACTTGCTACTTCTCCCTAGCGGCCAGACCCATTCAAGGTGTACCTTCATCTTTGTGTTGTTGCTGCCGGACTGTCGCGATCACGACATCATCTCCCTACATAATACCTCCCTCCGCCGGTGTGAAAATAGCGAGAGTATATACCATCATTAATTCTTGAATGTTCAGAACTTTTATGCAAATCAAACCAGTGGTCAGGTTAAATGATTCAACTTCATCTTACTTTTACAGATCCTTTACTTTTATCAACCAGTTCAGGACATTTTGGGTATTGAAATCTAATTGAGCTCACATGCATGTTTCTAAGAAAGAAAATCTCTGTCTAATTTTATTTATGTGTTGACTTCCAAGCAAAAACATGCTTTTGTTTAATAAAAGTCGTCTACGTCTACTGTATACTTCTCCTCACGTATTGTCGTATTCATAATTTGACTCGCCAACTTCAGTTTTTGTGCAGCATTCGAACTAATGCATGAGCTTTTTGGGTGACTTTAGAAGTTATGATTAGCTGCATCAGAACATGTTGTTCAGTGTCGGTATTTCATCATATTTTCATTCAAGGAGTAAATGAAAAGGAGACCATGGAGTGTGTGCAGTTCCATTTGAGGGATTCAGCATTAAGGTGCGGATTGGAAGATGAAGTAATCATTGAAACTTAGTTCCTGACACTCCAAAACAAGTTCGGACCAATGCGGAAAAAATGATACTAACTTTGCATGAACCAAAGTTTGATAAATTTTTTAGGACAGACTCACCATATTAATTGTTTGTAGTTTTCATTGACCAATGTTAACCATTGTTCAGCCCTAAAATTTGTTTTAGTTTTGTGAACTAGCTAGGGATTAGTATTTGTTACTTGCCAGCCAGTATTAGTTTGAAAAATGTCCCATATTTTATACAAAAAACCATGGAGTAGAGGTTACTGAGGAAATATTTTATCTTATCAATCAGATTTGAATGACCTACATAGAGACAGTATGACAAAGTATTCATACTTCATTGTGGTTTTAGAAGGTAAATTTGATTTGCAAACTTTATAAGTGACACTAAGGTTATCTAAAAATATTTTGCTTATATGTACTTTTCCCCCTCAAATAACGTCCAACCTAACAGATTGAGTTTCACCTGTATTACGGTTGTAAACAAATTTTGGGGAGAACATACCCGCATGATGGAGAACTTATGACAATGCAACTAGGTAATTGAATCAAGCTGGATTTGAAGTTTGAATCGAGTTAACGCCCACAACAAGAAGTCGAGTCAAAAATATTTGCTATGTTTGTATAGTGTTAAATATAAAGTTAATAAATCGTCTAGCCGCGCAAATGCGCGGGCCACCCAGCTAGTTTCAAAGAAGAAAGCAAAGCTGCACTCTGCGAATTCCTGGTTTGGCGCTTGTACTTGCGTTACTGGGCTGCACTTTGCTTCCCTGGGTATATGGCCATATGGTATGGGCCTTTCGAACGATAGCTCCGGGCGTCCTTGCGCCTGAAAGTGGGCAATGACTGAGGATTCGCTTCCAACAGTAGGAGACGAGCTGCTGCACTCTTGGTCCGATTTGGCGCAAACGTCCTCCATGGCAGACAACCACCTTTTCTTATTTGTGTTTTTTCTTGTATTCTCCGTGTTCTTCATTCTTTAAAATTGTTTAACTATCCAGTATTTTTCGGCATTACTCAGATAAGTATTTTTGTTCCAGGTATCCATGTATCTGAAAGTTTGTTTCTATACCCCAAGTCTTCTCCTCAGCTAACCACAGCTTTGGCTTAAAAATAAACACCAATTGTAGTTCCATTTCGGGAAAAAATTGTAGTTAGGAGCCAAAGCACAACGACTTCGATACCTTGACCTCCGTGAGGCACGTCCTTGCTCCACTCATGACCTCTAAGCACTCGGAATCATGATAATCGTGAATGGGTTGACTCGGACCTGGCCTCAAGGACATAGGGTCACAAGTCGAGTAGTTTCAAGAAAATTTAGTGGCCTCGCTGGAATGATAGTATCATAGCCCCCAAATTGTTAACTTTAATACAAAAATAGACAAAAAGCCCAAGATTCACCAAAAAGTGAGCTGATGTGATCAAAGTACGCCACTCAACTAGATCGCATATTCGCACCGCAAGTAGAACACATGATTGACTCTTATCCTCCATTTGTCCAACAAGTGAGTGGCAGTTCCATCCATCGTGCGTTACTTGGAGCCACCACTGAAAGTGCATGTTGCCCCCATGCGTGGTTTTGGTAATTAATGACAATCCTTATGAACTAATGTTTGTATTGAGATATACTTGTAGATCTTGTCCATAGGAAAAGAAAGAAGTTCATGTGTTGGACTCTAGAACCTTACATGGTAAAGTATGGCTTGGAAAAGAAGATTGAGGGAACATTCATGTTTATCACCAAGCCATCATATATGTCAAGAGAAGAAGATGAAAGTGCAAGTTCAATATGATCCATCTCGGAAGATATCTATTGATTGAAGCTTGCAATGGATTCATGAAGACGGAGCTAAACGAGACTATCCCATAATGGGGTATGGGGAAGATTCGTGAAAGTGAAAGTTCGTGAGCTTGTTACTCTTGGGTCGTTGGACCCTAGACGGTGTTCGTGTGACCTTTTGTGGTCAAGGCCTTTTGTGGCTAGTTGGGACCTTTTGTGGTCACTTGGGAGCTCCCAATCCTTTTGTGGGTTGTGCCTCAAGATTGTTGTAAGGGACTCGATTTCCGCCCAAAAGGGAAATCAATAGTGGAAGGTGAACCGAGCTTTTGTGCGAGGTTCATCGGAGAATAGGGTGTGGCCATTTGTGGCGTCTTGAGTTCGAAACTCACACACCTCCAACGAGACGTACTCCCCTCAAAAGGAGGAACTCGGGAATACATCATCGTCTCCGCGTGCCTCGGTTATTTCTATACCCGAGCTCTTTACTTATGTAATTTACATTGTGATAGCCTTCGTGGTTGAAGTCTATATCTTACTATCACCTTGTTACTTGTCTTTCTTAGCATAAGTTGTTGGTGCACTTAGGTGAACCTAGTATATTTAGGTTGTATGCTTGTTAAATTAAAACACCTAGTTTTATTCCGCATTTATCAAGCCTAAACCGGAAAAGTTTTAAAACGCCTATTCACCCCCTTCTGGGCGACATCCTTGTCCTTTCAATTGGTATCAGAGCCTAGGCTCTCTTTATTGGGCTTTATCGCCTAGAGAGTAAAGATGTCGTTTAGAGAATTAGTGCACGATCGTCCAACTTTTATATTCGATGGCACTAATTATTGTATATGGAAAATTCGCATGCTTAATCTTTTTAGGGCCATGGGTCCAAATTATATCATGAGTATTGTAGATGTGGGTTTTTCTCCTCCAATGGATTGCCAAAAATTATCTTTAGAGGATAAGGAAAACTCCCATCTCGATACTCAAGTATCTAATGGTGATGGCCCTTGAAGAGGTTAATCTACGACGCCAGAAAACAGTCTTGATCTCCGGTGCGTAGTTACCTGCGTCAAAAGTAAATGGGTTAGGTTGAGACTCCAAGTGCAGAGTGTGTAGTAAGTGGAAGACGTGTTTTCTCCACGAGGGTAACTCAAGGGTTTAATATCGAACTCTCGGGGAATCAGTAGTGAAAAGTTTATCTCCTTATCCTTCTTTTTGGTCACCTACAAAACAAAGTTAAATGTTTTGGTCCTCAACCTCACCTGTGGTTGTCAAGCACAAGGTGTAAGCATAATATCAAGATAATTATGCAATGCAAACAAGAAATAAATATGCAATGGTGGTGAATAAATGTGCAAGGATGATGATAATAATGATGAATGATATTTTTGGGTTTTTTATGATGAATGCAAGATGTAAAAATGTTTTTGTATTTTCGGATTTAAAATGGCAGAAAATGGAAAAGTGGTAAAAGTTGTTGGAAAGGTGTTTCTTATGATTAAAAATGGACCGGGGTTCATGGTTTCACAAATGCACTCTCTCTTTAATAAAGTGGCAGACAATGGACACATAGAGTTGACATATGAGATTGCAACACAGTTTGATATCAAGTTACTAATTATATGGGCATCACGTCCTAACATAGAGATCTTTTGGTTATTAATCTCACTTATACTCCACCAAGATGCGAACTAAATCATAACACCTTAGTAATTAAGATAACTCAGAGTATAGCTTAAGTATCATGACATGAAGTTAAAATAAGAACATGCTAGATCTAGTCGGAGAAGTGGCAAATCACCCACAACCCTTGTAGCATGGTATTTTTGTTTATCCCTAGTGAGATAACAAAGTAAGGTAAACACCCAAGTGGATCGCGATATTACAGTGGTCAACTTACCGCACTCACCACCCCCCGTTACTCCAACTAATGCACACATCACCCCACACACGCTCTCATAAACATGCTTGATCATAACAAGTAGATAAGAACGGGGTACATAATATGCATCTATACTCATAACTGAAACAAACATTGCAATCTCAAACATATATTAACTCACAAAAGATCCACCACATAGGAATTACAACGATGACCGTAATCATGTTCAGCAGCTCATACGGTACTAATTAGTGAAGCTCAAAGAGAGGAGAGATACATAAGTTACTTCCACAAACCCATAGTCCAGAGGTGGACTACTCCCTCTTCATCATGGAGACGGTGGAGATGTCGATGGAGAAGATGGAGACCACGCCGGCAGCGCCCCGCCGGAGTTTTCCCCCTCCAATCTGCAGCTCCAGATCTCTGTTTTCGTGTTTCTGTTGTGTGGCGCGCTTGTTTTCGAGAACGCCGTGGGACTTCTTTTATAGGCGTTTTTAGGTCAAGACGAAGTCGGTGGAGAAAAGATCGATGGCAGCGGAGCCTCGAGGGCCAAAAGGGTGGGCCCCACGCGGCGGTACAGAGGCCGCGTGGGCCCCCTCTTTTGGGCTTCCGGCCTCCGTTTGCTTGCTTCCTTCGCTCCCAAGTCTTCCTCCTTCCAAAATAATGACGCCTGTATTTTTCCAGGTTATTTGGACGTCGTTTGGGTCCCTGAAACTTAAAAGGAAAAAATAGGGTTTTCTGCCTGCGCAGGGTTAATTCCATAAAAATAGGAAATAAATATTTTATTCCCAAAATCATTATATAACAGTGATATAACCCTTATATGATGCAAATATGATTGGAATATGAGTGATATAGTGCAAAGTTCATGTATGCATTTTACATGCATCAACATCCCCAAGCTTAACCAATACTCGTCCTCGAGTATGAAGGTGATAAAACTAACATGGGCTTTGCAATATAGCACTAACAATGGATATCAAAGATGATTGCTACTGCTACATAGAGTCAAATGATTCATTCTTCAAAGGAGTAGCAATATGCAAATAGTTTATGAAGTGATATCAAGTATTCAAGCAAGGATGTTCAATGATAGTTCACAAAGTGTAACATAGAAGATAGTAATATGGACCACATGTATGCATAATGATAAGTAAGAACATCCTACATTGGTCATAGAGTGTAGATGAAAATCTGAATATAAAAGGTGGACACTTTGGAAAGATGTATATGTGAGTAGAGGTAAAGCATGCATAAGTTTCATCTAACTTCCAAACTCTTCTACTTAAGTTAATGATTGCAATGTGGAATTCTTGGTGTCAAGCTCTCATTACCCCTATCATAGCATCTTGAATGATTAAAGTTTAATGTGAAAGCAAATATGAGTAGTGTGCTTGATAAAGTAAAGGTTAGGTGTCTCATGCCCCTTGAATACAAGTACCTACACCATGAGTTACTCAACTTAGGAAACAAAGCAAGTTCAAGTTATATCATTGTAAGTAATAATAGTATCATCAAGAGCGTCAACTGGGGTACCTCTTGTCCCAGGATATGGAACAAGCCCATATCAAAATGACAAGACAAACAAACAAGATGAACAACCTCAACACCCTTTTTATTTACCATTGGAATAGCTTTTTATTATAAGGTGTATCACAGACGGTTCACCATAGCATGTAAGTAAATTTCCACCATGAATGATGCATGGCTTAGATTAGCGGCCCAGGCGTCTCTCTAACCATTTATACAAACTCATTTAAACTACTTCATTTCCACCTCATTTCACCATGATAGGCATCCATAAACAAAAGTACATGATATCAACTAAATGAGATGAAGGAGCATGTTGAAAGCTTTGCATGTGACAGCACATATGGGCTAACTCCCAACCTCGGACATTTATCAAGCCACTAACATCATAATCTTAATCACAATGGGTCATGTTTTATTTATGCAATAAAAATAAAGTGTGCATCAAGTTCGAGAGAGCTATATAACCAACTTTTCCCATAACAATCAATAACATAAACATTTTCATTCAGAGGTATAGATAACACAAATATCATGATAAACATACTCGGAATAGCATAAAGCCATAGGTAGATATGGTGGACTCACTGGAATAACTTTGGTTGAAGGTGTTGGAAACAAGTTTTTACTTGTTGGAATTTTTGGGCTAGCAAGAGGGAGAAAGTTGACCATCTAGATGCATGCATGAGTGTCCATAGAACTAACTAATCCATGTTAAACAAAGTAAAATAACTTTCAGCATCAAAACATGAATAAGTGATAGCTCTTGATAAAGCATTTGCAAATTATTACTCATAAACAAGCTCATGAATCATGCAACTATATGTATCATTAAAAATCAACTCAAACATCCCTTTTCCCAATCATAAAAGCATCCAACATATTTCAACCCATATTTCCAGTAGCTCTTTCTCATATAAATGATAGTGTGGTGGTCTCACAAAATAACAATCAAACAAAAACAAACAAAAAGACGCTCCAAGTTTATGCGATAAAGTGTTTCGATCGAAAAACAGAAGTTAGACGTGTGCAAACCGAGAGTGTGTAGGTCCAGTGGGGTTGTCTTCACATCCCCAAGCTTATGGTCTTCACCATCCTTGGATAGCTCTTGGTGCATCTCCTCCAATCCCTGTGAAAAAACTTCAAAACACCGTTTCTCCCATTTTCTTTTCTGTGGGGTGCATTAGTAGTGATAAACAAATAGGTTTCTTGCTGCATATAATCCTTAAACAAAACATCATATGAATGTCCAGAAAGTATATAATGTTGTATGCCTACTCATAAACTCATTTGAATCAAAAAGATTCAAGATAAAAGTTCAAAACATGCATAAAACAAAATGGGACAGAATCTGTCCAGAAAAACAGCAGCAGCAAAACGTATTTTTCTACCCTACCAAACTTTGCCGAAAATTCCGAAAAATTCATGCATACAGAGGATGAAAAGTTGCAACTACAGTTCAAATATGAGCTCATTCGGAGTTACAGAATAAGAATTAAAAATCATACCGTGCACAGATTCGTGCAGGAATAAAATCTCCGAACGCTATAAGCAACTTTTTCAAACCAAAAGGGTAAAACTTGGCACTTTATTAAAATTCCAGAAACTAAACTAAAAACAAACTCTCTTGATACAGCAAGAGGACACAAAGAAAATCACATATAAAAATAACCGGGTTGCCTCCCGCAAAGCGCTTTCTTTATAGCCATATAGCTAGGCTTCTTGTTGTTTATTGAAGATGAAGCTCATGAGGGAGCTTGAACTTTGATGTTCCCCTCTTTCTTGGGAAGTGTTCATGCATAATACCAGGATCCCATGGTGCTCTCAAGCCAATGAAAATAATAGTCAAGTTGAAACCTAGTAGAGAGAAAAACAAAACACAAAAGTAATAACAACGAAGTCTAACTTTCTTTCTATGCATTGGCATTTTGTATATGAATGAATCATAATAATAGAAGTTTTCCAATGCATATTAACAATAGTTACTTGCAGCCCATAATTATTAGTACATACAGAGGGTTCTTATCACCTCCTTCATAATAGTTGCAAGTAGTAGAAGCAAATTCAACCATATAACCACAAGAATCATTCAACTTAGATAATTTAGGCAAATAAAGAGGGTCATTAAATTTATTTTGGAATTCATTAGCATGCTTCCCTCTTTCAAAATAGTTATTAAGATCAATATCAAGTTTAATATCATGGTTGCAACAAAGATTTTCAACTAAAGATATTGCAAACCACATAAGTATTTCTCAACATAAGCAAATTTCTCCTCTATGGTGTAATTAGGAGAATTCAGGAACAAAGTAGGACTCTCATAGTAAGAGTACTATCACAAACAGCAAGTATATCATTTTTATCCTCACATAAATTAGTAACAACTTCTAAACATGTAGGATTATCAATAAGCATAGGACCATCATCTAAAGCATTATCATATAGCATATTTAAGCAACACTCCTCATTATCATCAATAAGTTCACTAGTAGCATTACTAAAAAGTAAAGGAGCATTATTAGTTTCATCATAATAGCATGGGTTATCATATAGGACCATAGAATTTTAGTTTGACACTCATCATAACATGGGTTTTCATAAATAACAAAAGATTTTTGAGTTTGAGTGCTACTATCATATGTTGATGGTGAAGTTGGGAGATCCAACTCTTCCCCAAGCTTAGGTTGGAACACATCCATTTCAATCTCCTCTTCACATACTTCCTCTTCCAAGCTTATGTTTTCATCGTCCTCTTTCTGCAAAATATTAGTACTTTCCATGGCAGCAAGAATTCTTTCTTTAACATAAACATTATCACTAAATTCCTTTTTGCAAAGTTGGAGAAGAATAGAAATGTGTCCTTTCATTACACGAGCTTCATGACTAGTTGCAAAAAAATTATCAATAAGAAAGTTTATCTCATGGGCTGCAACATAAGCAATATATTTCTCAACTTGTTCTATATCATGGCATGCAAATTTACACTCTTGATAAGAAGCAATAATAGGATCACTATTATGCTTACATTGATAGGAGAGTGTTTATAGTCTTTTCTAAAGCAACAAGTTACATTATGTAATTCACAAAACTCAGTAGCCATATCATTGAGATGTTCAAGTAATTCAAGCATTCTATTTCCTTCTTTGGTTGATCGATATTCATAGTAAGTTCCCATAGTTTTAACATATTTTTATGTGTTTTTTAATTTTTATGCAAAACTAAAAATAAAATGAGTCTCACAAATGCAAACCGAATTACAAATGCAAGACAATGACAAAACAAATGATTTTGCTTTGAAGGTAAAGATGGATAAGATGATGCTCGCGTAGGTGCAACCTCCCCAAGCTTAGGTGTTAGCACAAGTTGGTGATGTTGACTTTGTTGTGATCTCCTTGGATAAACCTTCGCAGCTATGATTCCCCGGCAACGGCGCCAGAAAACAGTCTTGATGGCCCTTGAAGAGATTAATCTACGACGCCAGAAAACAGTCTTGATCTCCGGTGCATAGTTACCAGCGTCAAAAGTAAATGGGTTAGGTTGAGACTCCAAGTGCAGAGTGTGTAGTAGGTGGAAGACGTGTTTTCCCCACGAGGGTGACTCGAGGGTTTAATATCGAACTCTCGGGGAATCAGTAGTGAAAAGTTTATCTCCTTATCCTTCTTTTTGGTCACCTACAAAACAGAGTTAAATGTTTTGGTCCTCAACCTCACCTGTGGTTGTCAAGCACAAGGTGTAAGAATGATATCAAGATAATTATGCAATGCAAACAAGAAATAAATATGCAATGGTGGTGAATAAATGTGCAAGGATGATGATAATAATGATGAATGATATTTTTGGGTTTTTTTTATGATGAATGCAAGATTTACAAGTGTTTTCGTATTTTCGGATTTAATAATGGCAGAAAATGGAAAAGTGGTAAAAGTTGTTGGAAAGGTGTTTCTTATGATTAAAAATAGACCGGTGTTCATGGTTTCACAAATGCACTCTCTCTTTAATAAAGTGGCAGACAATGTACACATAGAGTTGACATATGAGATTGCAACACAGGGTTTGATATCAAGTTACTAATTATATGAGCATCACATCCTAACATAGAGATCTTTTGGATATTAATCTCACTTATACTCCACCAAGATGCGAACTAAATCATACACCTTAGTAATTAAGATAACTCAGAGTATAGCCTTAAGTATCATGATATGAAGTTAAAATAAGAACATGCTAGATCTAGTCACGGAGAAGTGGCAAATCACCCACAACTCTTGTAGTATGGTATTTTTGTTTATCCCTAGTGAGGTAACAAAGTAAGGCAAGACACCCAAGTGGATCGCGATATTACAGTGGTCAACTTACCGCACTCACCACCCCCCGTTACTCCAACTAATGCACACATCACCCCACACACGCTCTCATGAACATGCTTGATCATAACAAGTAGATAAGAACGGGGTACATAATATGCATCTATACTTATAACTGAAACAAACATTGCAATCTCAAACATATATTAACTCACAAAAAGATCCACCACATAGGAATTACAACGATGACCGTAATCATGTTCAGCAGCTCATACGGTACTAATTAGTGAAGCTCAAAGAGAGGAGAGATACATAAGTTACTTCCACAAACCCATAGTCCAGAGGTGGACTACTCCCTCTTCATCATGGAGACGGTGGAGATGTCGATGGAGAAGATGGAGACCACGCCGGCAGCGCCCCGCCTGTGGTAACCCAGATTTTTGAGTTATTAATTAATTTGATTAAAGTGAAATTAGCTTTGTATCTGTCTAATTGTGCTAATCTCTTGTGTTTAAGTAGTTGTTAATTTGTGCATGCATGATATTTAAAAAGTGTGTCGAGCTAACTAGTAGTACTACGCAGTGCATGAGCTGGTTCACTGAATCGTATATGCATGCATATGGCTACACTAGTAACGTGAGCTGTTTGACCTTGAGGACCTGACGTGGCTTGCTAGAAGCTGACTCAAATCTTCATATCCTACGTGGACCTGCTGCATGTTCGGCCGACGTTTCTTATCACCGAAGGACCAGCTCCAAGGGTCAAGCGACCAGGGCCGTTGCGGCCAGATATTTTAGCTCGAGTCGGTAAGCGGCGAAGCGGCGAGATATTTTATTCCTCGTTCTCACGACCATCAGCTCCTATAAATAGCTATCGCTACTGCTGCTCGTGAAGTACAGTCCAACGGCGATTATCCAGGTGAGCACAGCGAGACCAGAGAGAGAGAGCTCCAGCTTGCGAGAGAGAGGTCGACGAAGAATTACGGCCATGCCGCCATGGGAGATGCTGGCTCACGGCAGGCGTGAGAGGCACTGCGAGGAGGAGATGCCGCCATGCTTGCGTACATGGAAGAGTAGAGAGATGCTGCCGTATTCAGCGTTGGAGAACCAAGCCGTATATGTCGTTATACGCCTATCTGATAAGGCGTAATGGATCGATCGGAGTATTGATCCCATGGTTTATGATCTCATGATTGAGGCAAGTAGATGCTTTGCTAATCCTCTTGATTCTTGCAAGTAGCTACTCTACTAAATTCCTTGATCTTTGCTAGTAGTGGCTTTGCTACTTCTGCTTTCTATCCTGTCTGGTTATTGAAGTTCCTTTGTGATGCCCGTGCCGTTGCCGTTACGTGCACTTTATTTCTTGTAAAGCTCATCGCTGATTAGGACATGAAAATTGTTACCCACTTCGATTATTATTCCATCTGAGAGATATGGAGATCTCTCATTCTTGACTGGATCGGAATGATCTGGATGGGCTCAAGCGGAGGCATGAGCACATCGTATTGATTGAGCATTTCAGAAATTCTTTGATTGATATATCTGTCTATATTTATCCTCTTTGTCCGTATTGGTGTCACGACGGCAAACGCATTGTACCGGTCGCAGTTCTGGTATGGGACAGTCTGAGCTCTCCGTGAGGGGCGGCCCTTGAATGGAAAGTGTCGGTGATGGATCCGTAGGAGCGACCGACATCGAGTAGGTCAGGGTGTCCGGTGTCCAAGCGGGTGAAAGGGCTCTGCTCGCTCTAGAGCTGTGTGGTTCTGGTCGAGACTGTTGACGTCGGAGTACCCCTCTTAAGAGTGTAAAAGCGTGAATATTCACCCCTGTGAGTCCCGGGTAGGGAACCTTGCTGTCATGTGTGATACCGATACATGGTCATTTACCATCTTTAAGTCCATTTCCTGGTGAATGACCCATTCGTTTAAATCCCAGTCTTGCTGCTATTTTGTTTATCTTATTTAACCTAGTTTCATTTATTTCCTTTAAATACAGTTATTTCTTTGCAACTGTATTTATCTCCTCTTTTGTTGCTTAGTAAAGTATTTACTTGCTGAGTATGATTTATCGTACTCACCCTTGCCTATTTATGTTTTTAGATTATCAGAGTGCGCAGCGGAAGACAACGTCATCCGAGGAGTAGGCTGGACCAGTTGGGTGGGACGTGTAGAGAACCTTTTATTCATTGTAAATGTAATAATACTGTAAAAATGAATAGATGAGCTGTTTGAGATCCACTGTGCTGGTTAAAGCCTGCTTTTCTAGCCTTGCGCGTGTATAGGCTTTCGGGTCTATAGGCGTGCGGCGGCTGTCATTCTACCGGGCCGGGTCTCGGGGCGTGACAGTTTAATTGGTATCAGAGCTCAAGGTTAGGTTTCGCGGGGCACAAAAGGGTAGAGCGCTAGTTTAGTTTTGCGACTAACCTTTGATCGATGCTTGTTTGCTTGTGCTAACATTTAGATATGTTTGTTTGATTTGTTTGTTTGACAAAATTCCTTTGGTTTGATAATTCAAAATCTTTCTAAGTTGTTTAAAAAAAACGGTAACTGTGTTTTTGTGTGGAATTTTGGGGACAAAATTCTTATAAGGTGGGGAGGATGTGGTAACCCAGATTTTTGAGTTATTAATTAATTTGATTAAAGTGAAATTAGCTTTGTATCTGTCTAATTGTGCTAATCTCTTGTGTTTAAGTAGTTGTTAATTTGTGCATGCATGATATTTAAAAAGTGTGTCGAGCTAACTAGTAGTACTACGCAGTGCATGAGCTGGTTCACTGAATCGTATATGCATGCATATGGCTACACTAGTAACGTGAGCTGTTTGACCTTGAGGACCTGACGTGGCTTGCTAGAAGCTGACTCAAATCTTCATATCCTACGTGGACCTGCTGCATGTTCGGCCGACGTTTCTTATCACCGAAGGACCAGCTCCAAGGGTCAAGCGACCAGGGCCGTTGCGGCCAGATATTTTAGCTCGAGTCGGTAAGCGGCGAAGCGGCGAGATATTTTATTCCTCGTTCTCACGACCATCAGCTCCTATAAATAGCTATCGCTACTGCTGCTCGTGAAGTACAGTCCAACGGCGATTATCCAGGTGAGCACAGCGAGACCAGAGAGAGAGAGCTCCAGCTTGCGAGAGAGAGGTCGACGAAGAATTACGGCCATGCCGCCATGGGGAGATGCTGGCTCACGGCAGGCGTGAGAGGCACTGCGAGGAGGAGATGCCGCCATGCTTGCGTACATGGAAGAGTAGAGAGATGCTGCCGTATTCAGCGTTGGAGAACCAAGCCGTATATGTCGTTATACGCCTATCTGATAAGGCGTAATGGATCGATCGGAGTATTGATCCCATGGTTTATGATCTCATGATTGAGGCAAGTAGATGCTTTGCTAATCCTCTTGATTCTTGCAAGTAGCTACTCTACTAAATTCCTTGATCTTTGCTAGTAGTGGCTTTGCTACTTCTGCTTTCTATCCTATCTGGTTATTGAAGTTCCTTTGTGATGCCCGTGCCGTTGCCGTTACGTGCACTTTATTTCTTGTAAAGCTCATCGCTGATTAGGACATGAAAATTGTTACCCACTTCGATTATTATTCCATCTGAGAGATATGGAGATCTCTCATTCTTGACTGGATCGGAATGATCTGGATGGGCTCAAGCGGAGGCATGAGCACATCGTATTGATTGAGCATTTCAGAAATTCTTTGATTGATATATCTGTCTATATTTATCCTCTTTGTCCGTATTGGTGTCACGACGGCAAACGCATTGTACCGGTCGCAGTTCTGGTATGGGACAGTCTGAGCTCTCCGTGAGGGGCGGCCCTTGAATGGAAAGTGTCGGTGATGGATCCGTAGGAGCGACCGACATCGAGTAGGTCAGGGTGTCCGGTGTCCAAGCGGGTGAAAGGGCTCTGCTCGCTCTAGAGCTGTGTGGTTCTGGTCGAGACTGTTGACGTCGGAGTACCCCTCTTAAGAGTGTAAAAGCGTGAATATTCACCCCTGTGAGTCCCGGGTAGGGAACCTTGCTGTCATGTGTGATACCGATACATGGTCATTTACCATCTTTAAGTCCATTTCCTGGTGAATGACCCATTCGTTTAAATCCCAGTCTTGCTGCTATTTTGTTTATCTTATTTAACCTAGTTTCATTTATTTCCTTTAAATACAGTTATTTCTTTGCAACTGTATTTATCTCCTCTTTTGTTGCTTAGTAAAGTATTTACTTGCTGAGTATGATTTATCGTACTCACCCTTGCCTATTTATGTTTTTAGATTATCAGAGTGCGCAGCGGAAGACAACGTCATCCGAGGAGTAGGCTGGACCAGTTGGGTGGGACGTGTAGAGAACCTTTTATTCATTGTAAATGTAATAATACTGTAAAAATGAATAGATGAGCTGTTTGAGATCCACTGTGCTGGTTAAAGCCTGCTTTTCTAGCCTTGCGCGTGTATAGGTTTTCGGGTCTATAGGCGTGCGGCGGCTGTCATTCTACCGGGCCGGGTCTCGGGGCGTGACACCGCCGGAGTTTTCCCCCTCCAATCTGCAGCTCCAGATCTCTGTTTTCGTGTTTCTGTTGTGTGGCGACGCTTTTTTTCGAGAACGCCGTGGGACTTCTTTTATAAGCGTTTTTAGGTCAAGACGAAGTCGGTGGAGAAAAGATCGACGGCAGCGGAGCCTCGAGGCCAAAAGGGTGGGCCCCACGCGGCGGTACAGAGGCCGCGTGGGCCCCCTCTTTTGGGCTTCCGGCCTCCTTTTGCTTACTTCCTTCGCTCCCAAGTCTTACTCCTTCCAAAATAATGACGCATGTATTTTTCCAGGTTATTTGGACGTCGTTTGGGTCCCTGAAACTTAAAAGGAAAAATAGGGTTTTTTGCCTGCGCAGGGTTAATTTCATAAAAATAGGAAATAAATATTTTATTCCCAAAAATCATTATATAACAGTAATATAACCCTTATATGATGCAAATATGATTGGAATATGAGTGATATAGTGCAAAGTTCATGTATGCATTTTACATGCATCAAATGGTCTTATCTATGTTTTGAGCGATATAGTTCTTGCTTCAATCATGCCTTTCCGGAACGCTCATGAGATTTGGACCAAGCTTCAAGATAAATACGAAGTGTCCAACATTATTGAGGATGATTGTTGTCCTTCCACCTTCGGTCGTGATGAGCTCACTTATTCTTCCACTTCACTAACATGTGATTTGTCACAAGGTAATGACATGGTGAGTGGTGATAGAAATTACATTGTTGATGGTGAATCTATTATTGACTCTACTTCATCTCCATCACATTGCAATGTTCTATCTTTGAACTTAAACTCTTCTAGAACCCTAAATGTCTTACATGCTAGTGTTGATAGTCCTTGCATATCATGTAATAGGTTCTTAACTAAATCTCATGATGATATGCTCTCTATGTCTTGTTGTCATGAAAATAATGCTTCCATATCCTCTAGTACTTGCATGACTAACAATGTAGAGGAATCCCAACATTTGTTGAAACAAGACATGGACCTCAATGGTGCTTCAAGTAATTCTTCATCACCATCGTCCATCAATCACTTTTGCCTTATGGCTAGAGATTCAAAGGTATCTTCACCTTTGGAACCCTCTACTTCTTGTGACGATGAGGATGTGGATTATTATGGTTTAAAAGAGAATGATATTGACTCCTTAAAGGAGAAGAGTGATATGGTATTCAATGCTCTCTGTTGGGGGGGGGGGGGGGATAATAACCCGGTATACCCAAGACAAGTAAAGAGGATGACCCAGCCAGAAGATCAGTCGGCCAGAGGATCAGTCGGCCAGAGGATGACTCAGCCAGAAGATCAGTCGGCCAGAGGATCAGTCGACCAGAGGGTGACTCAGCTTCAGGATAACCCAGCTTTGGAAGATGCCATAGAAGGAAGATTCTGGATAACCCGGAATCCTTGTACAAGTTGGACTCAAGACTTGGAGATCACGAAGGACTAAGATTAGGACCCCGTATAACCCAGTATTTACCTTGTACGACCAGGAGACCCAGCCATCTATATAAGCAGGCTCCTAGGTCACATATCAGTAGGCAAAATAAGATAGACAAAATAGAGAGAGCTCAAGAGAGAGCTCCCACGCCGGAGTCATTATAACCCGGCAATCATCGCCATTGGCGCACCATGTAACATATTATCATATAGTGATTTATAACAGGATGTAGGGATCCTCCACCGAGGGGACCTGAACCTGGGTAAAAAACATCTTCTCCCTCGTAGAGTTAGACAAATCTCCTGAACACCAGAGTCTCCTTGCCCCAATCTCAAGTTACCTCGTGTAACATCTGCCGTGATTAACCCCACGACAGTTGGCGCCCACCGTGGGGCCTGCGTCCAAGTGTGTCCTCATTAAGGGAGAAGCTCGGTGAAGGATGAAGGATCTCGTCATTGGCGAGGTTACTACCAATCAGCAAGGAAGACATCATCAACGCCAATATCTTCATCTGCGAGGTCATCATCAGCTAGCAAGAAAAAGATCAGCCGGGTCATGTTATGAAAAAAGAAGATTATGTGATATAAGAGTCGGCCATGAAAAGATTACGTGGAAAGAGTCAAGGAGTAGCGCGTGTGAGGATCGGCATCACGGTTGCCCTTGCGTACTGATCGGATCGGTTGGATCAAGCAATTAGAATCACACAAGTCGGCCACAGAAAGCAGATGCCGAGCGAACCAGAAAAGCCGGGTTTAGAGGAGCAGGCTATGGAGGAACTAGAGCCGGAGAAGCCGGCAGTGGATATAATCAAGAAATTCCATCGGTGCCCATCACGAGCCGGCAATTGCAAGGATTATTGGAGTACATAAGTTGAGATCGAGGAAACAAATCAAAGAAAGGAAATCGCATTACAAGATTGGTATCCGTCAGCATAGATCACGACGCCATTATCAATAAAATCACGTCAAGCATGGACGGTGGCCGGATCTCGGATCATTGGTGATCTCACGCGTGGCCTGATCGACTCGCGCGAGGCGACCGGATCTATTCTGGACTTCAGAGCTCCGGATCGTGCTGCAACGGACCATGCAAAGAAACAAAAGGCTGGCTGCCTTGTGCATACAGCAACCCGAGGCGACCGGATCAAGAATAAGCAAGAGCAGCTTACCTAAGAGAGAAGAAAAAGCAGAAATCCCAAGCTCTCAGCTTGCCTGGCTATACTACAAACACGTCTCGGTGGAAAAAGAATTCATCGATCAGCGTCTACACGAGGTCTTCGTCAGGGCCCGCTCACCGCCGCAGCTGGCTCGTCGTTCCAGCTGATTTATCATCTTAGGCAATTCGACGTTCAGGTCGGCTCACCATTGCCGGAGAGAAACTTCGTCTAGCAAAGCCGGTATAAAGGCAGGAAAAACAAGACTCGCCATCGGTGCATCGCTTCTAGGAAATCAAAACTCGAATTTGCTACGTTGACCGGCTCATGGATCGTCGAAAGCAAGTCTCAAGGAGATCTGGTGCATGGACATCACGTGCGTACAGGGCATGGATAAGTCCAGCACAACTTGCACGCATGTACATGGATCAATCAATCTGTGTGTAGCGCGGTTCAAGAAAAAAAATCATTCAGCTAGTTCTGTCATCAGTCGGCATGTCGTCGCGACCGGCTCGTTAATTCAACTGGGTTGTTGTCCAGTTGATTCACGGTCCTGGCGACTCGTCGTTCAAAGTGTACAACTATGGTTAGCAAAAAATTGCATCTAGCAAGGCGTGAAGAAAAAAAAAAGAGGAGCTGCAGAAGTTCGATCCATGGTGGTTTTCAACGATCCTAGTATGAAGTACAAGTTCAAAGTGCTGCCAGCTCAGGCAAAAAAAAAAAATCTGGCTGGTCTATTCGAAGACGGATTTCTCCATCGTCGACATAAAGTCATTGACATGTCGATCCGGCTCAACTACTGTCGAGAATTATTCATCATCATGTTCCGGTTTAATCGCCATACTACGGCCTGAGCATCATCAACGCCAAAAACATCCAAACAGCTAAGTCATTTTTATGATTAAGTTTCATAGTTAATTTAATAAAGCTGAGTAAAGACATAGATCCTATATGAAACATCTCTCAGCCTCGCTTATATTACACTGTGCTTCTTTTATGTCTAGCATCATTTATATTACTCTGATTAGCGTGGCCCAAGAGTGTTGCGCAACATTGTAAAAGAGTTAGCTTAACCCAAGAGAGCTTCGTAACTTTGGTTAACGTTGTCCAAGAGAGCTTGGCAACAAACTGCTAGCTTAGCCCAAGAGTGCTACGCCCAAGAGTGCTTTGCAGCAATGAACTAGCTTAACCCGAGAGTGCTACGCAACTTCGGTTAGCGCTGCCCAAGAGTGATTTGCAGTAATGAACTAGTTTAGCCCAAGAGTGCTACGCAACTTCGGTTAGCGCTGCCCAAGAGTGCTTTGCAACAAAAAATTAGCTTAGCCCAAGAGTGCTACGCAACTTCGGTTAGCGCTGCCCAGGAGTACTTCGCAATATTGTAAATTTCAGGTTTTGGGGGCTGATCGCTTGAATAGCGCAGTTACAAACTCAAGACCCGACAAATAAGCCACTTTGGTCATGGGGGCTGATTACTTATGAAAAGGTACAGCTACAATCTCATGATCCGGCCAATTTTAGAGCCATTATTTTCTTGGTTATCTTACTATTGAGCTCGATGTGACTCGCACTTATATGGCCTGATTGTTCACCTGTAAATTCAATCAGTCATGAGGCTCACTGTGACTTGCCTGACCCTGTTTTTATCAGAGAAGTCGCGACAGAGATAATCCATGCGAAAGCCGGCTCATAGTTAAAGAAATCAAAAGGGTCATCTAAACCAAAAGGATTTGCAGAACGACATATCATGTTCATGAAAAAAGCAAATCCTCAGGGTGCATGTACACCATCAGTATAATTATTTGTAAGTTACTAACTTATTTGGACTGATTATTATTCGACATCTTTGCCCAAAAGGAGTGCTAAGCAGATATATCCTATAGCAGTTGCCCTTGTGAGCACGCATAGAGACTTGATGTCCTATAGTTGATTGCCCAAGAGAGCACGCATAGAGATTTTGGATCAGTGGGGTAATGTGGCAGAGTTAAGCGCTTACCTTTAGACATTGATCCAGGTCTTGGGGGCTCTTACTTGAATAGTTTGTAGCTGCAATCCTAAGATCGGGCTTTTATGCCACCAGTTATTTCTTGGTTATACTTGCTTATCCAGTTAGATGCGACTCACATTTTATGGCCTGGTTGCACACCTGTCAATTTCAATCAACTATGATGCCTATACTGGGACTTAGTTTGACCCTGTTTTGCAGAGAGGAGGCAACAGAGAAAGTCATGTGAAAGCCGACTGATAGATGCTAATGATAAACCAAAAGGGTCATCTAAACCATGAAAGTATAGTTATTACATAAGAGAGAGTGTATCAAAAGTGCACAGACGCACTATCAAATTTAAAGTATTGATGAGCATATTACAATGCCCATGGGCCGAATGATTGTTTTTCTATGCAGGATAAGACAAAAGTTTATAATATGGCTCAAGAAGCCGGGTTATCAGTTTCCATCTCCTTTGAAGGAGGGTCTTCAGCACTGGTCGGGTTATCATCAGGTTTCCTGGACTGGGACTGATGTTCAGCATGAATTGGCTCTCCTAGAATTTTTTCTTTATCATCAGTCGGCTTATCTATAGCAACTTATGTTGGAGTTGGAGCATGACTTGGGGCAGGGATTATTGAAGTGGAGGAGCTTGGAATGACAGCCTTTTTCTGTGCTGGATAATCTGGGAGAGTATTTCATCATGATGAGCAATATAATTCTGGGTTAAGAAGGAGGAGTGAAAGATGATAAGATGTCAGGCAACAATTTCAAGTATATGAGAAAAGCAATTCAGAAACATGGGGACTGAAATAAATTTCAGTCCACAACGGCAAGTAAGTCCGGTTGATATTATGCAAGAGGTAACGTAAGAGTACATTTATCCAAGTTCCGGATGACTGACAAGCAGATTACCCGGCACTTGGGGACTGCCAGGTTTTCAAAGTTATAGTTTGAGGATTGGGGCAAATTTTTTTAAGTACCAGATGATTGTTGATAGATCACCCGGTACCTGGGGTGTATGGTAACTCAAAAGTGTACAATGTTGATGTCAGTTCAAAATCAAGTCCCAGGTTATCATGAACTAATAACCCAGTATTTGGGGGTTACAGTATATGAAGAGGAAAGATTGAAAGAAGGTAAGTCCAGTTGATAACAAGTAAAAGAAGATATAAGGGTGCATTTGTACAAGTTCCGGATAACTGAAGAAGCAGATCACCCGGCACTTGGGGACTGGTATGTTTTGAAAAGTTGCAGATTATAATTAAAGCAATTTCTCAAAGTTCCAGGTGATTGTAAACCGATCACCCGGAACTTGGGGGTTATAAGGATTTGAAAGTTTAAAGTTACATAAAGCTACAGAGATTGCAGTATTGGTAACAGATGATAGCAAGTCCCAGGTTATCGTGGACTAATAACCCGGAACTTGGGGACTGGGGTATTTTGAAGTTTTCGAAGTTGAACAAAGATACATATTTACAAGTACCGAGTGACTGAGGACAGTTTACTCGATACTTGGGGACTAGGTTTGGTATGTAATATATGGAGAAAAGAGAGCAGGCCTTCAAAATTCATATTGCCATAATGTGGCGTCAAGGAAGTTTTGTCCTTATCAGTCGGATTCGGGGAGCAGAAGGCATTTCCACTTACATCTTATTAGTCGGATTCGGGGAGCAGAAGGCATTTCCACTTACATCTTATCAGTCGGATTTGGGGGAGCGGAAGGCATTTCCACTTCCATATTATCAGTCGGATTTGGTAGCAGGCACATTATTCTACCCAGGGATGGTTTCTACATTGTCCTCCTCAGCAATGGGAGGGCTTGCCCCGTTAAGTGTTGCTTTTGGTGATAAAGAAAGAAGAAGTAAGTACAAGTGAAGGAAACAAGTTGAAAGCATAAAGTGCATAAAGATGTTGATTAAAGACAAAAACATTACCCGGTATTGACTACAAAGTCACGAGAAAGTTCGTCGCTGGAGCCTGAAGAAGCTATTAAAGAATATGACTTAAAGATTCTGATTTGACCGGCTAAAAGGATAACTATCAGATTGATGTTTCTGGAGTTCAATATTGGAAAAATGAGAAGTGCCAGAACAGCGTGGAGAGATCTTGAGGCATTATAGAGTTGGAGATAAATGAAAAGCCGGGTAATGAAATGAACCGCCAAAAGGAGCTGGTCTGATAACATAACCCGGACCACATCTTATTTAATGGTTATTAGGTTTTCAGGAGTTTAACTCGAATAAACCCATCAGTAGCTGCCCTCAAGTAATCATATCAAGATCAAGATTATCAAGTGAAGCGATCGATGAGCTTATTCAAGTCAAACTTGGGGACTACTGTTGGGGGGATAATAACCCGGTATACCCAAGACAAGTAAAGAGGATGACCCAGCCAGAAGATCAGTCGGCCAGAGGATCAGTCGGCCAGAGGATGACGCAGCCAGAAGATCAGTCGGCCAGAGGATCAGTCGGCCAGAGGGTGACTCAGCTTCAGGATAACCCAGCTTTGGAAGATGCCATAGAAGGAAGATTCTGGATAACCCGGAATCCTTGTACAAGTTGGACTCAAGACTTGGAGATCACGAAGGACAAAGATTAGGACTCCGTATAACCCAGTTTTTACCTTGTACGACCAGGAGACCCAGCCATCTATATAAGCAGGCTCCTAGGTCACATATCAGTAGGCAAAATAAGATAGACAAAATAGAGAGAGCTCAAGAGAGAGCTCCCACGCCGGAGTCATTATAACCCGGCAATCATCGCCATTGGCGCACCATGTAACATAATATCATATAGTGATTTATAGCAGGATGTAGGGATCCTCCACCGAGGGGACCTGAACCTGGGTAAAAAACATCTTCTCCTCGTAGAGCTAGACAAATCTCCTGAACACCAGAGTCGCCTTGCCCCAATGTCAAGTTACCTCGTGTAACATCTGCCGTGATTAACCCCACGACACTCTCCCTAAAGGTAGTCAAGCTTGCTCTTACTTGTGTGATATTTTGACTTTTGCTAAGTGCAAGGATATCATTGAAGAAAAGGGAAGGGTTGAAAGAGAGTATGCTATGGAAAGAGCATCCTTAGAAAATGCTCTTGAGGAAGAGCATGAGCTTCGAGTGTCTCTTGAGGAGAGACTTGAATCTCTTGATGAAACAAATGATCTAATTATTGCTAAAATCATTAAGGAAAGAGATCATGCTCTTGCTAAATGTAAAGTGTTAAAAAGGAAAAAGTTGAATTTGGTGTTGGCAATGCTAGACTAATAGAGGATGTAGAGAGACTTGACAAAGCTCATAAGGCTTTGGAAAGTGAACACTCTCTCCTCACTAAGTTTCATGATCAACTCTAGACTCAACTATCTAAAATTGACGTGCCTAGCTCCTCTACTTCCTCTTGTAATCATGCTAATATTCTTGAGGAAAATGCTAAGTTGGAAGATGAGCTCGTCAAGTTGTCTTCTTCCATTTCTAAAGTTAATGATGCTTGTTCTACTAACCCCACATCTTGTGAAGCATCTATTTTGAAGGAGAATGTTAAGCTAAGGGCAGTTGTTAACTAGCAAGTATGGGAAATTGGAAGAAAATCATGAAAAGCTATCTAGCTCGAATGAGGATCTTCTAGCATCTCATGCTAGGCTAAAGTTAGCTCATGAGGCTATCACTACAAAGATAACATCTTGTGAACCTCATGTGGACAAAGGCACAACTTCTACTAAAAATGCTATATTGCCTTGTGCTAGTCCTAGTAATTCTACATCACATACTATTGCTAAATCTTGTGATGAATTACTTTCTATGCCTTGTTGCTCTAACAATGAAGCTTCTACTTCCTCTAGTATTTGTGTTGATACTAATCATGTAGAGGAATTAAATGATCTCCTCAAGGCCCAAGTCAGTTCTTTGAAGAAAGACTTGGAAAAGCGTCTTGTCGGGAAGTCTACACTTGACAATATGTTGAGTGGTCAAAGACGTCCAAATGACAAGAGTGGACTTGGATTCAACTCCAATATCAAGACCAAGTCCAAGTATAATAAGAAGAATAAGGGCCAAGAACAAGTCAAAGATTTGGCCAAGATTATTTGCTTCAAGTGCAAAGTTGAAGGGGACCATGTTAGATCTTACCCTTTGAAGAACAAGTCCCTTGGTGAGAAGCAACAAGGGAAGAGGCCTCAAGCTCAAACTCAAGTTCCTCAAGTTGAAGAACGACCTCTTCTCAAGAAGAATCAAGCTATTCCTCCTCAAGTTATGACTTCAACTAAGAAGAAGGGAAAAAGGCAATGTTGCTACTTATGCCGTGAGAAGGGTCACTTTGCTTCTTCATGCACTAATGGTACCTCATCCAACCCTATTATAATTGATAATGTTTATTCTCTTAGGAAGGATAAGGTTGGCAATGTGTTTGCCAAATATGTTGGTACTCAAAGTGGTGTCAAGAAAAGAACCATTTGGGTTGCCAAGCCAATTGTGACTAACCTCTTAGGACCCAACTTGGTTGGGGACCAACAAGCTAAAACTTGATCAATAGGTATTGATGGAGGGCATTGGAGACTTGGCTACCTCATGAAGAATTAAGGGACCTTCATCAATCATATTCTCTCAACCCAAGTCATTTGGGCTATATTGATCTATCTTATATCCAATATTCCTCCTTGCGGTAACTTGTGCTTATATCATGTATGTATATATTGAAAGTTGCTTGCTCCCTTGCATGTGTTCCCCTGCATGTGTTTGGTTTTGTACCTTGCTTGTGTTTGTATGTGGTGTGCTCTCTATTTACTTATCTTGAGAAATCAAGTATGTGTGTGTTGGTTGGCACAACATTTAATTTTGGAGCCTTATTGCTTTTATTTGCTATCTTATCTTGTTGGCTCTCTTTGATAGATTAATGGACTATTCCATTTTGGGAGAGTGATATGCTTCGTGCACTTCACAATCCTAAAAATGTGTGTACACATGAGGAATACCACTTAGTGATGATATATCACTATTATCTATTCTCTATGTGGTATGTCATGCTCATAAGAAATTCAAATTCTCTAATGTCCTTTAATTATTGGTAGTCGGTTTGTTTGCCTCTTGTTTAAAAGAAATGGATTATCACATTGTGGGGGAGTAATAAGCTATGTGCATATTACAAGTCTCGAAAATGTGAACATGTGAGGTTTTGCCACCTAGAATTGATATTGTTAATTATCTTGTTCCTATGTGGCATGTTACTCAAATAAGTTCCATCCTTCTTAAACAATGCTTTTATTGCTTATCTTTTGGATATTTTTTTTGCTCTACTCAAATTTTGTTTTGTGCTTTCTTGAGTTAGGAAAAGCAATGATCCCATCCTTGTGCATTGTCATTTAAGTCATACTTCTAAATAATGCGCTATTCTTGGGGAAGCTATCCTACGTTGAGTAGAACACTTTTCTTCAAATTGGTATTGGTTTTTATTGCTCTTTCTTGAACATGACCTTTGTTTGAATAATATATATAGAGAGTGATGATCCCACTTGTGTGCATTTGTATTCAAATGCAAGACCATAAATATTGTACACATCTTGGGAGAGCTCCTATATGTTTTTTGAACATTAGTTGTCTTCAAATTGCCTTTTTATCCCGATGACATGTCTCTTTGGCAGACAAACATTTTTCGTCTTGGTACTTCATGCCATCATGTAAAGTGTAGAGGGTTAGATTCATTCCTTGAACCTTTTTCCTGTTGGTATGTTTTTTCAACTTGGTATCTTAAATCATGTGTTGATTTAGGTCTTTGATATAATTTGGGCAATTCGTTGTCTTATCACACTTGTGTGTGCTCTCTTGGTTTAAGCGATATTTATTATATGTATTTCTTATGGCATGCTTATTTTTGTTGATCCAATATATATGATAAACTCCATCAAATCTAATGGCTAAGATATGCATGAAATTCAATTTCATATCAATATGCACATATTTATGTGGAGTTTGTCCTATGTATTGTAGTTGCTCTAACTATTTTGGACCCAATGAGTTTGGGGACCATGTTGTACTTGAATATGTTTTAGGTACACTTGAGATGCATTGGAAGTTTGTGTCATTTAGAAGGAAGGTGTTATCACCATGTGGTTATTGGAGTCAAGCTCGGATGGTAGTGGACTCTTATCTTCTACATCAATAATGCGATCTCGGTAACAAGTATCTACCTCATGCATACACTTCTAGATTTCAACCTTGTGTAGGTTGTTTCATGGCATGAATGTCTTTTGTTGCAATTCATTTGGTTCTTGCAAAACGACTTTATTGCTAATATGGGCAAGCCGTGATGATTTCATATCAAGGGGAATATATATGTAATCATTTTCATGATTCACCACTCCCAAATATGTTAATCTAGCACTTTCTACTCTTTGTCTCGCATATGCAATATTGATGTGTTTTTCGAAATCATTTGCCTTTTGCGATACTTGTTATCATGCATACTCGGAGCATCCCATCTTTAGCCTCTTTCCCTTGTGGATTCTTTTTGGTGCTATGATGAGTGTGTGTTGGGAGTTCATCTATATTCCTTTAAGATAAATTTGGGCTTTATGTTATGCTTTTAAGCTAAGATCTTATTGGTGTATTTATGACCGTCTCTTGGATATCATGTTCTTTACCGTTGTACCTATTTTGTGTGTGCATGTTTCTTTGCGGACTTATATCTTCATGATCGGTGTCCACTTAGAAATTTTTACACATAAGAGTAGTTACATCTTCATTTGGTATTGCAATTCTTTAGTGACCACCTTTATTACTTTTGATTCTTTGGTGGTCTCTCTATGGCACAAGCTTTGTTTTTCACTTGTTTTACTTTTGCATCTTAATATTTAAGCTTTGGAAACTATTTGCTATGTTCCTTGGGTGTGTGTACATGAAAGACATGATATGCATTATGTGCCTCATATTTTGAAAGACTATGATTGATGCTCGCTCATCTTTGTAATAGTCTCCTAAAATGTCTTTTTATATCACACCCATCTCTTTTGGTTGAGCAAGTCTTTATTTGTTCCTCCTTGCTCTTGTTGCTCAACTTTTTTTTTTTGCAAGTTGCATTGCTTCTTTTAACATCTTTGCGCTCTTGCACTTGTTTGTGTTTAAATTATCTAGGAGGGAGTGAAGATTCCATGTTGTGCACACCATATTGAAACGGAAATCCTACTTTGTGCACATACCTTGGGGAGTTCCCTCTTGATTTTTAGAACACTTTTAAGATCCTTTTGATTGCTTGATTCTTTCGTCGAAGCATCTTTATCTTTGATATTCGTTTGCAATTTTGGATCCTCGATATAGTTTGATCTCCCTCCATCTATTCATTATAGAATATATGCATTTGATTTCACTCATATCATGAGAAATGCATACATTATTGGGGAGCTCTTACTATGTTGGCCTTTAAGTTTCACCCATTTAGGCAATGGATGCCAATGGGGGGAAATTTAGAGGGTTTAGGGAATTGGCTTTGTTCTCTTGCATCCTTGCATTGTATGTTGCATGGTTGCTTAAATTCATTATGTAAACCCTGGTAAAAGGGATTGTCATCAATTACCAAAATGGGGGAGATTGAAAGTGCATGTTGCCCCCATGCGTGGTTTTAGTAATTAATGACAATCCTTATGAACTAATGTTTGCATTGAGATATACTTGTAGATCTTGTCCATAGGAAAAGAAAGAAGTTCATGTGTTGGACTCTAGAACCTTACATGGTAAAGTATGGCTTGGAAAAGAAGATTGAGGGAACATTCATGTTTATCACCAAGCCATCATATATATCAAGAGAAGAAGATGAAGTGCAACTTCAATATGATCCATCTCGGAAGATATCTATTGATTGAAGCTTACAATGGATTCATGAAGACGGAGCTAAACGAGACTATCCCATAATTGGGTATGGGGGAGAATTTGGAGAAGTCTTCATCAAGCATGTGCTAGCAAGTATGATCAAGAAAGGTGCTCCAATTTGAGAGAGTCAAGATCTCATCATCTAAGTCAAGTGGAATGCCCAAGGCAAAGGTATGATCTTGATAGGGTTTCTCTTTGACCGGTCTCTTGTTGTTAGTTCGGAGACCGGGTTATAGGATAGATACCGTACTATCAAGAGGGGCTCTCAAGTGAGTAACTTGATCGCATCTTTATGAAGAGTTCAAACCTGTGCACTCTTATCATATAATCTTTCTTGGTTCTTATTTGGCTTTTATCCATGTGAGAATTTATAGCTTATGTTCATCTCCATACCAAACTCTAGTTCATCAAAAACGAATTTCACATTCATATCTTGTTGAGTTTTTTTATGTTGGAGGTTTTACCGATTTGTCTTTTTAAGAGAGGTACTTTCTCCTTGTGGCTTCCTCCTCACATGATGGACTATGATGTTTCTCTGCATAATCTTGTCGTGCTCGTTGTGATGATTCCAACGAGCCCAAGAATATCGAAAACGGAGTCCGGACGAGAAAGTTATTGGATTTTTGGCTAAGGACCATCTTCCGGCCAGTTTTGCGAGTCTCTGGCAAAACCGGACATTTGGGCCGGACCTTTTGTTTTCCGGGACGGATATTCCGCCCCCCGGATATTTGGGCCGGAATATTTGATTTTGGGGCCGGATATTCCGCCCCCAGTTTTCCTGCAACGACTCTTTTTTGTGGGGACCTATAAAAGGCCCCTTTCTTCCCCAAAGTGGGTAGCTCTTCCAAGGACGAAATTTCCCCCTCTCTCACCTCCATTGTTGACCTTGGAAAGCTTGCCCCTCTCTCATTTCCTCCCATGATTCTTACATATCTTTGAGGAAAAGTGAGAGGAGATCTAGATCTACATTTCCACCAATCCATCTCTCCTCTAAGTGAGGGGAACCCTTTGGATCTAGATCTTGGAGTTCATTTGTTGAGTTCTTGTTTGTTCTTCCTCTCTTCTCCCCCATAAGCATTAGTTGCTTTTGGTGGGATTTGGCAGTGACGGGCTTCAGCACTTCTTGTGTTCTTGCCTTTGCTTTTGTGCATAGGTTTGCTCTCTCCACGAAGATTCGTGAAAGTGAAAATTCGTGAGCTTGTTACTCTTGGGTCGTTGGACCCTAGACGGTGTTCGTGTGACCTTTTGTGGTCAAGGCCTTTTGTGGCTAGTTGGGACCTTTTGTTGTCACTTGGGAGCTCCCAATCCTTTTGTGGGTTGTGCCTCAAGATTGTTGTAAGGGACTCGATTTCCGCCCAAAAGGGAAATCAATAGTGGAAGGTGAACCGAGCTTTTGTGCGACGTTCATCGGAGAATAGGGTGAGGTCATTTGTGGAGTCTTGAGTTTGAAACTCACACCCCTTCAACGAGACGTACTCCCCTCAAATGGAGAAACTCGGGAATACATCATCGTCTCAGCGTGCCTCAGTTATTTCTATACCCAAGCTCTTTACTTATGCAATTTACATCGTGATAGCCTTCGTGCTTGAAGTCTATATCTTGCTATCACCTTGTTACTTGTCTTGCTTAGCATAAGTTGTTGGTGCACTTAGGTGAACCTAGTATATTTTGGTTGTATGCTTGTTAAATTAAAACACCTAGTTTTATTCCGCATTTATCAAGCCTAAACCAGAAAAGTTTTAAAACACCTATTCACCCCCTCTAGGCGGCATCCTTGTCGTTTTAACCACGTCGTAACACAAAGTAATAGTTTGGAAGTTGTCAACATACCAAGCTTATTTTCTCCTAAATTCATTCTAATTCTGTATTTCTGATCGTTAGTATGTCGTCTCGTCGATTTCAATTCTCGGGTAGGAGCGCCAGTCTTGTGAATACACTCCACCGCTTTGGCTCTTTTCTTTCCTGTCTTCTGAGGCGACCGCGCGGTAAACACACATCGCGTATTTGACAAATCTTAGGAATACTCTGAGAGCAGTTGAATATTTTTCCAATATCTGCATTCCATATTGCATCTTATTTACTCTGATGTGACCGGTTCGACTGGAATAGGCTTTGCTCAATTGAAATCCTTGAACAACTATATGTGGTCAACCACGAATTAAGAGAGGTTGTTTGGCAACATTATGCTTTGAGAATAAACTATTGGACGACATTGACATACATCTCCCTCCGCCCCTATCATAAGTGACTTTTTTATATGAGTGTATATGGCCATCTCTAGTCTGACCCAACGCAAAAATGCATGGTTTAAGCGGGCCTAGGATTGCCCATGGGCCGGGCCTTAGATTTGAGCCTGCATGTTGGATAGACTGGACTTGTAACCTTGGACTTTACATATTGGCATTTTAAGGAAGAGACGCGAAGCCCAATGAGATATTGCGCCAAATGGGTGGGCCTGGACCTAAAGTATAAGCCTGAAGTCCGGGCTTGGGCCTGGGATTCGACTGTGGGTTTTGTTAGGCCCATGGCCAGGTATAGTCTAAAACTCATTTTGCCCTAACCCGTTGTTGATGCCCTAATGCAAATTTACAGAACTAGAGCAGGACCACCCATTTGATCACTCACACGGTTAAGCAACGGGCAGAATTTGCTGAAATCGAAAACGTTTTACACTGGTCCAGCTAAAAACACCGCATGCCAATGCCATTGCCAGCCCAAACACGACCCCGCGTGAGTAAACGTGAGACGGCTACGATCCAAAATTTTGAAATCTCCCGACCCAGCGAAAATACGAGATAGCCCCTGGCCATCCGCAACGCCCACAACGGTCGGACGAATCCAACCGTTCAATGCCCGTTGAAATTCAAACTCCTCCTTTGCCTTGCTCGCACCGCCGGAGGGGTAAACCCGTCATACGAAAAGTCTCTCTCACCTTATATCTCCGCTCCCCCCACCGGCCAATCCCCAACACGCCGCCGCATTCGAAAATCTTCCTCGCCAAACCCCGCTCCTCCGCTCTCCACCGCAATAGAGAGAGAGATCCGAGCCCGCGGCGGCGGAGATGTCGGCGAACAACATAGGGATGATGGACGGCGCCTACTTCGTGGGGCGCAACGAGATCCTCTCCTGGATCAACACCACGCTGCAGCTCGGCCTCGCCAAGGTCGAGGAGGTACGACGGCTTTCCTTCTCCCTCTGCCTCAAATGCCCTCTGCTTCCCGCGATCTGCGGGGGTCTCCTGGATCTGTTGTGTGCGGGTTTGGATTGGGTTCGATTCGTTGTGTTCTCGGGTTTGCTGAGATGGGTTCCGTTTTCCCGTCTGCAGGCGGCGTCGGGCGCGGTGGCCTGCCAGCTGATGGACGCGGCGCACCCCGGGGCGGTGCCGATGCACAAGGTCAACTTCGACGCCAAGAACGAGTACGACATGATCCAGAACTACAAGGTCCTGCAGGACGTCTTCACCAAGCTCAAGATCACCAAGGTGCGCTCCGTTTCCTTATCCCTAACCTACGCATGGATGAAATTCTGACTTGTGTTGGTTCTATTGCTCACGGCGCCCGATTATTCCGTCCTGACATACTCGTTTAGAAGTTTGCCTTCTGATCGTGTTTGTTCAGTAGACTGTAATCCCTGAAGGCTGAAGGGAGTGATTACTTGCCCCCAATTTCTGATCCTAGATCATGTAGAAATTGTAGTGTCCTAAAACTTGACAGTATTGGAGATAATTTCTATCTCAAACGAGATTATTTTTTTACTTTAGTGGTGCCACATATTTGTGCTGTTGTAAGGTGAATGCAACAGCAAACACAACCTGGATTCTATGTCACTGAACCACGAATTGGGCAATTGGCTGGTAGCTTGATGCACATCTACAATTTATGGATTGTGTAAGTAAACAGTTTAGTCATAGAAACTTTTTGTTGTGATAGTACAGATATAATTGTAGTTCTGGATTGTGGAAGTAAACAGTCGAGTCATAGAAACTTTTTGTTGTGATAGTACAGATATAAATGTGGTTCTGAATTGAGGAAGTAAACAGTGAGTCATGGAAACTTTTTGTTGTGATAGCGAACAGTCACAATAGTAAGCATGAAAACTTTTTGTTGTGATAACGAACAGTCACAATAGTAAGCATGGAAACTTTTTGTTGTGACAGCGAACAGTCACAATAGTAAGATGGTGTTTTGTGCTATCTGGAAAATTGCTTTTTGTCATCAGAACTGGGTTAAAGATGAAACTGAATCCTTCTTTAGCACATGGGAAGTATGGATTCTTATTGAACAATATTGGGATTTAGTTTATTTGTTGTTATTACATAGAGACTTTAAGTGTAACTAAACTGTTGTTATTTGCCCATTGTCGCAGCACATTGAAGTGAATAAACTCATCAAAGGCCGACCCCTAGACAACTTGGAGTTCATGCAATGGATGAAAAGATACTGTGATTCTGTCAATGGAGGTTTCATGAGCAGGTCTGAATTGTTTGCTACTGATTAATGTTACCAATTGTGCTACTCGTTATCTCATTGGAGTCCTCTGATTTCTTCTGACTAGTGTTACCAATTGTGCTTAGTTCTGATTACGTTTCTTGTTTTGTTATGAACACACAGCTACAACGCCACCGATAGAAGAGAGTGCAGCAAGGGTGGAAAAGATACGAACAGAAGGACGTCAGTGAATTCTCACGCGTCTGCCAAGTCTGCAGCTGCTACCCACAAAGCTCAGGGGTCATCACATGGCGCTAAGCGGGTCAATGGGCATGCTTCAAATGCTTCACAGCGGAGTGCAAAGCCAGCTCCGGCTAACTCTGTAGCACCAGCTTATGATGCACAGGTGAGCAACATACGAATACTTAGCATGATTTTCTGTGAACTGTCGGTATTATTTAAGTCTTGTATTCTGACATTGATGCTTTGCAGATGACCGAGCTGAAGCTCCTCGTTGATAGCGCTGAGAAAGAGAGAGATTTTTACTTCTCCAAGCTACGGGATGTTGAGATCTTGTGCCAGAGCCCTGAGGTCGAGCACTTACCGGTAAGTAGCAGAAATGCCTAACGACTCGCCTAGTTTGTGTCACTTGCTGACTTGTCAGTGAAAGCAACAAATAGGTGTCATCATACCCTACTTAATACTGCATTACATCATTGGCTAGTATGATAAAAATGCCTTCTGAATAAATCATTGAACTGCAAGTACCTCATCCTTGATCCATGTATTTGCCAGAGCAATGTTGATGATGAAATCTTTATCCTGTGCAGATTGTGAAGGCTATTCAGAAGATACTCTACGCTTCAGAGGACGATCCGTCGGCCGTGGCGGAAGCACAGGCGGAGATGGTGGCACAGCACAACCAGCAGCTCCAGCAGCAGCCAATGCTGAGCCCCATCCTGGAGGCGTCAGAGGCCCCAAGCATCACCCCTAAGGACTTATCCGAGGAGAGCTTGATGAGGCAGGAAGCAGCGGCAGCCCACAAGAGGAAGAGCATCTCGGACATGGACGAGTTCGAGATGGGGTCTAGCTCCAGGCTGAGGCTCTCCGACGTCTCGGACGTTCAGCTGTGCGGTGGTTCACCGTTGATGAGCTTCACCTGAAAGGAGGAAGAAGTGATTGTTCTTGCAGGGTGCGAAGCAGTTGTCATTGCTGGTTATGACTACTAGTGCGTTTGTTAGAGTTAGATGGTGTCTCTCCATTGGTGTTTGGAATGTTGCTTTTTTATTTGATTTGTTGTATGGTGATATAATGTGTGTGCTCGTGTGGAACTGGAGGTGATAATGCTTTGTGGTATGTGTGTGCCACATCATCTGTGGCCTTTTGCAACACATAATGGAAATAGTCCCTTTTATCTGTGTCATGTTGTTTCTTGCTATGCGCTGCAGATTGTATTGCAAGATGGTGCAGTTTCATATTACTGCTGCAGTTGTTTAATGCTTGATTGGGTCAGCGGTTTGTTTCACCTGCATTCTCCTGGACAACTATTGCACAATCTGTGTCACATGAGCAACCAAGGACTGGAAGACGTTTCAGCATCTTGCTGCTGACACTGCTCCTCAGGCTGAATCTTCAGATATCCCTGTTGGTTTCTGCTTATGAAGGCTGTACCGACAAAACGGTCAACTTGTCCTAATTTTCTCTCTTTCCCTCGGTGAAATAAGAATCTAACACCCTATTTCGATTGTACAAATTTCATACGATTTCGTACTTGAGGCATTTTTCCCCTACGAATGGCCCAAGAACCGTGCGACTCATTTGCGTAGGGGATTCCTATGAAACTTCAATTATCTGGGACGTGCAATCTCAACAAGGATGCAAAAGTGAGATTAGTGGGATAAGTTGGATAGTACAAATTAGATGGTCCCATCCAGTTTGTACTATCACACCATGCCACTTTCACCCCTAAATCTCAACATCATATCTTCCTATCCTAACCATCCTGCTGGACTAGCGTGGCTGCGCGGCGAGCCAGCCATCGGCGGAGATGTAGGACACATCGAGGAACTTGGCGATTTCCTGGGAGCTTAGCGACTTCGCCCACGGCACCCGCCCGGTCGTGTTGGCCCCCTTCCCCGTGCATCCAGACTCCACCATGGTCAGCGAGCCCCTGCAACCAAATCAGATAAAATTCAATCTCCAACAAACTGTATGTGCAGCAGCTCAGTCGAACCATGGAGTCAAATCTCCAACAAATCGGATAGTTTTGAAAAGAACACTCACTCTTTGCCCTTGTAGTTCCAGGCGTCCCAGCCCCGGCTGACCACGACGTCGGACATGTCCGTCTGGTAGAAGATGACCCTGGCATAGGAACGCCAAGCGTGGCCAAGGTACGTCGGTGTGACGCCGCCCACCTTGCCACCCTTAAACACGAACCCGCTGTCGTCCTTGTCGCTGTCCCGCCCCTGCGCTGTGATGAAACCCGGCTTCACCGCTGTCATCCCCGTCGACACCTCGCACCCCTGCACACACACATATATATTCCGGCGATCATCCACAGCCCCATACATATGGTGAGAGCTTTACGGTTTTGGTTGGACCTGAAAGATGGACTGGCCGTTGCCGAAGATGAAGTCCATGGAGCCTTCGATGTAACAGTTCTCGTAGTAATGCCTCCCGATCAGATCGCACAGCGTGTCCTGGACGCTGACGAAGCCGCAGCCGTAGAAGGACGACCGGTCTCCGGCCACCAGGGCAGCCACCGCCGGCGCCATGTCCCTGACGCCGTCGTACGTGTTCTGCATGCGACGACGATACATATCGAGATGCGTTACGACTGGGCGTGGACTAGTAGTTGACTCATACATACATCAACGGACGTACTGACCTTGAAGCTGATGTCGCGGGCCATAAAGTCGTCGGCGTAAGAGGAAAAAGTTGGGGAGCTGGCGGTGCCGGAGTCCCCGCCGGCGTGGTCGGCCCATTCGACGAACGTCTGATCCTTCCCCTCGCCTTCCAGCAGGATGAAGCTTTTGTTAAAGGGTACCAAAACCTTCTCACTTCGATCATATTTGCACCCATCACATACATCGAAAATTAACCAAAACAAAATCAGCAATCACTACTACAAACCTACTGGGGTAGATGAAAAGATAGCGGCGTCAATTACAGGTAAACGCCGGTGGCGACATGGACTCGGATCCACTGGCTGTTGCCAAAAGGGATGGAGTCGATGGCTGCTTGGATGGTCTTGAAATCTGCAGTGCTGTTGTTGTTCACGTAGATGCTTCTCACCACCGTCCCTGCAGCATCGCAACTGGTGGCCGTGAGAGCTAGCACTACAGCTCCAATGGCTAGGGCCAGTACAGCCAGCGGCCCTACCCCAAGCTTCGTCATGTCTCCTTCACAAACTGATATTGTTTTCGTTTCAAGAGATGGAAGAAACAAGTGATGGTGATAGTAGGAAGGGAAATCATTGGCTCCGTGCAGGGAATCGAGTTTATTGGAAAAAAGAGATCGATGTGTTTGGAATGTACCAGCCCTGAATCTCTGATGGGAGGACGAATTAGTGTAATTTTCTGGCAAGTAATTGATCCCAAATCCGACATTTCTATAAGTGCGCGAGTATGAATTGATATATTTCTATTTTCTGTCCGCCTTCTGTTCTCGCCTCCACTAATGTCGGCGGTTTTAATTTCTTTTGATGGATGCCAGCGTTTTTTTAATTGCAGTACACCGGCGCTGCCTTATATACTGTGTTACAATTTACAATAGTTTGATGGATTCGGTCGCTGCATGCTCCCAAACCATTTTTTCCTATATGCTCTCACCGCTTAGAGAGGCCAAAACTATAAGGCTCTTTTAACTTTTTCAATAGAAATATTAAGTCTCCGGTTTACATAGTGACGGTTCCTTTTGTAGATTTTTTTCTAATTCTTCAACAGCTCCTATTTTTTCTTTAAAATATTAGGGATTCCAATAAGTAATATACGTGGATGTGAATCATATTTATTTCATTGTGAATCTCTATACGTGTAATCTAGAAAAAAAAAAACGAATACAAAATGTAGGCTCGAGCCCCGCCTGTCCCGAAAGAAAAGGTGGAATATTGAGCCCGAGACTGGTCTGAGCAGACAAAAAAGAGCCAGAAGGGGTAGTGTCTCCATGTAAACTGCCTAAATTTCCCAACCCCGAGCTCGGCCTGAAATATAGAACGGGGCAAAATTGCAGGCCCGAACCTGACCTGGTTATTCCGGTCCAGACCAGGTTTTCGGCCTAAAAAAGTGTGATATACAAAATCTAGGCCTCAGCCTAACCCGCCTCGAAAGAAAAATGAAATGTTGAAGCTCGAGCCTTACCCGAAAAGACAAAAAAGAAGAAATTTTGATAGAGTCCGGTTGGGGCTTTGTGTAAACTGCTTAATTTTTCAAGCTTCAGCCCGGCCTGAAATATGAAACGAGCAAAAAATTTAAGCCCAAACCTGGCCAAGGTTTCGAGCGGAGCCTGAAAAAGCCCGACATACAAAATCTAGGCATGAGCCCGGGCCAGCCAAAGAAACCTCGCCTGAATAGACAAAAAGAAGAAATCACTAATTAAAGGCTTGCCTTTGCGAAGGTAAACCCGCGCGCGTTGTGGTCGTGACAAATGTCAGTTTCTCCTTTTACGCGGTCTCCGTGGGTGTTTGCATGTGTGACAAGTGCAACATGAGAGAATTAGTGGCACCCAAAAAAAGAGCATTTTTTTGTTCGGGTCGTGCAGGGTATCGAGGCTAAACAGCCCGTCCTACCAAACCCAGTCCCGGACCCAGCCCGAAAGGAAAAACAAAATATTGAACCCGAGTCTGGCCCAAAGAGATAAACATCTTAATTTCTCAAGTCCGAGCGAAATCACTAAAAAAAAAGGCCCCCTTTGCAAAAGGAATTCAACTTTCGCTCTCGTCACGCCAAGTGTCACCGTCTCCTTTACGCGGCCCCTTGCAGTTATTTGCATGTCCGCCAAGTGGCGCAACCAGAATAAAAGTGGGGAAGGAGAGAGAAAGGGATATGTGAGGTCAGGGGAGTTTTCTCTTTTATTTTTCCAAAACGAATTTTTAAAACGAAATATCTCGAGAACCGTTCATTCAAATTACGAACCGTTTTCACTTTTGAGCTCGTCGTGTCGAGATCTTCAAAAGTAGATTCCATATTGATAGGTTTTGACGAACTTTTTTTCCGTACTTCTGGTTATATATAGTTTGTACATTCTGTTATGCATATCTTGTACTTTTCTGTTTTGTGTACTTTTTCACCGCTTTTCTGTGTAGTTGTACATCTTGTGTAAATTTGTACTTCAGTTTATGTGTTGTTGTACTTTCTGTGTAGTTTTGTACTTCGTTTTCTACGTACTTGTACTTTATGTGTAATATTTTTGTACTTCAGTTTATGCATTCTTTGTACTTTCTGTGTAGTTTTGTACTTCATTTTCTGTGTATACGTACTTTTCTGTGTAATTTTACTTGTTTTTTTCCTCTTACACGTTGTGTACATCTCGTTTTTCGAATTTGCGTACGTCCGAGTCTGCCGGAGCCGCGGGGCTTCGTCCTGCCATGTGCACGCCAAGGGCAGCGCCTGTACGGGGGGGCTTCGCGAGGGCAGCTGCGCGATGGATCGGATCGACGCGGGAGGCTTCCATGGATTAGGGTTTAGGGTTTAGGCACGCGGCGTGGGCCAGCACGGACGCACGCGACGGAAACCTGCCGTGATATCAGGCGTTCACGCGCTCCCCACACGTGGCACGCTCGCGTCATCCAACTTTGCCCTTCCCGAAGGGAAACCTTTTATTAGTCGTACCCCGAACGTAACCCCGGTTTCGCGGCGGGCCTGAAGCTCGACATACAAAATCTAGGCCCGATCTGGCCCAAAGAGACGAAAAATAGAAATTTTGTTTGGGGCCAGGTTGTTGGGCCTCCGTGTATACCGCCTAATTATGTAACGAAAAACCAATGAGAGCAAGGAGCTACAAGAATCCGAACACGAGAGAAAGAGTTCCTACGCGTGTTGCCACCAGAGAGGAGAGAAAAAGGGGACCGAGGTGACGCCGCTAGGGCAACCCCATTTTTGGTAGAGGGGCGACCTGGGACGATCTGGCAATATGTTAAGACTGTCCATAGTGGGAGAAACTTAGACTAGTAAATGTTACTAGTCTGTAATTACCCTATAGTGCAAAGTAAAAAAGGGCATCATCATAATTCATGGGTGTTCTGAGCTTGTAAATTCATTCATATATTCTTGGAAAGCGATGACAATAGTATAGCCAACAACCGACTATAGCATAGTGCAATGTCATGTGTAGCCTATCTTATAGCCACCATGTACAATAGCTTGTTTAGTGAAATACTATCTGAAAGGGATCGGTATGACACCTAGAGGGGGGGTGAATAGGTGCTACTCCAAATTTTAGTCTTTTTCAATTTAGGCTTGACACAAAAGGTAAATTCTCTAGATATGCAGCTACGGTGAATTTACCTATATGACAAGCTAGCAACTAAGCACGATATAAAGTAAAGGCGGTAAACAAGGATAGAGGTAACCGAAGTTAAACCACGCGGAGACACGGATGTATTCCCGAGTTCCTCCTTTTTAGGGGAGTACTTCTCGTTGGAGAGGTGTGAACCAACACAATGGTTCAACAGCCACAAAGGCTTCACCCTCTTCTCCGGTGAACCGCACCACAAAGGTTTGGTTCACTTCAACTATCGGAAACCATCAAGGCGGAGTCCGGAGCCTTTACAACAACGATTTGGGGCACAACCCACAATGGATTGGGGGCTCCCAAACAGCTACAATCTGTCACAAAGACAAGCAAGTAAGTACAACAATGAGCTAGGTTTTCCTAGTGGAAACCCTAGCAAATGGTCCCTCAAGTGAATAAGGGGGAAATGAAAAACGGCTTGGTGAAGATGTAGATCGGGGCCTTCTCCTTCAATCCTCCAAAGATCAACGAGTTTGGGTGGAGGGATTGGGAGATCTAGCAAATCTTGAGCTTGCAATAATGGTGGACTTCAATTCTGGGCGAGTTAGCTGGCTGGAGGTAGGTGGAGGGGTATTTATACCCCTCCAAAAAATGTAGCCGTTGCAGTCCACTTACACCGGAGACTCCGGGCTCCCTGGGCGGAGACTCCGGGGTCACTCCGGACCCCTATACAGAGACTGCCGCCCGTTTGCTCTCTTTTGCTCGAAAACCTGGGGACCGGAGACTCCGGCCCCTGAGCCACCTTAGGCCGGAGACTCCGGCCTGGACAGTCTCCAGCATGTTTGTTATGCACTAAGTTGATGCCATATGTTTATTTCTTTTGTTTTTCCTGCACCACTTAATATCACATTAGATAACAATACTAGGATTGTCACCTAACACACAAAACATGTGGGGATACACAAAATGTTCTTTCAATCTCCCCCTTTTTGGTGTTAGATGACAACACTAGGATTTGCAATAAAGCACAAAACAATTGATATGTTTCATAAAAGAATTGAGAAGCTCCCCCTACATGTGTGCATATAAGTAGTTTGCATTTGAATACAAATGCTCAACATGTAGAGGAGAGGCAACTCACATGATAAAGAACATGAAACACATAACAGAATGATATGGTAAAATAATGGATTGAGAGGAAAAAGGCATACCTTGTGCATAATGATTAAGAAGATACCCAATGCACAATAATACATATCACAATAATAGATACCATCTCAACCATTGATCGAGAAATATCCATAAGTCACATACTTAGATAGAACATAGTCTCACAAACATAAAGCAAAACCAAATGGTTCAACAACTTAGAATAAAAGGGACACAAGCTTTAACGAAATGATAAAAGAGCATGCTTGTGACCCACCCATGCAAATCCCCCGCGAGAACCTAGTAGAACTACTTCTCCCCCTTTGTCATCGAAACGCCAAAAAGGGAAAAGAGCAAAGCTAACGGAACCCAAGGGGATCACTCGTCGTCTTCATCTTCATCGGCTTCGCTACCTTCATCGTCATTACCATTTCCACTTGCTTCTTCACTAGCTTCGTCACTTGCTTCCTCACTTGAGCCTTCAAAATCACTTTCTTCTTCATAGTTGATAGGAGCCTTGCCGGCATTGCGAGAAGAGGAAGGCATGGAGTACACATCTTGAAAATCAGCCCAAGGGAAAACATCCTCATTCCACTCCTCAAGAGGGATAGTGCGCTCAGATGGCGGAGAAGGTGGAACACCTTCGGGGCGAGGAGGAGTGATGCCACCATTGCTCATTTTGCGCATATCCTTCATCATCTTGGCTTGATTGGACAAGATCCTCTTGTTAGTGACATAGTTTTGATGATTTTCCTTGTGCACCGCAATACCCATGCACATCATAGCCCTTTGCCACCAAGAGACATGCTTCACCTCATTGTTAACTCTTTGACGGCCACCGGAGTGCCATGAGGGTGGAGTGGCATTCTTCCTTCTTGCCCTAGGAGCTTCTACCTCCTCAACCTCTTCATAGGTGCGTTGGGGAGTAAGATGAATTTGAAGCACTTGAAGGATCCCAAGCTTGTGTTGAGTGAAGCGAGAGGGATCGAGTTGAACCTTGGTGAGAATGAGCTTCATGACATAGGGAGCATACATGGGGTCTTCTTTTCAATGAGAGTAAGGTGTATCTCATTTCTTATAAAGTCCATCACATCAACTTCAAAGCCTTGACAATCCGGTCCGGCAAGATAGGTCTTGTGAGCATGATGCATGAGATTGACAAGGGCCCCACAGATGACACCGGAGTCTTCGGCTTGAGGGACAAGGCTCCAACGAAACATGCGAATCAAGATGTTGTAGATGGGCTTGAGACCACGAGTGGTCGCGAGTTTGCCATCCTTGGCACAAAGAGGGAGAAGAACATTCTTCTCATAGTATTGCCCTTCAACATGCATCCTTCGACCAACCGGAGTGGAAACCCCTTTGAACTCATAGCCCAAAATCCATCCAAAATCTGAGAAAGTGGCGGTGCATTGGACAGGCCCGGTCATCCAAGTCATCTTGGTGTCCTCCTCCGGTCCTAGAACAAGAGTAGCAAAGAATTGTTGGACCTTCTCAATGTCATAAGGTTGTTGAGTGGCTATGAGGTGCTCAAGTCCCATCTTCCTTGCAACCCAAATTGCTTCCACAAAGTATTGCTTTTGGCCAGTATTGCAAAGTTCAATGGTTTTTTAGGACAAACACGAGCTTTTGGGTCTAAGTTGGCATAGAATTCCTTCATGATGAGCTCTTGCTCCTTTCTCCAAAAATAACTATCCGTTGAGTTGTTGGGCATATCATAGAACCTCGCATCCTCATGGTCTGGAAGTCTTCCTTGTTCAAGTCTTCCAAAGTGGTCAAGTTGGCAAACATGTCCTTCTTGGCCCTTTCATCTCTACGAAGGGCAGCCTCTTGCTTGAGCCTCCTTGCCTCAGCTGCCCGTTCCTGATTCAAGACACCTCGCTGCACATTTATCATTGACTTCATCATGGACAATATAGTCTCGGCCTTGTCTCTTTGCGGTTGTCTTCTTGATTTTGGAAGATGATGATGAGGCACTGGGATACTGCTTGTTAGCTGTGAAACAGGAGTAGATAGGTAGCACGGGGGTAAGCATACATGTCTCAGGAATCCAAAAGGAAGAAATCACGTGTCCAAGATTTTGACTCAAAATGATCTAGACCGGAGTCTCCGGTCTCAGGGGGCGGAGTCTCTGGCCACACCGGAGTCTCCGGTCTTGGGGACCGGAGTCTCCGGCCTGAGACTGGAACTTCCAATCTAGGTCGAAATTGAGTAAAAACACTGACCCCACGAAATTCCTAGAGTGTATAATGCAGCACAAATGTTCTACACCATGAATTTCAACAAGTACTACTCTCAAAACTAGATCGAGGACGAATCCTTAGAGGAAGAGAGAGAGGTACCTGTGTCCTTCATGGTGAGGTTCAAACGATGGAGAGAAGGATCCCCAAAGCTTGAGAGGTGGAGGAGCCGGTGGCACGGCGGATTCCGGCGCGGGATGGCCGGAGTGGCGCTCTTGGGGCGGAGGCGGCGGCTGGGTGCTTTTTGGAGTCGGGGGTGGGGAGGAGTTAATAACTCCTCACCCCGACTCCTTTTGGAGTCCAACGGTAAAGCCGAGACCGGAGTCTCCGGCCCAAACACACTGGAGTCTCCGGCCCGGCCGGAGTCTCCGTGGTTTGGGGCGGAGTCTTTGGTCAGACCGGAGTCTCCGGCCCCTACGACCCAAAAACACCAGATTTTTGTGTGGAGACATGTATGTTGCAAGAAGAGCAAGTTTTGGATGAGTGAGGCTTGGGTTGAGATTTTAGGTCACTGAAACTGGTACTTCACACTCAAACTTGTAAGAAGCAACAAAAACAACATTAAAAACCAACATTTGAGTGTGTTTTCCATAAAACATGGATAGGCAAAGAAATCCAAAAGAACTCCATAAAGACCAATTCTTCACAAAGAAGATGTCGGTGGCCTAGGCCACCATGTATGAGTGTATGTGGTGTGACACCGCGAAGATATATCTTGAGTTCACCGCCACTACTCATCATTTAAGCTCACAATTCATAAAATGAACAAATAGAGACAAAATGAGTTCTTACTATCGGCATAATGGGGGAGGGATAGTCCAATGGATTAGGACCGCACTCCCCCTATGTCCATGCCTACACCTAAACCAAACATATAGCTAAGAATAGGTGTGTATGCAAGATAGTCAAGCGACGCTCCCCGAATCTACGATATTTAGCTCATGCCTCAAATAAGTGAACCTTGCTTCATCAAGTGGCTTCGTGAACATATCGGCAAGTTGGATCTTCGTGGGAATATAGCCAAGCTCAATGTCACCCGGTTGATGTGATCACGAATGAAATGATAACGAATCTCAATATGCTTCGTTCTTGAGTGCTCCACCGGGTTGTGACCAATCTTGATAGCACTTTCATTGTCACATAAAAGAGGCACTTTGTCACAATGGACACCGTATTCCTTTAAAGTTTGCCTCATCCATAACAATTGAGTGCAACAACTAGCGGCCGCCACATACTCGGCTTGGAGAGAGATATGCAATTTTGCTTCTTAGAAGACCAACTCACCAAGGACCTACCAAGGAATTGGCATGCCCCGGAAGTTGATTTCCTATCATCCTTGCAACCGGCCCAATCCGAATCCGTGTAACCGGCAAGAGAGAATGTTGAGCCTTTAGGATACCACAAACCAAACCTTGGGGTATGAACCAAATATCGAAAGATTCGAAGAACCGCAATTGGTGGCTTTCTTTGGGAGCCGCTTGGTACCTTGCACACACTCCTACACTCAACACAATATCGGGTCTAGATGCACAAAGATAAAGCAAAGAACCAATCATAGAGCGATAGAGTTTTTGATCGACATCTTTACCCTTTGGACAAGTTCAAGATGACATTTGGTGTCCATAGGAAACTTCTTCTCTTTAGCATTTTGCATCTTGAACCTCTTGAGCATGTCTTGGATATATTTGGCTTGAGAGATGAAAGTCCCTCCACTCAATTGCTTGATCTCAAAACCAAGGAAGTACTTCAACTCTCCCATCATGGACATCTCGAACCTATCGGTCATAAGCTTTGAAAATTCATCATTAAAAGCTTTGTTAGATGAGCCAAATATGATATCATCAACATAAAGTTGGCATATGAAAAGCTCCCCTTTAACCCTCTTGGTAAAAAGAGTGGGATCGATTTGCCCCACTTCAAAGCCACGGTCTACAATAGCTCTCTTAGGTGCTCATACCAAGCACGAGGTGCTTGTTTGAGACCATAGAGCGCCTTATCAAGCTTGTAGACATGGTTTGGGAAGTGTGGATCCTCAAATCCCGGAGGTTGCTTAACATATACCAACTCCTTTAAAGGACCATTAAGAAAGGCACTTTTCACATCCATTTGTTGCAATTTGAAATTATGATGTGATGCATATGCAAGAAGGATACGGATGGACTCAAGGCGAGCCACGGGAGCATAGGTCTCTCCAAAATCAATGCCTTCAACTTGAGAGTACCCTTGAGCTACCAATCTTGCCTTGTTCCTCACAACCATTCCATGCTCATCTTGCTTGTTCTTGAATATCCACTTGGTGCCTATAACATTGAGGCAATCTTTTGGCTTCTCCACTAGATTCCACACTTTGTTGCGCTTGAAGTTGTTGAGCTCTTCATGCATGGCTTCCAACCAATCCGGATCTTCAAGAGCTTCAAAGACTTTCTTTGGTTCCACCATAGAGATATGAGCTTGATGTTCACTAAAGCTTGCCAATTGACCTCTTGTGGTGACCTTGCCTTTGCATCACAAGATAGCTTCAAAGAAATGTTTTTCCTTTTCAAGTTCTTACTCTTGCTAGACGACGGGTTTCGATATCCTCATTGTTGCGAGGAATTATCTCTTGATCATCTTGATCATTTGAGTCCCCGTCTTGACCGGAATGGTGACCTTGATCATCTTGATGCACATCTTCAATAATAGAAGGAGATGGTTGATCTTGGTCTTGACCTTGGCTAGTTTGACAATAGGAGAACTTGGTTCTTGCATAGCCTCTTGGTCAACTTGAGGAGGGTCTTGAACTTGTTCTTGGGTAGGTGCATCATTTGCTTCCATAGAAGGTGCAACTTCAACTTGTGATGATGGAGTCTCCACTTGAGTGGAGCTTGGACTTGCTTGAGGAGGCTCATGATGGATTTCAATGGGGCGATAGAAACCAACCCCCATTCTTCTTATTGCATCTTGAGGTTCCTCATTATCTACATCACAAACATGAAATTGCGCCACTTGGGAGCCGTCATTCTCATCGAACCTCACACTACAAGATTCCACAACTCTCCCTAAGGATTTGTCGTAGACTCTATAAGTGTGAGAGTTCGCACCGTACCCAACAAAACACCCTCTAAAGCTTTAACTTCAAATTTAGATAAATGAACACCTTTGATTTTGTAGAAACACTTACAACCAAACACACGGTAGTAGGAGACATTGGGCTTGTTGCCGGTAAGCATTTCATATGGAGTTTCCTTCTTTCCTTTGCGAAAGAATAACCGGTTGGAGGAGTGACACGCCGTGGAGATAGCTTCGGCCCACAAGAAGAGTGGAGACTTAAACTCCGCCAACATGGACCTAGCCATATCCATAAGAGTCCGGTTCTTCCTCTCGGCTACACCGTTTTGTTGAGGGGTATACGCAGCGGAATATTGATGACGAATTCCCTCTTCACTAAGAAACTCATTCAAGGTGTAGTTCTTGAACTCGGAGCCATTGTCACTTCTAATGGCCAATATGGGAACATTGTGTTGACGTTGAACTTCATTGGAGAAGTCGATGACGGTTTGTTGAGTTTCATCCTTCGTCTTGAAGAAGAAAACCCAAGTGAATCTTGAATAGTCATCAACAATCACCAAACAATACTTCTTCCCACCAAGACTCGGTTGCGGCACGGCACCAAAGAGATCAACATGAAGAAGTTCCAATATCCTCTTTGATGAGATGATGGTGTTGCTTGGGTGGGGAGAATCATGCATCTTTCCTTCAACACAAGCCCTACAAAGACGATCTCTAGAAAAAGAAACATTTCTTTTAGTCCAAGAATGTGGCCACCCTTGTGAAGACTTTGCAAAGTTCTCATATTGACATGGGACAAGCGGCGATGCCACAACCACCCCACGTCGGCCTTTCCGAATAGCATATTGCTTGAGTGTTGGTAGACCCCGAAAAGTCTACCACAAACAACTCATTTTCAACATACCCAACGAACATGACCTTTAGAGTCTTGCTCCTCAAGAGTACCACCATATCAATAGTAAAATGGACATCAAAGTTCATCTTATTAAGAGCACGAACGGACATAAGATTGTAACCTAGAGACTCAACAAGCATGACATTTACAAGGGTGATATCCCTTGCAACTACCACCTTGCCAAGACTCTTTACCTCGGCTTTTGACTTGTCACCATAAGAGACGGTTGAGTGATTTAGATTTGGTCTCAACTCCGTCATAATCTCCTTGCTTCCGGTCATATGACTAGTGCATCCACTATCAACCACCCATTTAGATCCACCGGAAGCATAGTCCTACAAGAGATCATTGTTTGGATTTAGGTACCCATTTCTCAATGGGTCCTCTTTGGTTAGCAACAAGGGTCTTAGGAACCCAAATAGAGTAATCAATGTAACCATCATAGGACCAACATATTGTGCATAAACATCCCCATAATAATCAACATAAAGAATGTAGTTGGGATTGTTATGCCCCGCAAAGTCACTACGAGTGGTCTTGCCCCTTGTGGCACTACCACCGCAATGGAAGTCTTGGCTTGTGCGGGCTTGGTCTTGATCTTCTTGTTGTTGCTCACTTTCTTCTTTGCTCGGCTACATAACCAAGACCCTCCTTCCCTTTGTGTGGTTTTTGCTCAAACAAATAAGCAATACCCTTATCTTTACCTTTGGGAATAGAGGTCTTGGCACTAGTGGCCTTGGCAAGATCACCTTCAACCTAGCATTTTCTTCAATAACATTTTCATGAACACGAGGAAGAATAGATATGCTAGTTGAACTAGATTTAGAAAGTTGAGTTTGAAGTTGCTCATGAGACTTGACTAGAAGAGAGTGAGTCGTTTCCAAGGCCTTGTGAGCCTTGTCAAGCTTCTCCATCTCCTCAAGAAGTCTAGCATTAGCAACCCCAAGTTCAACTTTCTCCTTTTTAAGCACTTTATATTTAGCAAAGACATGATCTCTATCCTTAATGATTTTATTAATGATATCATCATTTTTAGCATCAAGAGAATCAAGTCTTTCCTCAAGAGAACTTCTTTCTTCACTCTCTTCATCAAGAGAGGCATTCAAGGATGCTATGGAAGCATTCAAGAGCAATGGTGAGAGAATCCTCTCTCTCAATCTTACTCTTTTCTTCAAGAAGTTCTTCGGCCGCACATAGTTGTCTCATGAGAGACTCAACATGTTCCTTAGCTTCACCTTGCAAGTTAGTCATGAAGTATCGAAAGCAACAAGTTCCTTCTTAATCACAAGACTAGATTGATCACTCATTTCATGCATAGTCTTGGGAGAAGGAGATGATACCTCGGTAACATGAGCCATGAGGCAACGAGCGTTGTTGGTGGAGAAGTTCTCATTGGGGGATTCAAAGAGAGAAGATGATGAAGTTGATACAATAGCCAATGCGGCTACCTCTTTAGTAGGTGCATCTTCATCTTCGGAACCACTTGAGGCATATTCTTCGTGTGCCACCAACACAATTCTTGGTGCCTTCTTGAAGAAAGGCTTCCTTGGTCTTGCGGGCTTCTTTTGATCAACCTTGAGTGGTCCTTGGGACAAGCTTCCCACCATTTTGCTCTCGGTTCTCATAAGGACACTCTCTTATGTAGTGGTTCTTGTCATGACAATTGTAGCAAGTCTTGTCCTTGAGGCTAGCTCTTTCTTCCCACTTGAGTTGTTCTCTTTATCAACTCGAGCTTTTGCGCGAGCGGGTCTTCCCAAAACACTCTTGTGGCAAGAGCTATATGACCATTGAGAGCTTGTTCAAGCTCATTGGGAGCAATGTTGCTTGGGCACGCTTCAACCTCATCATTTCATCTAGACATACCACCTTGGCCTTCAAAGCAAGTGAGGGAACTAGCACGGTTATCTTCGGCATTCTTGGTGGCAACCTTGGAGGCTTGCACTTCTTGCATAACTTCATTGGATGTCATTTGATTGTAGTTGTGTCTTCCTTGAATGACTTCAACTCAATGGGCTCGAAAGGCAATAGAGCATTCACATACTTCCTCTTGACCCAAGCATCATCCACATAGGTTGCCCCCACATCATAGAAGGCCTTTGCAAGAGTTTTGAGTCTTCCATACATGTCTTCATGATTCTCATTGTCAAACATGTAGAAGCCTTCGGCATCATTGCTCAAAGAATCATATCTATTTCTCTTCATGCTTTCATTCCCAAGGAATGCAACCTGATGCGTGTAATGTCACACGTCCGTTGGGAACCCCAAGAGGAAGGTATGATGAGTGCAGCAGCAAGTTTTCCCTCAGTATGAAACCACTACATAAGAGAGTGTCCTTGGTTCGATAACCTTGGTTTCATACTGAGGGAAAACTTGCTGCTGCACTCATCATACCTTCCTCTTGGGGTTCCCAACGGACGTGTGACATTACACGCATCAGGTTGCATTCCTTGGGAATGAAAGCATGAAGAGAAATAGATATGATTCTTTGAGCAATGATGCCGAAGGCTTCTACATGTTTGACAATGAGAATCATGAAGACATGTATGGAAGACTCAAAACTCTTGCAAAGGCCTTCTATGATGTGGGGGCAACCTATGTGGATGATGCTTGGGTCAAGAGGAAGTATGTGAATGCTCTATTGCCTTTCGAGCCCATTGAGTTGAAGTCAATTCAAGGAAGACACAACTACAATCAAATGACATCCAATGAAGTTATGCAAGAAGTGCAAGCCTCCAAGGTTGCCACCAAGAATGCGGAAGATAACCGTGCTAGGGGCATGGGGATGAAACAAGGCCCCTCACTTGCTTTGAAGGCCAAGGTGGTTTGTCTTGATGAGAATGATGAGATTGAAGCGTGCCCAAGCAACATTGCTCCCAATGAGCTTGAACAAGCTCTCAATGGTCATATAGCTCTTGCCACAAGAGTGTTTTGGGAAGACCCGGTGAAAGCTAAAGCCCGAGTTGATAAAGAGAACAACTCAAGTGGGAAGAAAGAGCTAGCCTCAAGGATGAAGACTTGCTACAATTGTCATGACAAGAACCACTACATAAGAGAGTGTCCTTATGAGAACCGAGAGCAAAATGGTGGGAAGCTCATCCCCAAGGACCACTCAAGGTTGATCCAAAAGAAGCCCGCAAGACCAAGGAAGCCTTTCTTCAAGAAGGCACCAAGAATTGTGTTGGTGGCACACGAAGAATATGCCACAAGTGGTTCCGAAGATGAAGATGCACCTACTAAAGAGGTAGCCGCATTGGCTATTGTATCAACTTCATCATCTTCTCTCTTTGAATCCCCCAATGAGAACGTCTCCACCAACAACGCTCGTTGCCTCATGGCTCATGTCACCGAGGACTATGCTTCCGGTGGGTCTAAATGGGTGGTTGATAGTGGATGCACTAGTCATATGACCGGAAGCAAGGAGATTATGACGGAGTTGAGACCAAATCTAAATCACTCAACCGTCTCTTATGGTGACAAGTCAAAAGCCGAGGTAAAGAGTCTTGGCAAGGTGGTAGTTGCAAGGGATATCACCCTTGTAAATGTCATGCTTGTTGAGTCTCTAGGTTACAATCTTATGTCCGTTCGTGCTCTTAATAATGAACTTTGATGTCCATTTTACTATTGATATGGTGGTACTCTTGAGGAGCCACTAGTACAGAACGACACATCGGAAACGGGCCAAAAACCTCATCGGAAACGAAAAAGGGTCCGTGTCCCCGACCCTGTCACTGATGTGAAGGCTCTCATCGGCAACGGACAAGAAAAACCGTCACCGATGAGGCATGATTTGGCTACGGTTGCCATCCAGTCTCCGTTGCCGATGTATCGGGACATCAGAAACGGAGATTCTGTTTTACTCGTTTGCATTGAGATTTCTTCAGAAGCCTACAGCAGCAATGCAGTTGCCAATTGACATTCAAAATTTCACAGCACAAGCTCAAATACTAAAACGGTAACAGATTTCATTCATATCACAATGTAACTTTACATTTCAGCCACAATTTCACCTTTACAATTGCATCACAAGAAGAGGTAAAATGATAACAGATTTCATCTATACTAAGCCTATCATGTCAAAGGACGGAAAGAATATATGATTTCTTCCCTACATCCTTGTCCACAATCCTCGCAGGTGGCACTCTAGCAATCTCTTCTTATCTCAACTTCTTGAGAGAAGGATGTTGAAGCTTTGGACCCTATACATCAGTAAATAGAGTTACAATTGTTAAATACATATGCTAAATCAAATACACTATGAATTTAAGCAAACTGAAACGATATCTTACCTATGTCTTGAGGTGGCTCTTATTGATGAACCGGAGCAGCCAACACACGGCTTGTCAACAAGATATTGCGATGTCAGCAGCTTCATAAGATGCCTGACACCGATCATCCTTTCCATGGAGGCCACCACCGGCTCTGGATTTTTTATGCAGTGTCACCGAAATCTAATCTAATACGTCACCGATGTGACATTTCGGCGACACTGTATAAAACACTCTTACTTAAAAAAGTATTTTATGCAGTGTACCAAAACATCACAATAGCGACGGTGGATATGTATGGTGGAGTTTGAAAGGGAATAGCTTGATATGCCTAAATGTAAATAAGGATTTATGTTTGTTCTGACACTACTAGATAGAACGAACAATTTAACACAATAATATGAAGTATATAGTAGTATTTAGTGTGTACTGACCTGTGTATATAATTGGAGGGCATTATGGGAAAGTTAACAAACACTACTGTCTTGAGTAGTGTTCATTGTTTGTTTTGTGTCTCCGACTTTTTTATGCAGTGTCACCGAAATAGACTCCTGTTTTCATATGGACTAGTTAGCTAAACTACAACCGGTTGCAAATGCACAATAGGCAAGTTAATTACATCAAGAAATTATCTAGATAGAACTACCGGATGTGAACTGAACTACTATCAACAAGTTAGCTAAACTACAACTAGTTGCAAGTGCACAATAGGCAAGTTAACTACATCAAGAAATTATCTAGATAGAACTACCGGATGTGAGCTGAACTATTATCAACAAGTTAGCTAAACTACAACTAGTTGCAAGTGCACAATAGGCAAGTTAACTACATCAAGAAATTATCTAGATAGAACTACCGGATGTGAACTGAACTACTATCAACAAGTTAGCTAAACTACAACTAGTTGCAAGTGCACAATAGGTAAGTTAACTACATCAAGAAATTATCTAGATAGAACTACCAGATGTGAACTGAACTACTATCAACAAGTTAGCTAAACTAAAACTAGTTGCAAGTGCACAATAGGCAAGTTAACTACATCAATAAATTATCTAGATAGAACTGCCGGATGTGAGCTGAACTACTATCAACAAGTTAGCTAAACTACAACTAGTTGCAAGTGCACAATAGGCAAGTTAACTATATCAAGAAATTATCTAGATAGAACTACCGGATGTGAACTGAACTACTATCAACAAGTTAGCTAAACTACAACTAGTTGCTCTAGATCATGTGCACAATGAGAAAGTTAGCTACATCAAAGAGTGGATCTGATACCTTCTTCACGTTGCCGTTGGATCGATCTAGCAGATCCGGAAGTGGTGGAGGCAGAGGATGCGGACAAAGCGACGACCTCGCCGTGTCGGGCGAGATGGCAAAGACCTCGCCGTGTCGGGGGAGATGGCGAAGACCTCGCCGTGATAGCCGTCGTCTGGGCGGAGACGGCGCCGCCACGGCGTTGGCGATGGCCGCAACGCCAGGAGCCGCCGCCACGAACAGATCTAGCATACTGGGACAGAGTGAGGAAACGAGTGAGTGTTAGGTTTTGCTCTGTACGTCCATATATATAGGTAAAACATAGGAAACGGTTCTTTAAAAGGACCGTTTCCTTTGTGTTTCTTCCACTGAGGTGTGGGACCTACGCGACCACTCTGTGGAATTTCTACTACTCTCTGGAATAATATTTTCCTAATCTCTACTATATGGAGAAACCACTTATAGGATACTTAAATTAATATTAGTGAGTACTACATTACATACGCAGTACATATTAATAATAATAAAGTAAATTACAGATGGAGAACTTATAGAACTACTACTAGCTACTTCTTGTTTTTCTTGCGCCCTGCTTCCGCGCAATCCTCCTCCTTCTCCGTCGCCGTGGTTCCCTTCTTCGGGACCGGCGCCTCCGCCTCGTCCTCCTTCTCACGGCCTCGCTTGTTGGGGGCCATTGGAGGTGGTGGCGGCAGCATATCAGAGGCGGTGGCGGCGGCTTTCTTCTCCATCGCCGGGATTCCCTTCTTCGGGACCGGCGCCTCCGCCTCGTCCTCCTCGTCGACCTCCTCCTCCTCCTCCTTCTCCTCTTCGGTTGACTCCTCATCAGAATCAACCTTCGGCGGGCCCAGCATCAAGGTGGAATCATGGAAGTTGGCGTATTCGTCGTCGCTTGACTCCGGCGTCGGTCCTTCAACGGACTCGCCGCTGACGGGGGGACTGTCCCGCGGTGACTCAGTGTGCTCCTGTGTGTCGTTGCTGCGAGGCATCTGCGCTAATCAGTAGGAGGGAGCGAGCGATAGAGAGAGAGAGCAGATTCTGTGGCGTCTTGAGCTAGCAAGGATTGGGGTTTTTAAGGAGTAGTGGGCGGTGCCACTACGCCATGGCATTTACTCGCCTCGCTTCGAATTCCAAGAAGGTTGAACGCGACGACATTGGAAACGGACAAATCGAAATGGCCGTTGCCATAGAATCAAATATCGGAAACAGAGGCACGTTGTGAACCGTTGCCAATAATATGGGTAACGGAGTTTATACTTTCTCCGTTACCAATGTAGGCGGGCCAGCCGCGGCCCAGGTCAGGTTTGTACGCACCGGCCGCGCGGAAAGCGCGATTCTCCGTCGCCTAATGCCTGTCGTTTCCATAGAGGGGTATCCGATGTGTCGTTCTGTACTAGTGAGCAAGACTCTAAAGGTCATGTTCGTTGGGTATGTTGAAAATGAGTTGTTTGTGGTAGACTTTTCGGGGTCTACCAACACTCAAGCAATATGCTTATTCGGAAAGGCCGACGTGGGGTGGTTGTGGCATCGCCGCTTGTCCCATGTCAATATGAGAACTTTGCAAAGTCTTCACAAGGGTGGCCACATTCTTGGACTAAAAGAGAATGTTTCTTTTTCTAGAGATCGTCTTTGTAGGGCTTGTGTTGAAGTAAAGATGCATGATTCTTCCCACCCAAGCAACACCATCATCTCATCAAAGAGGATATTGGAACTTCTTCATGTTGATCTCTTTGGTGCCGTGCCGCAACCGAGTCTTGGTGGGAAGAAGTATTGTTTGGTGATTGTTGATGACTATTCAAGATTCACTTGGGTTTTCTTCTTCAAGACGAAGGATGAAACTCAACAAACCGTCATCGACTTCTCCAATGAAGTTCAACGTCAACACAATGTTCCCATATTGGCCATTAGAAGTGAAAATGGCTCCGAGTTCAAGAACTACACCTTGAATGAGTTTCTTAGTGAAGAGGGAATTCGTCATCAATATTCCGCTGCGTATACCCCTCAACAAAATGGTGTAGCCGAGAGGAAGAACCGGACTCTTATGGATATGGCTAGGTCCATGTTGGCGGAGTTTAAGTCTCCACTCTTCTTGTGGGCCGAAGCTATCTCCACGGCGTGTCACTCCTCCAACCGGTTATTCTTTCGCAAAGGAAAGAAGGAAACTCCATATGAAATGCTTACCGGCAACAAGCCCAATGTCTCCTACTACCGTGTGTTTGGTTGTAAGTGTTTCTACAAAATCAAAGGTGTTCATTTATCTAAATTTGAAGCTAAAGCTTTAGAGGGTGTTCTTGTTGGGTACGGTGCGAACTCTCACACTTATAGAGTCTACGACAAATCCTTAGGGAGAGTTGTGGAATCTTGTAGTGTGAGGTTCGATGAGAATGACGGCTCCCAAGTGGCGCAATTTCATGTTTGTGATGTAGATAATGAGGAACCTCAAGATGCAATAAGAAGAATGGGGGTTGGTTTCTATCGCCCCATTGAAGTCCATCATGAGCCTCCTCAAGCAAGTCCAAGCTCCACTCAAGTGGAGACTCCATCATCACAAGTTGAAGTTGCACCTTCTATGGAAGCAAATGGGCACCTACCCAAGAACAAGTTCAAGACCCTCCTCAAGTTGACCAAGAGGCTATGCAAGAACCAAGTTCTCCTATTGTCAACACTAGCCAAGGTCAAGACCATGATCAACCATCTCCTTCTATTATTGAAGATGTGCATCAAGATGATCAAGGTCACCACTCCGGTCAAGACGGGGACTCAAATGATCAAGATGATCAAGAGATACTCCCTCGCGACAATAGGGATATCGAAACCCGTCGTCTTGAAAGAGTCAAAAAGGATTGGAGAAGAAAGAGTCTTCATCTAGATAATATCCTTAGTGATGCTAAGAACAAGGTCACCACAAGAAGACAATTGGCAAACTTTAGTGAACATCAAGCTCATATCTCTATGGTGGAACCAAAGAAAGTCTTTGAAGCTCTTGAAGATCCGGATTGGTTGGAAGCCATGCATGAAGAGCTCAACAACTTCAAGCGCAACAAAGTGTGGAATCTAGTGGAGAAGCCAAAAGATTGCCTCAATGTTATAGGCACCAAGTGGATATTCAAGAACAAGCAAGATGAGCATGGAATGGTTGTGAGGAACAAGGCAAGATTGGTAGCTCAAGGGTACTCTCAAGTTGAAGGCATTGATTTTGGAGAGACCTATGCTCCCGTGGCTCGCCTTGAGTCCATCCGTATCCTTCTTGCATATGCATCACATCATAATTTCAAATTGCAACAAATGGATGTGAAAAGTGCCTTTCTTAATGGTCCTTTAAAGGAGTTGGTATATGTTAAGCAACCTCCGGGATTTGAGGATCCACACTTCCCTAACCATGTCTACAAGCTTGATAAGGCGCTCTATGGTCTCAAACAAGCACCTCGTGCTTGGTATGAGCACCTAAGAGAGCTATTGGTAGACCGTGGCTTTGAAGTGGGGCAAATCGATCCCACTCTTTTTACCAAGAGGGTTAAAGGGGAGCTTTTCATATGCCAACTTTATGTTGATGATATCATATTTGGCTCATCTAACAAAGCTTTTAATGATGAATTTTCAAAGCTTATGACCGATAGGTTCGAGATGTCCATGATGGGAGAGTTGAAGTACTTCCTTGGTTTTGAGATCAAGCAATTGAGTGGAGGGACTTTCATCTCTCAAGCCAAATATATCCAAGACATGCTCAAGAGGTTCAAGATGCAAAATGCTAAAGAGAAGAAGTTTCCTATGGACACCAAATGTCATCTTGAACTTAATCCAAAGGGTAAAGATAAAGATGTTGATCAAAAACTCTATCGCTCTATGATTGGTTCTTTGCTTTATCTTTGTGCATCTAGACCCGATATTGTGTTGAGTGTAGGAGTGTGTGCAAGGTACCAAGCGGCTCCCAAAGAAAGCCACCAAACGGCGGTTCTTCGAATCTTTCGATATTTGGTTCATACCCCAAGGTTTGGTTTGTGGTATCCTAAAGGCTCAACATTCTCTCTTGCCGGTTACACGGATTCGGATTGGGCCGGTTGCAAGGATGATAGGAAATCAACTTCCGGGGCATGCCAATTCCTTGGTAGGTCCTTGGTGAGTTGGTCTTCTAAGAAGCAAAATTGCATATCTCTCTCCACCACCGAAGCCGAGTATGTGGCGGCCGCTAGTTGTTGCACTCAATTGTTATGGATGAGGCAAACTTTAAAGGAATACGGTGTCCATTGTGACAAAGTGCCTCTTTTATGTGACAATGAAAGTGCTATCAAGATTGGCCACAACCCGGTGGAGCACTCAAGAACGAAGCATATTGAGATTCGTTATCACTTCATTCGTGATCACATCAATCGGGGTGACATTGAGCTTGGCTATATTCCCACGAAGATCCAACTTGCCGATATGTTCACGAAGCCACTTGATGAAGCAAGGTTCACTTATTTGAGGCATGAGCTAAATATCATAGATTCGGGGAGCGTCGCTTGACTATCTTGCATACACACCTATATCTTAGCTATATGTTTGGTTTAGGTGTAGGCATGGACATAGGGGGAGTGCGGTCCTAATCCATTGGACTATCCCTCCCCCCATTATGCCGATAGTAAGAACTCATTTTGTCTCTATTTGTTCATTTTATGAATTGTGAGCTTAAATGACGAGTAGTGGCGGTGAACCCAAGATATATCTTCGCGGTGTCACACCACATACACTCATACATGGTGGCCTAGGCCACCTACATCTTCTTTGTGAAGATTTGGTCTTTTGGAGTTACATTTGGATTGCATTGCCTATCCTATGTTTTATGGAAAACACACTCAAATGTTGGTTTTTAATGTTGTTTTTGTTGCTTCTTATAAGTTTGAGTGTGAAGTACCAGTTTCAGTGACCTAAAATCTCAACCCAAGCCTCACTCATCCAAAAACCTGCTCTTCTTGCAACATACATGTCTCCACACCAAAATCTGGTGTTTTTGGGTCGTAGGGGCCGGAGACTCCGGTGTTGAAGCCCGGAGACTCCGGTCTGACCAAAGACTCCGCCCCAAACCCGGAGACTCCGGTCTCGGTTTTCGCTGGGTTCATAAGGAGTCGGGGTGAGGAGTTATTTCATAACTCCTCCCCACCCCCAACTCCAAAAACCACCCAGCCACCGCCTCCGCCCCAAGAGCGCCACTCCGGCCATCCTCGCTGCCGGAATCCGCCGTGCCACCGGCTCCTCCACCTCTCAAGCTTTGGGGATCCTTCTCTCCATCGTTTGAACCTCACCATGAAGGACACGGGTACCTCTCTCTCTTCCTCTAAGGATTCGTCCTCGATCTAGTTTTGAGAGTAGTACTTGTTGAAATTCATGGTGTAGAACATTTGTGCTGGCATTATACACTCTAGGAATTTCGTGGGGTCAGTGTTTTTACTCAATTTTGACCTAGATTGGAAGTTCCAGTCTCAGGCCGGAGACTCCGGTCCCCAAGACCGGAGACTCCGGTGTGGCCGGAGACTCCGCCCCCTGAGACCGGAGACTCCGGTCTAGATCAATTCTGAGTGAATTTTTTTTGACACATGATTTCTTCTTTTTGGATTCCTGAGACATGTATGCTTGCCCCGTGCTACCTATCTACTCCGGTTTCACAACTAACAAGCGGTACCCCGATGCCTCATCATCATCTTCCAAAATCAAGAAGACAACCGCAAAGAGACAAGGCCGTGACTATTTTGTCCGTGATGAAGCCAATGATAGAACTGTGCAGCGAGGTGTCTTGAATCAGGAACGGGCAGCGGAGGCAAGAAGGCTCAAGCAAGAGGCTGCCCTTCGTAGGGATGAAAGGGCCAAGATGGACATGTTTTCCAACTTGACCATTTGGAAGACTTGAACAAGGAAGACTACCGGACCATGAGGATGCAGAGGTTCTATGATATGCCCAACAACTCAACGGATAGTTACTTTTGGAGAAAGGAGCAAGAGCTCATCATGAAGGAATTCTATGCCAACTTAGATCCAAAAGCTCGTGTTTGTCCTCAAAAAACATTGAACTTTGCAACATTGGCCAAGAAGCAATACTTTGTGGACGCAATTTGGGTTGAAGGAAGATGGGGCTTGAGCATCTCATAGCCACTCAACAAAACTATGACATTGAGAAGGTCCAACAGTTCTTTGCTACTCTTGTTCTAGGACCGGAGGAGGACACCAAGATGACTTGGATGACCGGGCCTATCCAATGCACCGCCACTTTCTCAAATTTTGGACGGATTTTGGGCTATGAGTTCAAAGGGGTCTCCACTCCGGTTGGTCGAAGGATGCATGTTGAAGGGCAATATTATGAGAAGAATGTTCTTCTCCCTCTTTGTGCCAAGGATGGCAAAGTCGCTACCGCTCGTGGTCTCAAGCCCATCTACAACATATTGATTCGCATGTTTCGTTGGAGCCTTGTACCTCAAGCCGGAGACCAAGGTGCCATCCGTGGGGCCCTTGTCAACCTCATGTATCATGCTCACAAGACCTACCTTGCCGGACCGGATTGTCAAGGTTTTGAAGTTGATGTGATGGATTTTATAAGGAATGAGATTCACCTTACTCTCATTGAGAAGAAGACCCCCATGTATGCTCCCTATGTCATGAAGCTCATTCTCACCAAGGTTCAACTCAATACCTCTCGCTTCACTCCACACAAGCCTGGGATCCTTCAAGTGCTTCAAATTCATCTTGCTCCCCAACGCACCTATGAAGAGGTTGAGGAGGAAGAAGCTCCTAGGGCAAGAAGGAAGAATGCCACTCCACCCTCATGGCACTCCGGTGGCCGTCAACGGGTTAACAATGAGATGAAGCATATCACTTGGTGGCAAAGGGCTAAGATGTGCATGGGTATTGCTCTACACAAGGAAAATCATCAAAACTATGTCACTAACAAGAGGATCGTGTCCAACCAAGCCAAGATGATGAAGGATATGCGCAAATTGAGCAATGGTGGTATCACTCCTCCTCGCCCCGAAGGTGCTCCACCTTCTCCGCTATCCGAGCGCACTATCCCTCTTGAGGAGTGGAATGAGGATATTTTCCCTTGGGCTGATTTTCAAGATGTGTCCTCCATGCCTTCCTCTTCTCGCAATGCCGGCAAGGCTCCTATCAACTATGAAGAAGAAAGTGACTTTGAGGGCTCAAGTGAGGAAGCAAGTGAGGAAGCTAGTCAAGAAGCAAGTGGAAGTGACAATGATGATGAAGGCAGCGAAGCCGATGAAGAAGAAGACGACGAGTGATCCCTTTTGGGTACCGTTAGCTTTGCTCTTTTCCCTTTTTGGCGTTTCGATGCCAAAGGGGGAGAAGTAGTTCTACTAGGTTCTCGCGTGGGATTTGCATGGGTGGGTCACAAGCATGCTCTTTTATCATTTCGTTAAAGCTTGTGTCCTTTTTATTCTAAGTTGTTGAACTATTTGGTTTGTTTTATGTTTGTGAGACTATGTTCTATCTAGTTTGAGACATATGGATATTTCTTTATCAATGGTTGAGATGGTATCTATTATTGTGATATGTATTGTTGTGCATTGGGTATAATCAATATGCACAAGGTATGCTTTTTTCCCTCTCAATCCATTATTTTGCTATGTCTTTATGTTATATGTTTCATGTTCATTATATTGTGAGTTGCCTTCTCTCTACATGTTGAGCATTTGTATTCAAATGCAAACTACTTATATGCACACATGTAGGGGGAGCTTCTCAATTCTTGTATGAAACATATCTTTTATTTTGTGCGTTATTGCAAATCCTAGTGTTGTCATCTAACACCAAAAAGGGGGAGATTGAAAGAACATTTTGTGTATCCCCACATGTTTTGTGTGTTAGGTGACAACCCTAGTATTGTTGAATCTAATGTGTTATTAAGTGGTGCAGGAAAAACAAAAGAAACAAACTCATAGCATCATCTTAATGCTTAGCAAATAGGCTGGAAACTGTCCAGGCCGGAGTCTCCGGCCTCAGGTGGCTCAGGGGCCGGAGTCTCCGGCCCCCAAGTTTTCGAGCAGAAAGAGAGCAAGCGACGGCAGCCTCTGTATAGGGGTCCGGAGTGACCCCGGAGTAACCCCAGAGTCTCTGCCCAGGGTGACCGGAGTCTCCGGCCTCAGGGGCCGGAGTCTCCGGCCAGGCTGGAGTCTCCGGCCTTCCAGACCAGAGTCTCCGGTCTAAGCGGACTACAACGGCTAGAATTTTTGGAGGGGTATAAATACCCCTCCACCTACCTCCAGCCACTTAGCTCGCCCAGAATTGAAGTCCACCATTATTGCAAGCTCAAGATTTGCTAGATCTCCCAATCCTTCCACCCAAACTCGTTGATCTTTGGAGGATTGAAGGAGAAGGCCCCGATCTACATCTGCACCAAGCCGTTTTTCATTTCCCCCTCATTCACTTGAGGGACCATTAGCTAGGGTTTCCACTAGGAAAACCTAGCCCCCTATTGTACTCACTTGATTGTCTTTGTGACAGATTGTAGCTGTTTGGGAGCCCCCAATCCATTTGTGGGTTGTGCCCCAAATCGTTGTTGTAAAGGCTCCGGACTCCGCCTCGAAGGTTTCCGATAGTTGAAGTGAACTAATCCTTTGTGGTGCGGTTCACCGGAGAAGAGGGTGAGGCCTTTGTGGCCGTTGAACCATTGTGTTGGTTCACACCTCTCCAACGAGACGTACTCCCCTAAAAAGGAGGAACTCGGGAATACATCCGTGTCTCCGCGTGCTTTCACTTCGGTTACCTCTATCCTTGTTTACCGCCTTACTTATATCGTGCTTAGTTGTTAGCTTGTCATATAGGTAAATTCACCATAGTTGCATATCTAGAGAATTTACCTTTTTGTGTCTAGCCTAATTTGAAAAAGACTAAAATTTGGAGTAGCACCTATTCACCCCCCCCCCCCCCTCTAGGTGTCATACCGATCCTTTCACAAACTACTTTGCCCCAACGAAACAGTGAGGGTGTCAATCTCACCGGCTTGCTGAAAACAAAGGATTAGATGTATAGTGTGGAAAATGACGTTTGCTTGCAGAGAATGAAAAAAACAATGATTGTAGTAGGTTGTATTTCAGATGTAAAAGAATGGACCGGGGTCCACGGTTCACTAGTGGTGTCTCTCCATAATAAAATACTAACATGCTGGGTAAACAAATTACAGCTGGGCAATTGACAAATAGAGAGGTGCATAACAATGCATAGACATGTCATGATGATCACTATGAGATTTACTTGGGCATTACGACAAAGTACACAGACCGCTATCCAGCATGCATCTGTGCCTAAATAGTCCACCTTCAGGTTAGCATCCGCACCCCTTCCAGTATTAAGTTGCAAGCAACAGACAATTGCATTAAGTATGGTGCATAATGTAAACAACACTAATATCCTTAGACAAAGCATTGCTGTTTTACCCCTAGTAGCAACAGCACATCCACAACCTTAGAACTTTCTGTCACTGTCCCAGATTAAATGGAGGCATGAACCTACTATCTAGCATAAATACTCCCTCTTGGAGTTACAAGCATAAACTTGGCCAGAGCCTACACTTATAACGGAGAGCATGCAAGATCATAAACAACACATATATGATAGATCAATAATCAACTTGACATAGTATTCAATATCCATCGGATCCCAGCAAACACAACATGTAGCATTATAATAATATGATCTTGATCATCATAGGCAGCTCACAAGATCAAAACATGATGGCACAAAAGGAGAAGACAACCATCTAGCTACTGTATGGACCCGTAGTCCAGAGATGAACCACTCACGCATCACTCCGGAGGCAGGCATGGCGATGTAGAGCCCTCCGGTGATGATTCCCCTCTCCGGCAGGGTGCCGGAGGAGAACTTCAGAACCCCCCGAGTTAGGGTTGACGGCGGCGGCGGCAGAGGATGTTTTCTAGAATAATGGCTCGGTCTTTTAGGGTTTTCGCGTCTGGGGGAATAAATAGGCGAAGGGGCAACGTCGGTGGAGGCGCGGGGCCCGCTCCCCATAGGGTGGCGCGGCAGGGGGCCCACCCGCGCCACGGTGTGGAGACGGCGCCCTGCTGCCCCCCCTTCGTCTCTCCTTCGGACTTCGTGAACGTGTCGGAAAAATAGGCATCTGGGATTTTGTTTCGTCCGATTCCGAGGATATTTCCAGAACAGCTTTTCTGAAACCAAAAACAGCAGAAAACAGGAACTGACACTGTGGCATCTTGTTAATAGGTTAGTCCCAGAAAATGCATAAAAATGCTATGAAGTGTGAATAAAACATGTAGCTATTGGTATAAAACTAGCATGGAACATAAGAAATTATAGATACGTTGGAGACGTATCACAACTGTGGGGACCCCGGATTAGCTGTCCGAAATACCCTTGTGCCTACAACATCAGCGATCCCATGATCAGTCTGTCGCTGAGCACAATCAAACTTATTGTACCTAAGATCCAAAACAACCAACTTTACATAGGCCTCAAATTTTCGAGTCTTCAAAATACCACTCCAATATCTCTGGTAAGGCCACTACTATCAACTGGTTTATTGAATCATGGCTTTTGCCCAAGCCAAAGTTGTTAATCCACCATCAACTTCTTCGGGCATAACTCTTTATCGTATCATAGTTCAATCTATCGGATATCCATCAAACCTTTAAGGCATAATCTTCCCATTATATCCTATCACAAAAATCGTAGTGATCCACCAATTATTTCTTGATTGAGTTTTCCCCCAGATAGGCATATCTCATCTTATCTGACTCCTTCAGGTTGTCATTTTCCCACGATCATATCATCAAGGCTAAATAAAGCATCCAACAGTCATGTGATCATACCATCAAGAATTGCCCCACTTTCTAACCAAATTCAGATTTTATCTCGACACTTTTGGGCCTTGATCTCATATTCAAAGATAAAAGATCTTTCTAAGAATAATCCAAACAGAGCGTGACAAGCTCTGAAAACTACTGTCACCTAGAATGTCTTGCTACTAGACCAAGTCACATTGGTTCCTAGAATCCGATAAACATTCACTTGTCCTCCACCAATTATTTCTTGCATACACGATCTACTCATTTGCTAACTCATCTTTGACCACTTCCTATAATTCTATAAGAATTTAATACAAGGTCACTGGTGCTAGGAATCACCCTAAACATTCCCACACTGGAGTATTCTTCTTAATTTACTTGCTTCCAACCAATCCAACATCATTTTATCAGCAAGTGCTTCCTAAAAATCCATCAACTTTCACCTTTATTTCTAAACCTTAAATCAAGGGTCACGTCTTCTAGTTCCAGATAACCACCAATGGTTGGGGACCACAACTGGTTAGCCCCAGAGTATTAATTAAATATATCATCTGTCCAAACCCAATTGATTTACCGATCCACTCCAAGCTTTCACTATTATTCTAAACCCCAAATTTTTGATATTACCAACCTTATCCACCAAAGTTTGATCTCATCAACTAGATTCTTAAGGGATCCTTTTGACTAATAACCTTATAGTCCAACACTCTTATATCCTCCTAAAGTCTCCTTTGTACCAACTAGTTTTGAGTCCTCCTATGGCACTTATTCCCTTGGTCTAGAAAAAGGCAGTTAGTATCTTTGCAAAATTTGGTTAGATGAGAGATTTAAAGTTAGATAAATTATGTTAGTTATGTTAGTTTTTCACATTGTTTTGTTAGTCCGACGGGATACGACCAGTGTCATCTACCGTCGGGTCTTGAATCTTCATCTTTCTCGATGGCTTGATGTGGTTGTACAAAACGACGAATGAAGACCGCTATCAGTCTTGCAGAAGGTCACAGAGTTTTGGAGTAGAGAGTATTCCATACCTTGCTTCTCTTACTAGGAGAAAATTTTCTAAAGGGTTTTTCTAAGTCGAACTTTTGAGAGGGTACAAAAAGTACATCTATGGCCAACACGGCAAAAAGGTTTTTGCAAACTGTCTAAAATAAAGCAACAGATAAAAGTGTGGTTACTTTGGGTTCCCGACAAGACGGGTTTTGTGAAACACACAAGGAAAACAACACATAATAAATGCAACACACAAGCAAAGATCAATCAAGGCACTTTTAGCACCAACAGACGTTTAATACCGTGGAAGGTGGGGATTGCTCAAGTAAAACGAGCTTATCCTATCGATCCTATGGGTCTGGTTTGGGATATCGTCAAGTATGTAAGTTTGAATGGAGGTAAGACAACAGATGGAAACTTTGATAAACCTTTAGACAAGAGATAAGGTTTAGAATAATTCGAGAAGGTGAAAAGAGTGGAAGCTACACTTAGGCTTCCTTAGATACAAGTAATTTTAGGTAGTAATATTTTTCTTTCCAAAATAATTCTCTCGTATGGGCCTTGGTGAAACAGGGCTGTTGAAGTCTTCATTTTTATCGCCTTAGTCTTCAGCTGGAATATTTGGGATTGTCGTGGTAGTAACTGAGTGGAATTGTCGATATTGAGTTGAGGTCTTCGAGGTTTCTTGCTTTATTGATACTGACGATCTTGGTATTTGCAGATCAATCACCTTGATGCTGAATGTTGAATATTTGAGATGGAAGCTTTTTCTTGTAGGTGCTAGCTAATCAGGTCTCACTTGGGTTCATCGTCAAGTCTTTTGAACGGGTAAGAGAGAGTAGAGAAATCCTTGGAAAATCTTAAAATAGAGGGATGAGACTCAGAAATATTTGAGAAGATACGAAGAGTGGAAGTTATTTTTGGACTTCCTTGGAAAAATATATTTTTGGTATTAATAGATTTTTAATCAAATATTTCTTTGCTAACTAACGTCCATGCTAACTAAGGTCTGTTACAGTCAGGATGGCTCTGATACCAAGTCTGTGGGGACCCCGGATTAGCTGTCCGAAATACCCTTGTGCCTACAACATCAGCGATCCCATGATCAGTCTGTCGCTGAGCACAATCAAACTGGTATCAAAAGAACACCCATAAATACCGAATGAAATTACTTACTTGACTGAAGCCATAACTCCATCAGGTACTTGCAGCGGATATCACCAAACAACGTGGAGCCCAAGCCATTTGCCAACCCTACAGGCAGCTGACTGGGAAGCGCCCTAGTTCGCATTGACGTTCACGAATGCCCTTTTCTCTTCAAACTGCTCCTCTTCAGAATCTGGCTAAGACAATAGCCAGGGACGAAACCAATATGAGTACATTTGAATGTACTCGCAAACTACCCCCGGAATGAGCATGCACTACTCTTTTATTGTTTAAATAAAACTTCGTTTGCTTTGAAAACTCTATATCCTTGTTGAAAGGAGAAGGATATACTTTTGTTTATTAAAACTTTGTTTTGAAATCTCTATATCTTTCTTTAAAAAGAAAAGAAGGCTTTTAGATCTTTTCCCATAAATCTGTTTTTGTAAGAAGTCTCGTTTAAAACTTTTTCCCGAAAATACATCTTTGTTAAAAAGGTAAGAAGACTCTTTTTAAAACATTTTCCCGGAAATTCACCATTTTGTTTATTTCTCCAAAACTCCCCCTTTTTCGACCATAACCCTTCATGGTCATTCACTCCCAACAACCTCATACCAGCCCTTCGGTATAGTTGCCTAAAACATTTTCCACTTTCAAATCACAAAACTCTTCACTTCCCGACCATAGCCCGTCATGGTCAAATCATTCTCCAGCAACCTCATACCAGCCCGTCGGTAGAGTTGCAGATACCACACATCTCCATTTTATTTTCAAATCTCAAAACTTTGCAAAACTTGCACATGGTCAGAGGACAGCCTCCCAACTGTCTATATCCGAGGACTCGGCTATTCGAATAGTTTTACCCTCTGCAGAGGTAGCACGCTTTTCCCACACCCATCCGGTAACTCATCGTGTCAGCCACGTCCCGCCATACAAGGTGTATGCGAAGTTGAGTCACCGACCATAGCCTGTCCTTTGCTCATGCTAGTATAGGACCCTACCGCTACGAAACTTTCCAACACACTTAACCCAGCCCGTCGGAATCTAAGTGTGAGGACTCGTAGTTCTGCCCGGCGATTTATGGTGGAACCTTCAATCCTCTTTCTCCAATACACTCATACCAACCCTGTTGGTAGACTTCACTTAAGAGGACCCAGGTCAGGGGGTAGGTCACCAAACCATCCCCTCATGGAACGAGGTCATCCTCGTTGTTGAGGCATCCCATACTAATATGAGCAAACTATATGACTACGCCCTTTTCCCATATGTGGGTAAATGTGGTCGCACAGGTTATTGGCTGGTCGTCATAGTACAAAGACACAATGTGCATTTTTCATAAACATCTCCATTCTCCATTTCTCCACTTCAACACCGACATCTCGGCATTCCATATCCACACACAAGTATTTTCAAAGGAGTTTTGAGTAAACAATATTTTTCCCATCCTATAGTTTGAAAAAGAATTTCCATCTAATATCTCCATAGAGGGTGTCAAAATAGTATACTTGTATTTTGAAAACCAAAGGGTTTTCCAAATTCATAACTTTAGTGGCAAACACCACATAAATAACATATGCTCTTTATAAGTAAAACATGTAAACCAAAATAGATGTATATAGATGCAAGCTCAGAGGGTAGCTTGCCTTGCTCGGCAAAGTGAACTTGGTCTTGATCTTCAGATTCAACGAATTCTCCTTCCTCAATAACTCCGTTCCAAGGACCACTCCGGTAGTGTTTATATCTAGCGTCGCAAACAGGAGGATAACACAACAATCACTAAGCAAACCAAACCACAAGTGGTATACAGACAAGTAACAAACCGTAAGCTTCGAGCTAATCGTTCGGGCAACAGCTAGGAGCTACACTTACGAGGGCATTATACTGGTCAGTAGTCTATCGCCTATACGCAAGCTAGGTACATCGATCACAAAACTATCTGAGGCGAAGGTTAACAACAAGCACCTCCCGTTGAACGGGAAATACTTCAGACAAAAGTTAGGTCACTATATATTTTCTGTGAGTCTGAATATTACACCAAGTTAGGATATGATAAAGTGAAACACTAGGAACTTAGCAAAATTAGATTTGCTCCAAAAATCATTACAGATTAATTTATAAAATCCTTTTTAAGTATGCCCTTTTGTTAGTTTATTTTAAACAACACTACAAAATATTTATCCATGTTTGGAAACAAGGTGGAATATGAAGGTTATCACTTGCTAAACCTTTTAATAGGTCAAACTTAATTTTTGGATCATTATTTTTAAAGATATGAATTTTCCCAATTTATTTTATATTCTGCCATTTTCTTTATTTTAATAAAATATTAAATAAACTAATTTATTTGGATAGGTGAATTACAACAAAAGACAGGCCTTATTTATCTGAACATTTTGGTATCTTGTTTGCAATTTTTGGACAAGTAATTAATTAGTTATGAATTTTTCAAGTTTATATTCGAATCTGTCGGTTTATTTTATTTTCCAGAAAAACAAACAAAACGTTTTGCACCGGGCGGTGCGCTACACATGGTCACTGACGTGTGGGCCAGCGGCCACGCTGGCGCTGACTGGGCTGGGTGCGGGCGGTGCTGGCCACCGTGGTCACTGACCGGTGGGGCCAGGTTGTCAGCGAGCGGAAAAATTAAAACAGAAAAGGCAGTGCGCCGGCGGGATCGAACTCGCGACCTCGCGAGCGGATGCGCGGCGTGCTAGCCACTGGGGTGGAGCGGGGTGTGTGTTAGTATACGGGTGCGTAGAAATAAAAGGTAGTGACCGGGCACGGCGACGACGCGCGCGACCGCGGCGACCACCGGCGACGACGCGCACGGAATCGACGGCAGAGGACGCGCGGGGACGATCTACTGGATGGGTTCAACTCGCGGGAGTACGGGGAACCTTTCTACGGTGGCGCCGCTGCATAACTGTCACCGGAGACGCCGGAAACATCCTCGACTTGTGGTGGCCTACGGCGGCGGAACACGACCTACTTCGCTACGGCGATCTACGACGAATTAGGGATGTGGAGCATGTCCAGGAGAATGACACGCTCACCCTCGACGCGTGCGTGTGCTCGGCTTGGACAGAGGAGGTCGGAGACGGCGGCAATGTCGCGGCGGAGCTTCGGCCGTGGTCGAGGAAGACGAGGACGGCCCGCTCAGTTCGCAGCTTCCCGCGGCGATTCCTTGGACGGGGATGGAGAGGAAGACAAGGCGGTGAAGATGGCGGTCTTCTCTTCGCTCGGGGAGGCTCCAATCGCCGGCGATGCGCGACGGCGAGCTCGTCCACCTGCGGCTAGGGTTCGGGTCATGGAGAGGAGCAGAGAGAGGAAGGAGAGCGAGTGAGTGAGGGAGGGGTGAGAGAGGGCAGAGGAGCTTCGGGGGGGGGGGGGGGGGGTCTCTTATCCTTCTCCTCGCAGGGCAACGGAGAGGAAGGGGGGTCCGGGCGGGCGAGCGACGGGAGGACGACAACGGCGCCGCGGCTACTGCTGCTACAGGAGAGGATGATGTTTTAGCAGAACGCCCCCTGGATTCTTTTCCCAGTTTACACTTAAGTCCTTTTTCAGTTTTCCTTTTTAAAACCAGTACCACTTCAAGGATTTTATTGGAGCACTAAAACATTTTAGAAAAATTTGAAAATATTCATGTAGCCTCTCCATATCATGTAGAGGCTCCACAAAATTTGGTATTTGAAAATAAAATGTTTTGAACAATATTTGTTCATAGAGTTTAAATATGTTATTTTTGGATAAAACCAATTTGACAAATTGAAATATCTTTGTAATTTGAGATTAGATATTTTGAGGAGAGAGTAATATGATAATGAGATGGTTATCATCTCATTCTTGAATTTTATAAGATAAAATAATTGTTGTAATGAAATAGAGAAAATATGTAAAGAGGGAATTTAAATAAGATCATTTCTTTTAATCAAGATTTTATCTTGAGGGTGTAAGTAATTATAGAGGTCTTGTTTTATTTTCAAGTCACATTCCAAATTTGTTGTCGAGTGTGTTTTATTTTAGTGCTAAGCACAGCTGAGGTATTACCCTCACAAGCAACAAACACAACAAGATCAACAGTGGCATACACAAAAGATCAACAACACAATCAAGACCACACAATTCAAACCACAAGAATAAATCACACCACCATTTCCATAGTCAACAATACTATCTTATAAAAATGATCACACTTAATTATGACAAGATGATGTTTAGAACTATCTCAACTCCACCTTGGTATTTTTTGAAAAGGGTTTTGAGCAAGACAAATTAGGTGGGGTAATATATTTCCCACTTGTGTTCTTTTTAAAAGGAAGTGATAATCAAAGTTTATAAAATGGGAGTTGCATACAAATGCAAAATATCAAGGCTAAAAGATAGGTAGGAGATAGCATATAGATCTCCATATTTTTGGGAACACATAGTTTTGGAAGTACTTTTACTTTCTCAAATAATGGGTATTGATTTTGGTTGTTGACAAACCAAGTATCATTTGAAATGGAGTTGGCCAAAAGAAGAAGGGAAAAGATATATGGAATATTTTCTTGTCATAACATGATCACCAAAGTTAAATATATTTTTATATTGGTTGGGTCTTATATTTACTAGTCAAAACAATTTAAACAACAAGTCACACTAGGTTCAACATAGCAATGGGATGGAAAACACAATCATCAGTAAAATATTTCAAAAAGTTTTTGTTGGTTCTGAATTTTGGTCTTGTAAAAAGTAAGTTTTTCTTAGTTTCCAAATTTGGGATGTGACAACAACCTCAAGACAATTCCAAGCTTCTTTGGCGGTGGTGGCGTGAAGAACATAATTCTTGTCACTTCCACTCAATGAGAGCTCAATCATGTGGAGAGCCTGCATTGAGTTGCTTTTCGGCAAACTCTCTTCTTGTCACATTGCTTGGATCCGCGACCTTGTATCCATCTTCAATGATCCTCCAAAGCTCGATAGAGGCACTGTTGATATGAGATTTCATTGAGCGTTGCCAACTAGCAAAAGCTAATGCATTAAGCTTAGGTGGAGGACCTAAAGGGTTTATGCGGGTGGTGATAAGTGGGTCGATAGGGTACCATCCCGGAACGGCATGGAACTCTTCCTTCCCATCTACATGCGTGGTAGGAGGTGGAGGCGGTGGTTTAGTTCCGGAGGTGGTTTCAACCCCAATTTCTTTTTCTCTTTAACCTCCTCGGAATCACCCTCATTGGAGTTAGAGACACCCTCTAGTGGGACGAGTTCCGAAATCTTGCCATTTGCGAACTTCATTAATAAGTCATGCAACTTATCAAATTTGACGTCCATGTCCGATGTCAATGTTGTTTCCAACGATTTGATATCGGACATGGATGCCGTGATGGCTTTGGCTTTTTCAAGCTCCTCATTAGCCTTGGCACGATCGGCCTCGTCCTCACTTAGTGTCATACTTCTCTTAGGCGGTTAAGCCCAAAACAAGAGAGCCTAGGCTCTGATACCAATTGAAAGGGATCGGTATGACACCTAGAGGGGGGTGAATAGGTGCTACTCCAAATTTTAGTCTTTTTCAATTTAGGCTTGACACAAAAGGTAAATTCTCTAGATATGCAACTACGGTGAATTTACCTATATGACAATCTAGCAACTAAGCACGATATAAAGTAATGGCGGTAAACAAGGATAGAGGTAACCGAAGTTAAAGCACGCGGAGACACGGATGTATTCCCGAGTTCCTCCTTTTTAGGGGAGTACGTCTCGTTGGAGAGGTGTGAACCAACACAATGGTTCAACCGCCACAAAGGCTTCACCCTCTTCTCCGGTGAACCGTACCACAAAGGTTTGGTTCACTTCAACTATCGGAAACCTTCAAGGCGGAGTCCGGAGCCTTTACAACAACGATTTGGGGCACAACCCACAATGGATTGGGGGCTCCCAAACAGCTACAATCTGTCACAAAGACAAGCAAGTAAGTACAACAATGGGCTAGGTTTTCCTAGTGGAAACCCTAGCAAATGGTCCCTCAAGTGAATGAGGGGGAAATGAAAAACGGCTTGGTGAAGATGTAGATCGGGGCCTTCTCCTTCAATCCTCCAAAGATCAACGAGTTTGGGTGGAGGGATTGGGAGATCTAGCAAATCTTGAGCTTGCAATAATGGTGGACTTCAATTCTGGGCGAGCTAGCTGGCTGGAGGTAGGTGGAGGGGTATTTATACCCCTCCCAAAAATGTAGCCGTTGCAGTCCACTTACACCGGAGACTTCGGTCTGGAAGGGCCGGAGACTCCGGGCCCTGAGGCCGGAGACTCCGGGCTCCCTGGGCGGAGACTCCGGGGTCACTCCGGACCCCTATACAGAGACTTCCGCCCGTTTGCTCTCTTTTGCTTGAAAACCTGGGGACCGGAGACTCCGGCCCCTGAGCCACCTTAGGCCGGAGACTCTGGCCTGGACAGTCTCCAGCATGTTTGTTATGCACTAAGTTGATGCCATATGTTTATTTCTTTTGTTTTTCCTGCACCACTTAATATCACATTAGATAACAATACTAGGGTTGTCACCTAACACACAAAACATGTGGGGATACACAAAATGTTCTTTCACTATCTATCTTATTAGCACATGCCTCACATTACACTCTTACAAACTGCCTAGAAGCACGTGGTGTAACGTGAAATGTCATGTGTAGATAGCCAATATGTACAATAGCTAGTGCAATTGAATCTTATCTTACAACCCACTTCTCTTCTCTCTAGTTCTCTCCTCAAACACAACATAAATATATTATTTAATTCCTTATCTTTCTAAATACTAAGCTCCCTAGGATTGGAGCCCTCTCCTTCTCCCACATGTCAACATCATGGTAGACCCCACATAGCTCACATTATTTATTTATAGTTAATAGTTCTATATTAAGTTTGAAAAAAAATTGGATATATACATATGTTTGTACTTATCGGCTAAATTTTTGGTGAAATAAAAAGGATTTCCATCTATAAAAAAACAAAATTGTGGCTGTAAAAAAAGGAAAAATAGTTCTATTTTCCCTTTAAAAATACTCTTTTTGGGTAGACTAAAATACAAAAAAAAAAAATCTTCTAGATTGTGTGCAATACGTACACATAGTTGTATGTTTTGTTCCAAAAACTTGAAACCTAAACACGTCGTTTCGATTTTTTACAAGGAGATGCGGTGAGTCCAGAGCTACTGGTTCTACCCGACAACGCTCTCTCTGTTATCTCTGCCGCCGGCGTCCACCATAGCGTCGCGTATTTTACCGAAAATGTCTTTATGTTTGGTGGTGTACTCTATTTTCCCTCAAAAATACTCTTTTTGGTAGACTAAAATAAAAAAATCTTCTAGAGTGTGTGCAATACGTACACATAGTTGTATGTTTTGTTTCAAAAACTTGAAACCTAAACATGTCATTTCGATTTTTTAGAAGAAGATGCGATGAGTCCAGAGCTACCGGTGCTACCCGACAACGCTCTCTCTCTTATCTCTTCCGCCGACGTGCACCATAGCGTCGCACGGCCTGTGCCACGCAACACCATTTCTCTCCCTCTGTCTCTCTCGAGTCGTATTCTACCGAAAACGTGTTTATGTTTGCTGGTGTACTTCTAATCTTACTACAACAAAATAAATGTGTCCTTTCTGTACTCCTCAATATTTATGTGAGGATGTATAAGTAATCGTGTTATAAAATAGTGAGCCAGTGATACTATTTTATCTATCTATCATTGATACTAAATTTTGTTTATGTCTCGCTAAATTTTTGTTTGTTCATCTATCATTATCCGTATCAAGATAGACGCGGCAACGTGCGTGTTTTCCTTCTAGTATCTTGCTATGTCACCTTATTGTACTTAGCTCTAACATGTTACTCTATTTGTCTACCCATTAATTAGCTTCACATCATCTTTTTGCTTGGCCAACATGCATCTTACCACCTATGTTATTCCCACAAAAGGTATTCTGAAGAGTGCTAAGCACCCGGCAATTACTTGCATGCTAGCGAATGCTAGAGCACCTGGCAATTACTTTCTAGACAGTCAGAAAAAATCTTAATCGACACGAAACATCTGATTTTTATTTTAAACTCATAGTGACAGGGTGAAACACAAAGGAGACACTTCCTATATTTTCCAGCGGTCCACCCAAATAACTGTTCTTGTAGTTTCCATGTGTTTTGCACTCTTTAGTCCAAATAGGCCCTAAAAATGTTTCTTCTAAGGCTCAATCAGTTCGAACTAGAATTACAGAATGAGCATGCTCTGATGCATTCATGAGTTCTGAATTCTGATGCAAAAGAATGTGTTTAATTACAACATGATGAAATCAGTCGTACAAAAAAAAGGTGGTTCACCCTGAACATCTAATCTAACACGTCAAATGGGTCCTCGGTGTTGATGCAGTATTCTATTCGGCGTCGATGAAAATCTGCAACAAACAAAATGATACTACTCACTTCAGGAAGTGAAGAGATGGAACTTGTTGGAGAAGTTGCTCCACTTTACCTCTATGTCTTGCAGCGGTTCATAGTGCTTCCTTTCCTGGACGGCATACAATGTAATTCCAGAGATTTTTTGCACGCCAAGTTGGGTAGCTACCATGCTCTGCACAAGGTTATCCCATAGATAATAATTACTCTTTGGTCACATTCATTGATTCATACAAGGTGCAACAAAATGCATCACAATCTTGCCTCTGATTTAATAGACTTGTGCGATAAGACAGCATGCAACAGTGAAAAAAAAAACTAGTGATTTTGACGATCAAAAGCAAACTTTCGCTACAAAGACGCTTGTACGAAATGCAAGTTAAAAAAAACAGGTAAGTTGGTAAAGGTCCGGAGACGGGTGTATGGAACTTCACAGAGGCTCGGAGGCTATATTTCCGTGTGTTTCGACTAATCCATTACCTCATTATATATGAGTATATGCCTCTTTTTACAGTGGTTTGACTTGATGCCCTTAAATATTTCATCCCAAATATTTCTATTTATACCTTCCTTTTCTTTATTTGATTGGATTAGATTAGGATATGTGCTAGGATGCACGCGAACAGAACATCTGCTCTGTTGGGAGCTGAATCACTTAGCTCCCTTCCTAATAGGTTGTGCTTCACACACACCTCACTCTTATACAGTCACACACCAGGAATATATGAAGCTCTATATATCTTCACAATATATCAAACAAGCTTGGTTCTCATACAAAGGGGTACATCTCCTTATATAGCCTAGCTAGGTCGGTTACTGTTCTGTGAACAGTAGGTCGGTCTACGGTACTCTAGAAACTACTACAGACTTGCTCCCTTGAGCTATTCAAACTAACTTGAACACAAAGCCATCAGACTTTTACTCCTACTAGGACTCTTACGAATCCTGGATATTTCCTGGACCTTCCAGAAGCTTCATGCATACATATGACAAGATTATTTTAACAATCTCCCCCTTAATCTTGTCATATCAATTAAAACCTCTAATAACCATGAGCTTCATCTTGCGACAGCTCGCACCGCCTCATGTACAGCAACAACATCGCACCGTGCTTGTCAGCCTCACACTGACTCCATATAAGATGGCATCACACCACCGATTCGGTTTCACACCGACCTTCCATGTGACAGTGGCATCACACCACAGTCGTCGGCCTCACACCGACTCTTCCACTTGACGATAGCATCACACCAGCGTCGTTGGCTTCACACCAACCTTTCCAGTGACTATCCATAGTGGTCGGCCTCACACGGACACTTTCTACGACGATGGTATCACACCACCGCCGTCGCGCGCAGCGGCATCGCACTAGTGCAGCCTCGTAACGGCATCACAACGTCGTCTTCTCTTGGTAGCATCACACCGCCTTCTCCTCCTAGCAGCATCGCGCTACGACAAGCAGCTGGCAGCATCGCACCGCCAACAACCTTTATCTCACGCCGTCGTCCTCCACATCGCATGGAGTCCGTCGCTGCCGCCCGCAGATCTTGATGCTCTGATACCAATTGTTGAGAGCTAAATCACTTAGCTCCTTTCTAATATGGTTGTGCTTCACACACACTAACACATATGCATATATGACACTCACATATATGCTCTATCTATTTCATACATATGCTTGAGGCTACATCTTGGCTTACAGGCTTTTCCCAGCTTCCAATCTTCTCAGCTTTCTTGCAACAGAGGTACATACTTATATAGGCATCTAGGTCGGTTACTGTTCACAAAACAGTAGGTCGGTCTACGTACTCTAGAAACTACTACAGACTTGCTCCCTTAAGCTATTCAAACTAACTTGAACACAAAGCCATCAGACTTTTACTCCTACTAGGACGACTCCTACGAATCCTGGATATTTCCTGGACCTTCCAGAATCTTCATGCATACATATGACAAGATTACTTCTAACATGCTCACAGCCATGACATGAAGACGCTAGTTTGTTTCAGTTCCTAATTCTTACATGATGAAAACTGCAACCATAGTGACACAGAAATAAATTCTATACAGAATCACGGAAATAGAGTTAGAGTTGCTGAGGTACTAAGTGCATTGGCAATTCATCAAAATTACCACTTCTCGAAATATATGCCATGCCAAATAGGACAAACATTTGATGTTCCATTTGCCAAAAAACAAGCAAGATATATGCAGAGCATAAGTTATGCATCAGTAGTGTCCTCACCAGGTCAAAGTTGATGGACTCAAAAGGATCCACTAATGGCAAAACCTGTGCACGATAGACAGTGAGAAATCAAAAACATACTGAAACGACATTATATTCACGAGATTAGTTGAAACCCGTCTGGTAGTTTACTCCAACAGAGATAATTTCATTGTTTCTCAACTAGTACTATTTTACAATAGCGTAACAAGTTTAATGATCTACACTGGCTAGTATCAGATTGCTTAAATCAGATATCAGTAGCAGAGTTCAAAATTATTATTGACCTACAAACTATTAGCCTGAAAACAAAAATACAAAGAGAAACTCTTTCTAAGATTTTTTTCTAATCCGAACCACATGGCCTGATACATGTCTAGAGAGAACTACACCACAGGATCAGTGGTTGTATCGAAGTGCAAATAAAATGGAACACCATCACAGTTTTCACAGGACAACTGTTAAAGGAGATTTCAGAATACCCCAACCAAAAATATGCTCTAAACAAATGCTCAGATCACCAATCTACCTGCACTGATTTTATCCCAACGTAAACATTAAATACATAAGAGTACAACAACTAACCAGCTTCTGTAATCCATTGACCAGAACACTTTTCTGTTCACCAGATATGCTTGGAGCAAGAAATACCTCAAAAGGGCCAACTGTTTTCTCTGTTTGGTTTGTAAGGCATAGATTCACCTGAAGATTTGACATTACTATACATTAAGCAAATAAAGCGATTTGCAGGGGCATTGTCGCTATATAAGTAATATTTTTGCACTGATGCATAGTGGTAGATATTAGTCATAAAAAATGAAAAGAGAAAAAGGAAATGTGACCGATTTAAGCCTTAAAATCGTAATGTACACAAAATCTGTAGTTATATTACCATATGAGGTTCAAAAGAAATTTTGCCTGCATGCTCAAGCATGCAATCTACTATTGCAAACGTAATACAGGTTCCCATTTGACAGATTTAACAAAGGGAAATATAAGCAAATGGAAGTGGGTTGTCATCCAACCAAACAGGGTTCAAGCAAAAATAGTAGCTCGGGAGACTAAGGACCATACAGTCGGTTCAAGGATGTAGTGAGGTGGAGTTGTTCAAGGTGGAAGGTAAGCTAAGATCATCTGTGAAATATGCTATCGCCTATCGCTACAATTAGCCAATTACACGAGCCAGCTAGGATAAGATAACATCTCATCAGGGACATGAGCAAACAAATACTGTACTTGACAGAGTGGATATAGACTGACCCATTTTTGCATGCAAACATCAGGGGCGAACCTAGTGTAAAGGAAAATATTGACGTATAAAATTAAAAGAAAATAAAGATGAACTAGATAGAGGATCCACATCCGGATTTAATGGCCGAAAGACTGCAAGATCAGCCCAATCCCCAATGGCATAACCAGAAGCAGGATAAGCTAAGAGATTCTTACCTGCATTAACATAAGGGAAAGCGGAAACAAACTCAACCATTATTGAGTATTAACCCATCTAATACTCCTGAGAACAAATTCAGTTTCTTAAACATCAAGTAAGACCTAAGGTTTTACCCTTCCACCGCAGTTGTTAAACAAAAATTCATCATGAATGAACTAACTATATTAGCTGACTATTTGGGATTGAGTATTGTATGCTGCAAATTGTAGACGGACGTTAGCCAAGAAATCACTTACAATAAATGGTCTTTCTATAAATATGATAGCTGGAACTTTCACGGCACGAAGGTCAACATCTTTGCTTGGAGTGGGCTGCCAAAAAGAAAACTCAGATTAAATTGGAGAACTCGACGATAGTTGCTATTTTCAGTTTTAACAAGAAAAACTGACTCAACAACGTTGTAGTTAAAGGGTCAACATGTAACATAAATACTCTCCCTCTCAAAATAAGTGTCTTAGATTTGTCCAAAAGTGGATGTACCACTTTTGGGCAATCTAAGACATTTATTTTGGGACGGAGGGAGTAGTAAAAAAACAGAGGCCAGGAAGTTACTTACAGTGCTATGAATGTTCTGAGTTTGCAGACGACCTGGTTCGCCAAGATTTGTCCGCCATGTAATCTGAAATTTACCAAGTATACTGCTTCCCTCTGCCTTAGCTTGACCAGACTCATGAGACGATGGTCTAAGCTGATATAGATAATTGTATATTCCTCCTCCAGCTCTAATCAGAATTGGTTGTTTGCAGAGATCCCTGTATAGAAATAATAAACCCAGAGCCATTCATTTATTAACGTGTCAGAATTAACATGCTGACATTGGACAGGCTTGTTTTCAGCACTCAGATTACCGGATTGTAGTCTTCTCCACTGAGGGATGTTCATCAGCTTCCAATATTGTAGCGCTCCATTGTTGGGCAGGTTCAAATTCTACTTGATCCATGTAAAGATTAGACTTCGTGTGATTCTCAATGCAGGCTTCTAGATATGTAATATCCTGTCAACATGGATCAACTATATATATAGTTCAATATCACCATGGTGAATTATTAAATGAAATAAACAATAAATAATATGTACTAACATTTTAAAGGGAATAGCCTCATTAGTTTAAGATAATAGATTGTTAAGCAGATTAGAATAAACCAGGGAAGAAGAACCACATGGTCAATTTGAAAAGAGAAAGTGGACATCAATTTCTATAAGCATACAATCTAAACATAGAAATAAGGATAATAATCTAGATGCAAATGTGTAATGATCTTTGATGACATATACATTTGACGGTCCCTAAGGAAGGTGTCTATATTTAATCGAAGTACTTACAGTCATTTACACTTGTGAAGCATGAAGTAACCTACCTTGATGGTGCGAACCTGAAAAGAAAGTTGAACAAAAGTAAGATTTGACCTACAAAACATAGATACACTTATAAATAGGAGACTTAAGTACCTTTGTTCGAACAGATAATGGATTTGAAACAGTGAACTTGAAGAACTGAGGAAGATATTTACGCTCCGTGTCACCGTCATTATATAAAGCAGTACAGACAAGCCTGGATTCGATCACAACACAACCAAATCAACAATCAAGATTGGTATATGCACCAAAACGACAGTTATGGAAGCTAAATAAAAAGGAAAAGGAGCATACGTATGTGCACCCAGTTCTTTGACATCATGCTCGACTATAAAATCATATCTACCTCCTGATCTAATCGATTCAACAGGAGATTTCGCTGTATCCAGAAGAAGTATCCTCTGTTTCTCGGTTTGTATTTCTGCCTAATATAATGAAAGTTCAGTTAAACTTTGTGACAGAATAAGCCGAAACTGTATGAGAGAGCAAAGTCGACAATGCATATGACTACAGGGGGAACATATAAGCACAATAAATTTTAACACAGGGACCTACCAATCTATAGACAGAATTAGTGTCAATGCATCACAAGAGCTACAGAAAAAGCTAAGGTCAACTATCTACATGAAAACTAATGAGACTACTTGCGTGCATAATTTCTTACATGTGCTGATATCTAAGAAAAACTTAGTTCTAATTCTACTCAAGCATTTAAACACACCACGCTGAAACTACGACATACAAATTACAACTGACTCATCCGGTACTGAACATTCATTACAGTAGCAGGGTGATCCAGTGGTTGGCCTTAACCACAAGTGATAACTGCAGCGATGAGAACTAACGCTATGTTTGGTCATGGGTGCAGCCTTAAGAACAAAGGCTACCTTTCGACATGAATAATGAGAATACCTTAGCAAAAGCATTAGCCTAGCAGTTTAACTGAATGTGCCGGCAATTTGCAACAAGCAAATAACTAGAAATTATCTAATACACTTGAAACATGGTGAGAAAAAAGTGTCAACACCTTGATTATGACTTCCCTGGCTTCCAGGCCAGAGCTGTTATTGATGCTGATGTAGCTGCAGAATGTCTCCCCCAAATAGATCGCCCTAGCCACAGACACACAAGCATCAACGCAAGCGGTTACCGAAAGCTCCATAACACATTGCAGAAGGAGAAGGAAAAGCTAACCCGAATGCCTGGGGGAGGACGAGGAGGCCGGGGGGTGCGAGGGCGTCGGCGGTCTCGCGGAGGAGGAAGCGATCGCGGAAGGTGAAGTCTCCGGGGACGGTGGTCGCGGCGCCGGAATCAGGCGGGTGGAGGAGGTCCTGGAGAAAGTCGGTGGCAGCGGAGGTGTCCGGGGAGGTGAGCGCGTCCTCGGGGAGGAAGACGTCGCGGGGGTCAAAGCGGAGGAGCGCGGCCGGGTCCGGCCGAAGCGAGGGGCGGGATAGGCGCATGACGCGGAACGCCAGCGAGTGGTTCTGCTGCGCCGCCGTCGCCGGGGACGGCGGCTGCGCGCCGGTGTAGGGCGACGACATCGCCGGCGATGTGCGGAGAGATCTGGCAGTGATGTGATCTCGTTTCTGAAGCTGCGTCGCAGGCTCGCGGCACTCGAGAGAACAGCTAGTTAAGACGAATCGGAAGGTGCAAGTAAAAAGTCCTTTATTTTTCACGAGTGTATTATGGGGATAATTGATGATAACCCCATGTACCATTATGCCCCTTCTTTTCAGCTTATTTTCCAGATTCTCCCAGAAGCTACCCTTCATCAGCTTCTCTCAGAATCTTGTTTTTTAAATTTGTTTAAACTTCTAAATTTGTCTTCCCAATACTTATTTAGAAGTTTAAACAAATTTTAAAAACGAGATTCTGGGAGAAGCTGATGGAGGGTAGCTTCTGGGAGAATCTGGAAAATAAGCTGAAAAGAAGGGGGCATATGTTTTGCTCCCATGCCCCCCGTCGTATTTACTCCGCCTCCGCCTCTCCGCTCCCCACCGGCGTCACATTTCCTCTCCTCCCCCCTTCCACCACCGTCTCTCCTCCCCTTCCGCCACCAATGTCTTCCTCCGACTCGTTCTACTGGGAGGGCCTCGAGCCAGAGGTGGAGTCACGGCACGCGGCGGCGTCGGCGCGCTCCGAATCCCCATTGACGAGGAGGAGCTCGCGTACCGCCTCGCCATTGAGCAGTCGCTCAAGGAAACGGCGCCGGCGGCCAGCGGGCAATGCAGCCGCGCCCGCGCTCCGGCGCGTACATATGCGGCTAGCGGATGCGGCTCCACGCCCATCCGCCGCCGGGCTTCTCCACCTTCCCGCTCCACGCCGATGCGGTCGGCGCCGCCAATGCGTGCGGCACCTCCGCACATGAAGAAGGCAGCGTTCCCCATCCTGCTGGTTCACGCTCCTTCGGGATGGAGGATGCTCCCCGACGGCGACGGCGGCTGGCGTCTGTGGCCGGTGTCCCCTCCACGGAGGGCGCCGGAAACGGAAGGCAAGGCCTTCCGCCGCCTCCGCAACGTCGACCCTCAAGCGGCGGCAGCCACGGTGGTGAGGGCCGCCAAAGAGGCGGACGTCAGGGGGGACGTCCCCCCTGACGTCCTCGCCTACTCCCTGACTACGGCGGAGACGGACGCGCGGCGCCTCCGCCGCAAGAACAAGGAGGCTTTCGACGGCGCCGTTGTCGTGTCCATGCGGGATGCAGAGGCGAATAGCGCGGCGGCACGCCTCGCCTCGGAGCTGGCACGCCATGTTCGCCTCATGACGGCGCGGTCCAGGAGCGGCAGCGGCACCTCCGGCTCCAGCGTGACCCCTACGCCGTCTTCGAGCGGGTCCGCCGCCCCGGCGCAGACGAGAAGGCGCCAGAGTGAAGATCCTCCACCGTCGGCCGCACCACCGCCGCAAGAGAAGCTTTTATTTTGCTAGTATATTTTGCTCTATATGCATATTTTGCTCCACCGCCGCAATGTCCGCTATGGATGATCTACGTAAACTGTCTACGTGCATGGATTGTATGGATTTGGGGGTTTAGGTTTGGGGGAAACGGTTGTAGGAGGCTGTTTTTGGGACGCGTCCGTGGACAGTTTGAGGGCTGTTTGCCGCAAGAGAAGCTTTTATTTTGCTAGTATATTTTGCTCTATATGCATGTTTTGCTCCACCGCCGCAATGTCCGCTATGGATGATCTACGTAAACTGTCTACGTGCATGGATTGTATGGATTTGGGGGTTTAGGTTTGGGGGAAACGGTTGTAGGAGGCTGTTTTTGGGACGCGTCCGTGGACAGTTTGAGGGCTGTTTTTGGCAATGGTCGATGCTCTCAGTTAGTTTTATTTTGAAGAGATGGAATTTACTCCAGTCCCTAACAGGAAGCACACCACGATCGAATCAGCAAAAGGAATAAACGAAGCATAACAACGTCTCAAAGTGAACACTTTGCTACAAGCCTGCCAGGGAGGGAACTAATTATTGAACAACATTAGCTTCGAACATGACATTTGCAGGAACTTCATATGATTTGTCTGTCAAGACAATTAGGAGTTCCGTAATTTAGATGATGCAAATTCACCACATTATATCACTAGCAATTTTGCTACAACAAGCACCGGCAGTATGCATAACCCATCTAACAGCTTCCTTCCAACATTGAGATACATTTATACACATGATGAACGCACAAAATCTTTCTCCTAATACAACTATATTTTTACACAGCCGTTAGACCTAAGCCTGTGTCTGTCTGCTTTGAACCTGTAGGTAACCTGAGACAAAATTGTCCCAAAACAATGCTGGTTCAGATTTGGTCGAGCAAACTCGTAACAGAGAAGAATCAGCTTGGTGAAGGTGTCACTGGAGACAGCAATTACACGACTTTCACCCATGACCCACCACACATTGGACAAGCCTGGGTCCAGCGGCTGATCCACCACGCCTCACGTTCATTTGCTGGGTTCGGGGCACCAGGTTGCGCAAATGCACATGTTTGCCGCAAGCACCGTATGCACTGCAACAGAGAGGGCGGTCATATCTAAACATTAGGCACACATAAACTGGACAGAATACAATAATACGTCTTGTTAAAGAACCCTGGCATGAGGCTAGAGTGCGAAACGATTCATACTCACCTTATACCATTCACCATCAAGACCTGTTCTCCACACGGCTGTGATAACATCTCGTCGAGACCCCATCACACCCAGATAAGCTCCAAGACCCACAGATGTTTTCAAACCAAATGCTGCGTCTCTTTCAGACATCCGGCGCTTTCTTGGCCATAGACTTTGAATCCCAAAGTTAGTGTTGACATCCTCTTCCATGTCCGAATGAGGGTTGATATGACCACCAATTTTCAGGTGTGGCATATTATCCAGTGGACCAAGATCATCCGGTTCTGACCAGGGCCCTCCAAACATGTTGCGCCTATGCCATTCTTCAGAAGGAGGTTGCAATTCTAATTCTCGAAGTAAAAGACCAGCAGCATCAGCTCCTCGTGGACGAGGCATATTCTGCAATAACAAAATAATTAAATGGACATGCATCACGATGCATATTCAGACCAGTGCACAACCTGTCCACACAGTTCACTGAAATGACACACCCGTGAGGCTCTGCACTCGGAAGTCTATACCTCTAATAATTGTAACAAGCAGAGGTACAAGGGGTTTAAGAGTAGATTATAGCGACAGGTTGACGGACCCTGCCACAGCCCAACCTGGTGGTTTGTTAAGTACTCTTTTTTACGTGGTTTTAATCATCTTCGGTGCTTGTTTACTGAAATTGTGTGTTGCAACTTTCAAGTACCGACATCACTGGAGTAACTAAAAACAGTAGTAATACTCTTGTAGGGGCTCAACACATCATTAACATGGGCAAGTTCAACTGCTCAGGTAGCATAGAACTGACTGAATATCTCTGTTCCTCCGGGATAATTAACCATCATTATGATCTTATATTATTTGAATCGTTGCACACCCCTAGAATATGCATAACTTACAACAGACGGAATCTTCAAAGAGAAATATGTACTGTACCTGCATATGAGGACCAAGAGATGCTTCCACTACCTCTGGGAGCACAGTGTAAGTGCCATCAATGAAGTGCAACCTTATAATAATGTTGCTGGTACCAACCTGAGAAACAGGCAATGGATGCTGCAAACCTGACGTCCTTCGACAAAGATCAACCAAAATGAGAAAAAGCACCTTCACCTGCAACAAAAAAACAAATTATTTGGTCATTATATATTCCGGTGTGCTAAGAAACTAAGTATTTCATGAACGCACTTAATTAGTAAAGCTGTAACAGAAGTATGTAAGGCCATCACTGGCAAAGATTTATGCTAGGTAATTATCCAATCAAAAAATCATTATTATTACTAGTCTGGCAATAGCTCTGAACAAGCTAGCTACTCACAGGTCACAGATAACATACAGATATAGAACACCATGACATAGCTCATATATAGATGGTTGGTCAAGGTACGATTGAGGCTAGATACTGATGTTCGAATGGAGGAGCAGTAATATTGTCAGGAATGTATAACTGACATCTGTCAGTATTTTTAGATAAGAATAATAGTTCAGCCTGTTTGGTAGATGATTTAACTTTTCAATCTGAGGTAAACAGAAATGTGGGCACGTTCACACATTCCACTCTCTCCAACATTTTGGCTCTTTGGTCATATTGTTTAATTAATGAGACATGTAGAATCGCTAATAAACACAATAAGTGGTTCTCTAAAACCAATGCATGTTACCGCGGTTTAATGAACAAAAACCTCAGGGTTGTCAAGAGAAACTCATATTAATCAATTATTTTGTTTGTTACCTCATCTGACGTATAACCCTGGCCAGCATTGCCAGACCCAATTCTAACAGACTTGCCCATTGGATTTTCTTCGAGACCCTTCGCTCCAAGAACCAACTGTCCACGTGCAGATGGACCATCCTCCATTTTGGCAGCCCCTAGACCAGATCTTACTGCAGAAACAGCAGAACTATTGTCCTCCATCTTACCGTTTATCAAGTGTTGTATTTTCTGCATGGCAGAATCAGGATTTTTTTGTGCATTCGCGAGTAATCTTGGTGATTGCCTTCTCCGGAAAAGCAAACAAAATAGCAGCAACTGACATAATCTATGAAGGAAATGGCAGTCCCCAATAAGTCTAACAGCAGGTGTCCCAGGAAAAGTCCCTGTGTTGATGCTGATAGGCATAAATGATGACCTCCCACTAACTGGATTTGGTGCTGCATTGGCAGCACCATCAGCATTGTTGCTAATCTTAGCAATCGCACCTTGGACCCACTCTTGCATTTGTGAGCTCCCAGTGGTAGATGCTACTCCACTTTGAGTAACTGTAAGATGTGGGAGCAGCACATGCTAAGCAACAATGGTAAATGGGAAAATATACTAGCAACTAAGCAGCAAAAAATGAAATGACAAAAACAACAGTTTGAGGTGGTTATGTTCTGCACAAACTACGGAAATGCAAAAGTTTTAGCAAGATAGCAGGATTTCGACCTTGATTATTTGCTGGTGATGGAGAACTGTTGGTTGGACTAGTAACGATATTCCTGGAACTGCCTGAACCAGAAGATGCTCCTACAGCATGGCTGGCCAGAGTTCGGCAGAAGCTTGCATAACGCCGCAAGCGTGTGATAAAATGTGATGCCAAATCCAGAACAGCGTCAACATAACCCTGCATTCCAGTGCTAAGATAAGTAAATATGCACACGGCTTATGTTCAAACCACTCACAGAATGATAACATAAAGTCTATATGCACACGGCTTATGTTCAAATATGTAATAAAGTAATTCAGTCAAACATAAGAGGGAGTCGATCGGTTGAACATGGTTTCACCTAACCTAGAGAAAGCAATGCTCACAATAAAAGAAATTTAACGCCATTTACGTACAAATTAACAAGTGTAAACAACAGTACCCAAATTACCAATGTTCCACAGCTCACCAAGTTCACAAAAGCAAAATCAATGAATGATAACAAGTTGAAATTAAGCTCCACGACAATGAAATAGGAAGCACGGGAAGTAAAGTAGACCTGGATGTTTGGAAGTAGAGCTGGGTCAACCGTCATTTTGTCTGGCTCAATGTTAGACAACATATCACTAGAAGCTAGCCAGGGTTCAGGTAGCAGAGTTGATGGATTTATCAGGGCAGATTCTATTCCTTTGCCTAGCATATCCAGAAGCAATCTTGCTTGCATATCCAACACAAGTGCTCTGACATCTTGAGCATTTGTTCCTTCCAACAACCTACACTTTATCCTATCGAGATTCTGTGTGCAGTAAATCAAGCAATCATAAGGTTTACGAAGGTATAGGTTAATCCATATGGCATGAAAACCATTTTTCTTGCCACATCATATAAGGACTAAAGTGCTAATCTTAATGTCGCTGCTTGCTGAGGCACCAATGCTTACTGTGCATATAAATTACCTCTAATTATTAGATAGCATGCGAGTCCAAGCATATATAAAATATAGGGATTTTGTGAAGCAGCTATTTTCTCTCTATATGACTTTGGTGATGTAATTTTACTCTCACTTAAAAGCATTGTGAGCAAATACATAAATCAAAGACTAGTACTACAAAAAGAAGTGAAAGGAAGTTCTATTAAATTAAAGCAAGTATTACTTTACTCATATGCCTAATTCAACTAAATGGTCAAATGTGCTTAGAGTGAGGGGGACACTTGCTGGTTGTGTGCATATGCATCTCCCTTGTAATTGCAAGGAGAAAAAGGGTAAGAGAACCATGGTAGCTGGTAAATGCACTATTTCAAGAGTTCAAACGGACGATCGGACACATCTATTACATTGTAAGCAAGTCGATTATATCTCAGGAGTAATTAAAGGCCAGTGCTACAAATTGAAAATAGTGAACCACAACAACACCACTTACAGGACAGTGTTGTAGCCTCTGTTGCATAGTTGGAAGGCAATGGAAGTGTATCCAGTAATGCTATCACACTGTTAAGTGAGACTGAAACGAAGAGCGAGGATTTCAGTTTCTTTCAGAAGAGTATAGATCACATGTTGCCAACCATATTAAACAAATAGTAATATATATTAAAACATAGACATTCAGTTGTTCAGGAAATTATGTCACATCACAGCAGAAAATATAACACATTAAGGAATCTAGACAAGGATCATGAGGCAAGATGAGACAGATGCAAAGCACAGTTCCAAGCTGGTGCTCACAAAGACATTTTTCCATTTCAGATAATGGGTCTTCTGCATGTAAGGGAACATGAAATTCATCCCATTATTTTTGGAGCGGGTCATCCTCCCATCTCCACTAATATTAAAAGACAGAGTCTGTCAGATCCGGAGCATCTGAACCGTCCACCACGCCAGATCCAACGTTTCAGATTTGTCCAATATTGTATGATGTGCACCGCACCAAAAAAAAAGTAAAAAATAAAGGAGACGAAGCCACAGCCCACCGATACTATGCACAACTACCGCCCAGGCCCACCCACGCGCCACTCCTGCACAACCGCCGCCCGCCCACCCACGCGCCGTTGCGGCTCTCCGCCCGCCCACGCGCCGCCGCCGCTGTGGCCTTCCGCCACCCGCCCACCGACTTGCTGTTGCGGCACTCCGCCCGCCCACTGGGTACTGCGGTGGTCAGAGAGGTATGGAGCGCAGGGATGGACACCGCAGTAACCAAGCATCGACCAGCCGCCACTCGCTTGTCCATCCCTGCGCCGCCAAAAACCGAGCTGTGCTGGAATCTCGCTGAGGCCGTGGCAAGCAACCTCCATGCTCGCACCTTCGATCATGCCACTTCCGTGGTATGGAGCGCGGGCAGAGGACTGAACCATCATTGGTCGGTGATGACTGCAACCTGTAGGTACGTATCTTCCTTTTTCGGATCTATACTTTCTCTCACATGCACAGATCTTCATATCCAAATAAAATTCCATGTAGCAGGAGGAGTCGAGGAGAGGATTTGAATCTGAGTACGTGAGGGAGGAGCAGGTGTGAATCGTTAAGGTGAGAATTGTATTCCTTTAATTAATCCTTCCGGTTGCTGCATGATGATATTAGATAACCAATGAAACGTGAATATGTATCCTGAGTTTCCCGTCCCAGTGATTATAGAGTCACATAATTCACCAATGTTTTCTTTTTTAGATAAAAGGCCATCAAGCCAAGCTTTAAATTAATAAAACCAGCCGGCCACATGATACAATGTGTTGAGGAAAACCTCTTACAAAGCAGTAAAGGGTCTAATTGCACTTGCTCTAAAAATTATGCAGGGTATGTTGGAGCACAAGAGCATAGAGTGCAAACATCTCTTGACAGAAGACCGGAAGCATTGAAGTGTTCACCACGACCTATATTTCCTATGCACGAATGTATACCATGGGGAAAGCAATTTCTAGATGCTAAATTTGGTGTTCCTGTATCCAGTGTGTATCACTCTTTCATTATTCAGTTATCATGCATGCTTATCGTAGCAACTTAAGAGTGTACATGTTTCAAAAACCACTGATGATAGCTCCCTTCTAGGTTGACTCGACATTTGATCTGATCCAGTAGTCAAGACTGTCATTTCCATGGCTACTATATTTAGTGTGTATGCCGGCTTGTTTTTTCAGAGGTTGTTAGAGATAGGAAGCATAACATCGAGATCATGTACTCCTTAAAATTAGGTACAGTAATGTTGCCGAGATTTCTCTTCAACTGCATTAATACAGGCCCATGCTCATCATTATGGAATTACTGTAACATGGGTGGTAAGTAAAGAATGTCACTTACCTTTTATAACATTATAAAAGACGACTTGTTGTTTAGTACCGTTGCTAGCAGGATTTTGTATTTTAGTCTGAGCATTTATTCTGAAAACTTAAGCTAGATTACTTATTAGGTTCATTGAGTAATTTAGTTCTATTATACAATTATCATATCTAAATGTGTGTATACTTGTGTAGCTTACTATATGAGGAAGCACGGAACAGAAAAGAAGATAGGGTGAGCTAGCGGCTATGACATCAATCATTGAGGCACAACTAACTGTGTGTTAGCTTTTCACGAAGTGGCTATTGGGGTGTTCACGGCACAGAATCAAGGCCATGGCCACATCAGTTTGGTGAGTCCAAGTCCATGGTGCAGCTCTGTGATGTATTCTTTCACGAAGCATGTTATAAGTTCAGTGTTGAATGAACAAAAAACTTCTGACAAACAATTAATGTAACTCGACTCATCAAAATTCTCTATATTAAGTTGTCCATTTCTGTATGAATAAAGTAATGTAGCTCATGATAATCATATCGGTAACCTCTACACGAGCTATATTAGGTAACCAGCTTTGTTGTGTTGGGTGTGTATTGAACTAGCATTCAGATCTAACATTTTTGTATTAGAATCAAATGTACAATTAGCTGGTAAGTTTATCATGCACAAGTAGTATTAAACACATTATAGATAATACAAGTGCCTGAAAATTATGTTGTATCATGTATGTTGCAGTATTGTTTTTCTATAAGATAGCAGAGGTTCCAAATAGACTGCATGTCAGGGAACTGTTTCTTAAATAAAATATTCTACTCATGCTAATGGTTGGGTCTAAATACCATGTTTACTTCAAAATGAGTTTTGTGCACCACGATTTGTTGTCAATATCTGCATGTTTTTGTATATTCAGACTTTTGTTGTACATGCTACGATAGAGAGAGTTTGAGACACCCCTAAAATTGTACAAGATTTTTCAAGCGTATGGAGCAAACATTTTGTTTGAAATTGTCAACTAACTTATTTTGAGCACAACTTACCTGAACATTTCATGATTACATTATTTTAACGTTGTGACGATTTTGTTATATTGTCAGTTCACTTTGATAAATGAGATTAGACTTTTTTCTATAGAAGCAAAATTATGTACTTTAATTATAAGTTAGAGTAGCTTGGTGTGGTTTGAAGAAACAAAGTTGTGTGTATGATGTCTCCTTTGTACTTGTGTTTCCCTTGTAATTCTTAGTCTTTTGTTTGCTCTATCTTGACTACCTTAGCCAATATGTTCAGATTGGAGTCTGTAAAACTCCACCTTGACTATCCAGACAGTACTCCTATATGTAATACACACCTAAGATTATACATCGGTGAATGCTATGCCCTGGATTTTCTCATATACCGATAAATCTAAGAAAAACAATGCTTTTGGTGTTTGATGTCCTCTTACTTAAAATGGTAGTAGTAACAACAATACCATAAATCAAATTATGCTTTCAATTTGGTCTCTTCGCGTTTAGAAATTTTAGGTTAGTCAACATGTGCATTGCACGGGCACGATTACTAGTTATAGTAAGTTTATGTAGTGCACAATGTAACCTATTACTCGTACAACTATCATTTGACATTTGTAAATCAGAAACATTAAATTTCGTTCAGTCTAACCCTAAAATATAGGCTTGCAGAATCTAAAATGCCAGTTGTGGAAAATGTAATGTACAGTGCAGCAAAGGTTGGACTTCCCTTCAAATTACATGGACAACTCAAGAAAATGGAACTGCAGAAACTACAAACTTAGGTGCTTACCAATACCATCTTCAGCAGCACTCTGTGTGCAACCAACAGCGTCCCACCAATCGACACCAGCCATCAAACTCCACCAAAACCTGCATAAACAATACAGCTATGAGATGAAAATAAATCATTTCAATGAGCTCATATTAACTTGGTTGCATACCTATCTGCTATTGCCCGTTCCCACGCAGCTGAGCTGACCTTTGTCTGAGCATTAAGAATTGCAGGAGGAAGCACACGTATTATCTTTAGTATGGTTCGATCTTTGAGTGTGTCATGCCATACTGATGCCAAGCAACAACTGCTAGAGGAGAAGGCTGGTGGAGCAATTGATGAGCCAACATTGACATGATAGCTGTCAACTTGATCAAAATTTGGACCTGAGAAAATGTGCACTCCGCCACGCAAGAACGCGACTGCAACCTCACCACCATGTGCAGAATAAACTATTTGTGCCAGCTGTCTAACATCATTTGGAAGATCGTAAGGATCAAAACTAAGTCTGTTTGCCCTGTCAACACTGCACTCAGAAGAGCTCCGTTCATCTGAAGTTGTTGGCATTGGAACATAAGTTTGAGGATTTTTAAGGTCTTCTGTTGGTGGAATGCTTTTGTTAACCCTAGTAGACCAAACAGTTTGCATAGGAGGCTGCCCACCAAAGCTAGAAGGGCTTCCAAATATTGGGTGAAGAACAACAGGTTGAAGTGAAGATTCCCAGCATTGGACTCTCCATCCAGTGATGGAAGGTCCTTCGTCGGGGTCATAAGGAGACATATACTGCCCTGCAATGATTTAATGGCTGTCAGCAGAAAAAACAACCAATTCACCTAATATTATTTAAGATAGCATCATATCAACAACTGAGACAAAAAATAAACTATCGAGACGAGTATACACACAGTAATTAATGATCGAGAGTTTTTATGACCATGGCACAAACCACATAGGCAAGACATCAACAAACAGCTACAACAAAATATGTTGTTCAGAAGCCTATCAGCCTATCAGGCTGTCACGAGTAAAAGAATAATGGCCTCGGTTTTTTCCTCAATATATAGAATTAGATTCGGGAGATGCACGTAAAAGATGTATGAGCCAAAGGGCATGTATCCTTTTCAAAATAGCAGGAATACCCCATTACAATGAGGTCCATGACATGTCAGAGAAAAACTACAGCAGCTTCAGAGATTTCTCAATTTAAGCTGTATACGCACCTTCAACAATTACAACTGTAATGACCCCTCCTCCTCGAGTGGGATCAAAAGCAACGGAAGTAACCCCAGATCCCCATGTTGTAGTAGTGGCTGATTGGGTAGCAGCTTCAGGACTGACGTAAGCTGAAAAGTTGGAAACCGGACAACAATGGATCGATGCTGCCTCGGTAATCTCATTATCTATCTGTTTTCTTGTTTGTGCACCCTCAGAAACAAGGTAATCTTGCAAAGAAAAGAGATAAGCTGCTAATGGAGCAAAACCAGTCCAGGAAGGGGGGTTCAGAGATGGAGGAAGGGGGCTTGTTGCATTTATCTTTGCAGTTGCCTGAATACCATTGCCAAGACCAGGCATCACCTCCCAAACCACTACAGTAGAAGGATTAACAAGGGGGACGCCAGCAACATGAAGAGCTCCAGACTCAGTAATAATAGCATCAGCAGCCATTATACCGCTGGGGCCTGCTCCAAGAAGCCCTTTGCTCGTAGAAAACCATCTAGGTTCTGCTGAGTTTTGAGAAGGCCACTGTGACCAATGAAGCTGAACAGACCCTGATGAAAATACAGAACAAACGCACAGAATATTGGGCCATCCTGCTGTAGTAAACAAAGTTATGTCAGAATAAATTAAAGCAAACTTGAAGCAAGTCTCACCCCAAGAAAATATTACTTTACAAAAATACATTTGGCTCACCAACCTGAATTTTGAGGTTGCTGTGTAAGGAATTTTTCCTCAAAGGTTTTCATGTTTGAAGAAGTACCGGAGTTTGTAGGAAGCCATCTATACTGTAGAATCAAGGAAAGTAACAAATTTAGCACGAGTTAGTAATTGTGTCAGACTAAATAAGCAATCAAACACAATTGCAATACAACTAGAACATTTGACATACCAACTGAAACAAATAATGCAGTATAACATCAACAAGCTGGACCATTAATAAGTGTTGAGAGTATAACATAAATTCTTAGAATAAGACCTTATTGACTACTCATCTATTCTTATTACAATAATATAGTCAATAACCATTTAGGGTGGTATGCTACAAAAAGAATGAACGGTCAAATGAGGGATATAAGTCTACACAGGTGCACCATGAATCAGGTCCCTGGGCAGCATGTGTAGATAAAGTGTTAGTTCAATTGTAATGCAGTATGTCACAACATATCAGGCAAGCAGAATATAGGTGTACATTGATAACATACCGGAGAAACTCCACACAACCACTTGGTAACCACAGAAAGATCTTGACGCCATTCATGTTCACATTGCCAGGAGCTGGAGTCGCGTCCAAGATTAACAGGACCCTTCATCATGTCACAAAAGAACCAATCAGATTATTAAAATGCCATGAAGCGTATGAAGATAAACAAAATTCTGATTAGGAAAAGCTGAATTAAATAGCACTAAATCCCCTCCACAGAAAAAACATTACCATGTGATCTGGACTTCAAAAAAGTGAACTGCATACCTTAGTTGGCTGTGTCCATATAGTAATCCTCCCATGAAAATTTGCCACTAGTAGTGAACGAGGGCATGAGCGAGGAGACCATTCAATGAACTGAACAAAGTCACGTGGAGAATCTGTCATATAACAATGTAATGAGACAAGAAACTGGTCATTTCTTGTTTGAGACAATTCGCACATAACCCAACTAAATTACAGCATATCTCGAGATTTAAAGATGTATGTGTGGGTTGTACCAATGCACAGGAAGGAGTATGCAAGAATACTTAAGAATAATGGATAAATAGATGTTTACCTGCTCTCACATTGAAAACAGAACATTCTGTCGGTCTCTCGGGGTTTAGTATGTGTATAGGAATCCAAAAAGGTGGACTTGAATTAGAGCTGAAAATATAAAATACATTACTTCTCAGGAATGAAATTTCACTAACCAAAAATGGAATATAAACTTTTCTTTTAAATGATTAAAAACACATGAGATTAAATTGACTAGCAAAATTATCTAATTCTGCCACCTAAATTTCCGTGCAGGTACAAGTGAGGAACAAAGTAAACTTTGGGGAAGGGATGGAGAAACATTAGACCTTGGAATACGTGCACAAGTCTCTGATGCACATGCGATTGCATTCAGCTTCCCACACCAAGCAACAGCGCTGCAGTAAGAAGACCACCAAAATGAGGAAGAATATAAGGTTACAGGTTTTAATAAATAGTACAGAAATCGGAGTAGGCACACTAGTCCTACCAGATTTAAGCAGTTATAGAAGAAGAAAAATGTGCATAAAACTTGTAGTATCTTAGAAGAGGAACTTCAAACTGTCACCAACCAGCTTGTATACAGTAATCACATTTTTATGTCACACCAATTAGAGATCACAGAGTATGGGGAGCTCCTAAAAGCATGAGGGAGGAAGATTGATAGCACAACCCACCTATGGTCCGACAGCCCGGAAAACCCCCACAGACTGATTTAATAAAGGTGTAGCATACAGATTATCTATAGAAGTTACAAGTTATTACCCTCCCCTGGGACTCAAAGTGAACTCCACGAAGAAAGGACTCCCTGTAAAATTTACCATAATTGACCAAGTGATTCCACTTTCTCCCTATTGTAGCATATAAATAGGTGTCGGCACTTGGGAATGTCAGAGTCGCTAGCTATAGAAGGTCCAGCAAAACTACACGAAATCTGTTCATGGATCATTGAGATACAAATGTGAATTCTCTAAAATGGATGTCATCAGTTTTACCAAATTCTATCTGGGTCAGTAAGAGACTAAGAGTGACCAGCTTGACCTCATTAAACTTGACAGCTACTGGTGTAAGTCTGGGAAACATAACGGCCACAGGAAACAGAACAAACACAGTTATATTCACGCGCTACCAGTTGTATTTGAAAAGAGCACAGGTGCGCATTTTCCAGTTGTCGCCAGAAAAAAAAAACTATAAAACGAAATCACACAAGAGAATAGGTCTCAAAATTCGCAAGCGGGCACACCTGAAGTTCCTGCAGAGCTCGGGCACGCGCATCTTGTGCCGGAGGCTCGCGGGGGGCTGCTTGAGCCGGATCCGGAACACGGTCGCCGGCGAAGACGCGAGCTGCGCTCCTCCTGCCACCCCACCGCCACCTCCCCCTCCGCATCCGCAGCTCCGCCTCCGCCCACGCCGCCATCTACCTCCATCGCCTCGCCCGCTACCGCCGCCGCCTCGGCGCCTCCCTCACCCGCGCCATCCACCGCCGGTCCACCTCCGGCGACGGCCCCTTCCTGGCTCTGCGGCAGCAGTTCCTTGGGCGGCGAGGAGGCGGGGATCGCGCTCGCGCTCGCGGGAGTGGCGCTGGATGTGGGGTTTGGGGGCGGGGTGGGGACGGTGTTAGGGTTTGGGGCGGGGGACGAAGAGGTCATAAGGACGGAGAGGGATGGGACGGGGAAGGGAGGGAAAAGGGGGGATGCTTAGCTCATTCGAGGCGACCGGCGGTCGCTGTCGCGGTGGCGAGAGGACGGGGGAGTTGGCTGTTCTGCTCGGTGCGCCGGCGTCGCTTTCAGGTGGGTGGAGAAGGAGGTGGAAGGGAGGATGGGGAAGGGGACGGGACGAACCAGTGCTGCGCTTGCTGAGTCTGCAAAGGAAACGCTTACTTGTTACTTCAGGCTTAGCGGATGTGGCGGACAGAACTTTGTTATTATGGTCCTAACAGAAGTATCATACTGTACGTATTTTAATGTGTAGATATATCTGTTTTCACAAAATTCTATGTCAAGTATCTATACTACTATTACTAGCTGGATGCCCGTGCGTTGCCACGGCATAACAAAAATTTGGATGCAATGATCAAACCATTATTTGAATAGTAAAGTGCACGTGCATTGAACATATATTGTCGCAGTATTGAAATGGATTAATAAGATGAAGAATAACTAATATAACTAAATATTAAAGAATGGTGATGAACAAAATTAAAGTACGGGGATAGAAACTTGGATCATACAAAAACAATTTTTATCGCACTACAACCACCATTGTAAATGTGAGCACTATCTTGGTACACACACTTATTGGTAAACGACCCGACAATAAAAATGCTATCATCCTCTATCATTGTAACAAGAACTTTCCATGTAACGCAGAAAGTAGATCCCGCCATCTCATGCTCGCAGCTGCATAAAAGTAGTCAAGACACGAGTAGGCAATCTATTAAAAAAATGACACGAGCTGCTTTAAAAAGTGTAAGACTAACAACACAGAACTTTACCGGCATTGGGGGGACAATCATACAATGGAGCCGAGAGATAATTGTACATCTACTTGTGCAGATGGTGCTCCATTTAAATCACCTTACTGTCAAGTATGAAATTTCAGGTAGCAAAGATTTAACACAGTTACTGGCATACAATGAACCACAAGGCCTAATATCGTATCTGGTTGGAGAATAGATTTAGACAAATATAAAGGTCTTCAACCAGTCATTTAATATCAAGTCAAAACTGAAACAATTTGTAGTCTCTCCTGCTGTAAAATTTGATAAAGTACAACATGTACTGAAAATTAATGGCCAGAAAGTACAGGACACCATGGGAGCCTTAATCAAATACCGTCGAACTAAAAGGCTGCACAATTCTGAAAGATATATAGCTATCCACATCTGTTCGCAAGATTTTGCTAAATGACACGGGAAAGTCAGTACATAAAAAATATTTGAAAATCGGAATGAAATTAGGCTGACTTGGAAAACTTCATTTTAAGATATCCTACATGGCGTAGCTCACACGCTAAAAAGTGCTGCAAGTAGCTAAATAACAATGATAGTATATCTTCCCGTAAAAACAACAATGGAACTATATCTTATAGGTATATCTATTCCAAAGTATACATATGCGTCTGCTGATATGTCATTTTCTGTACTCTTAACCATCTTGATCTTATCCAACTATCCAAGTATCAAAATGGTGAGTAACTGTAGTTTGTTGCTGGAATTTGTTCATGCCAGTTGAATTGAAGCTTTCTTGGTTCCCTGATCTACTTCCATGCCAGGGATATATATTAATGCATTTTTTTTAGTAAACAAAAAAGTTTGAGCATTCGGTCCAAACCTATTTAAGGTGGCCACATGCGTAAGTTTACTGGAGACGGTTTGCTCATTATTTTTTATAGTAAAACGTGGTGGGATTTCAGTAGCCCTATTGGGAAACTTCATATCTTACAACTTGTGTTTGCTGAAAATATCATGCGTTTGCATAAAAAAAAGAGGGAGTTTGATGACTGTCTTCCAGAATTTACATATTAAACTGCACCTGTGTAGAAGCTTCCAGATGATTGTATTTAATCTCATGCGTTTGCAAATATATATGAATGTATACTCATTTTGATTGGCCATTGTGTATCAGATGATTCTTAATGGAAAAAATACAGAACCTTCACAATACAAGCTTTTAAAATCCTGCAGATGGAGAAAGAATCAGGAGTGCTGGTTAACCAGTAAAAGGGACGTAACTCTAGAAAGTATTATGGTAAAAAAAAGTTAGTTCAGACTACCATTACTATTTAATTGGTTCATTGGTCCTAACAGAAGTATCATACTGTACGTATTTTAATGTGTAGATATATCTGTTTTCACAAAATTCTATGTCAAGTATCTATACTTCTATACTACTATTAAAAGAGCAAACTTGTGTTGATACATTGAATCTGAGCCCTTCAATATTTGGCCAACGGTCCAGATCGCTCCAATGTTTGACAACTCAACACAAATCCACTTTTGCCCGTTTTACCCTCTCACCAAATCACATAATACTGCTAATGCCACAAAACTTTTTGTTTCGTGTTATTTACATGGATTGCCGTCGGGTAAAAGAAACTGTAGGCGACGTCCCGCTCACGACGCAGAAACTCCCGACGTGATCATGTGCTAGCCCACCCCCGCACCTGGTCCGAAACGTTTTTCTGTGTTTCCTTTATCGCGTTCCATCTTTTCCTTTCGTCACGGCGACGGCCAATGCGCGCGTCGCGGGCCCGGCAGAGAGCGCGCGAGTGGAGGCGACATGGCGACGCAAGGGCCGTCCCGACAACGAACCAGATGACGGCGCAGCAGACGTGAGGGCCGAAAACTGCTCAGGCGGCTGCAGAGATCGAGGCCAACCTGGGGTCCAGGTTACGACGAGTTGTCGTTTCCTGTACGATCGAGCATGGCTGACCCAGAAGCGGCGTGGAGGAGACACGAGAAGGAGGTGGCGTGATGTATCATCGCTCCCTGGATTTACTCATTTACATCTATACCTTTTTTTCTGTATCTACAAATTATTTTCAGTGTACTGATGTACCTTCAGCCATAGCTCTAGAGTTTGCTTGCAATGTTCAGATCTGACAAAAATAGCTGGATACTACTTCGTGGATGTATCCCGCAATGCACAATCTACAAATCTAGATACTGTATGTGTGTGCTGGAAAATATTGATACAGATCCAAGGAAGCCTGAATGCGGTGTTGATGAAATCTGACAAATTTATCTATTCAGCCCGCATTCTTTGCTGATTGAAAAATCTGACAAATTAGGGCCATAATTGCATCTCGAAAATTAGGTTTGTAACTTGGGAGAACCGTGACACTGATGGAATCATGCCGAACACAAGGTACAGACAGATCAACCGGCAACCATATTACCGATGAGCTACATGCTACAGGTTGCCGCTGCTAAAGGTCGTGCTGAAATATATGTGTGTGACATTGAGGATGTGATATAATTTGTGTCGAGAATCTATCTAAGGAGCCCGTCTTCTTCGTGGTGCACCAGTTCTGTTTGGTTTGGTGCGAGGTTTGTGTGCTATAGGACGCTTATATAAACATTGTTCTCTTTGCAATATATTTTTCCTACTTATAAATTGTCCCTTTAATCTGAAGACGTGCGTTGGACGTACATGTCAACTAGTACTATTAAAAGAGCAAACTTGTGTTGTTCTGATACTTTAAATCTGGACCGTTCAATATCCGATCAAACGGCTCAGATTGTCCCAATGTTTGACAACTCAACATTGTCCGTTTTGGACCCTTTTGCCCTCCCACCAATCCCATAATACGACCAAATTGCCACCACCTTTTCGTTTTTGCGGTTAATTACAAAGAATTGCCACCGATTAAAAAGAAAAGAAGCGTCGGCAAGTCGAGCTCAGCGCGGCCATGGCGTCGACCAGGGCGGCGTCGGGGACGGGCGCGGCCGGTCGCCGGTGTCGGGAAGGCGAGCACGCGGCCGGCCAGGCACGAGAGACTGGTTCCCGCGCGTCGCCGCACCGCGTCATGGCCTGCGCTAGGCCGTCGATGTGCCCTTCTGCTCGAGGCTACACGCGCAGAGCAGAAGGCAGACACACAAACAAAACCGCAGACGTATGCCTTCCCGCAGCCCACGCGCTTCCTTCGCCGCGCCGCGCCACCCGGCCACCACGCTTGGTCGCTGCACCCCCGCGTCGCAAAGTTCCTCTACAATTCCCCACCACCATGCCGCCGATTTCCCAGATGCGCCTCTGTCCGCTAACCCTAGCCATGCGCCTGACCTGCTTCGGCCGTCGGCGAACCCCTCATGCCCATACCAATGAGGTTGCCTCTCCTCCCCCCATGCTTTTCCTCATCGGCACGTCGTCGCCATCATCATTCCGTGCTGCGCTCGGCCATGAACGTCATGAACCGAAGCTTCTGTTGTGGTTGGGCGTTTTCGCCCATGCCTCTGTTTGCACTCCGTTCCGCGCACAGCAGCATCATACCAGCACGCCCAACTGAAGCTCCTGCTCACCGGCATGGGAATTACCTTGGAATTTGTGTGGGAGAAACAGGTCGGGATGCAGAGTACGCTTTGATCCAGTCGGTCGTCTCCGGCGGGTGCAGCAGGAGAATTCGGGGGTCGCACGCTAAGTCGGAATGAGTGGACGCTGCCGCGCCGGAGCAGCTGCGCGCTGGTCTGTGCTTGCTCCAGGTACAAATTATTCACGGTGGCAAGCTTTCAGTCGCCAGTGTGGTGATTGCAGTTGCTATTCTGAACTCAATGTCAGAGAACATGTGAGATTTCAGCATATTTGCTACTGCTGCTACAAATGCCGATCCAGATAATCAATAGTCTATGTCTCTATCCACTTCCCAGTCAGTTCGGTGTGCTGTTGTGATTTGGAAAAAAGACCGATGCATGCAAAATATTTCAACTTACGGGTTTCTTTGTATATGAATTGATTGATCAGATCCTTGTGAAAACTGGAGATAGGCACTTGCTAGAAAAAACTGCGAAGGGCTAATCTACTGCTGCCCCGCCCAGACGACCAGTGCAAGTCCCAGGTTCAATTCTCCTCTATTCTATCCAATACGATGATAGTTTGTAGTACTAATGTTTAACCTTTTTCAAACAGTAATACGAATATTGTTTTTAGATAAATATTTAGATAAAATACGAATATTGTTAAAGGGCGTATAGATACCATAGTGTTGTAGCAGAGAACCAGAAAGTTAGTCTATGGCAAGCAAACCTGAATAGTGAATAGTGTCTAAAATAAAGTTCAGTTCTAGAAAGACAAGTGATTTTTTTTTTTTTGCGAGGATACAGATCGAGATTACAGCAAGTAGGCAAAGAAGACCAAACTAAAGATAGAAATTACACCGAGGTCCCTTTGCATCGACGTCGCCGGAGAAGAGGTCGCATCGCTGACGCGCCGCCGCCGCAGCTTCCATGACTCCTTGGATCGGAAGCCGTCCCCAGGCGGACGGGAAGTCTTCGAAACTCGAACCCCAGAGGGCCTCCAGCCTGCTCCACCAGCAGCGCCGCTTGCGTCGTCTCCATCTGCATCAAGGAGGTCAACCAGATCCGCCGTCACCGGATCTGGAGGGGGAGCCCCGCCCACGGCGACCCCAGAGGGCCGCGAGCGCGAGGAAGAAGGCAGCGCTCCGCCATGAAGCTCCGCGAAGCTCCAGAGCCGGAGGGGACGAGCACCACCTGCAAAGACAACACCGACGAGATCTCCACCTCCGAGACGCCGCCGGCTGACCCAACTACTACCTACGCTATATACACGCCGGGATCCGGCGATCCCCCGCCCTCCCGCCGCCGGAGCGGCAGACGGAGGTCGAGGAATCGCACGGATCCGCGGCGGCGAGGTGGGAGCAGACGGGGGGCTCAGAAAATCGCCTCTACTGTGCGGGATAGAGGAGACCGGTCCAAGGTGCGGTCTGGTATCATCAGAAAGACAAGTGATTTAGAAGTAAACTGACCCTGAAGCATACCAGAACATGAGTATTGAAACATTTACTGGTTGTGCATGCCCAGGTTTTTAGCAGTTGATTGAAACGTAAATGATAAGTTAAATTAGATGTTTGAGTGCAAAATAATAAATTAGAAGCTGAGTGGTCGGTCTTCAAGTATCATATGTGTGAAACAATGTTTATTTTGAGCAATTGTCTTTTTACTATGATTAATATTAGCAGGCTTGTGTAATTTTGATTAGACATATTATTGTTCATTGATTTTCCTATAAAAAAGTAAAATGAACATGTTATAATCATCGATTTACATAAATTTCTTTCATATGCAAATTCAGATGATTTCCAATACCATTGACTTATTAATAGAAAATATGTCATTTCAATTTTTTAAGCTCGATTGTACATGCATTGCACGTGCCCATTTACTAGTTGTAGAAACGTAGAGAGTAGTACTATAATATAAATTAACTTTGATTACACATTGTCCTTTAACTTTTGGTAAACACTCTATGACGGAGTATAGTAATAAAACTGCTAGGACCGCGCTTGGTTTACCGTTTAGATCTGCGCTACGAGAAGTACGTCGAGATGGTATCGTTAATATACAGAGAGTCATAGGTCCGTAAAATATTTCGGCCAATTCTGGCCCGCCCTGTCCATACTGCTTCTGCACCAATGACATTCCACTGCCCTACCAGTGAGAACCGGAGAAGTTGTTTTCAGCAAGCCCGCGAATCACGAGTGCACAACTTGAAAGGCCGGCATGGCCGAGTACAGGGAGTGAATAGGCAATTATTGATCTGAACGTTTTCTTTTGGTAAAGGGATACAATCATATACAAGATTGACCCGATGTGCAACTATTGGAGGGGTGTGGGGCCACCAAGTCACTCCAATAGCAGGTATGTACTTAACATAATCTGCTTGAGCCTCTCCTCTGAGATAAAGATCAATCCACTATGAGGTCGACTTAAAAGCGTTGACCTGACATTTACACTAAGTTGGGCCAGCTCCCCAAGTAATTGGATGTTCGCTATACCCCACAAACTCCGCAACTCCAAGTGAGCTTTGTGAACAGTGGCGGAGCCAGGAATTGAGACGAGGGGGGTCGAACAGTAAAAGTGTGCCACCGGCAAAATTTTTTTTTACAACACATGTAATCCACAATTGTACGGAAAGAATAATGTAAATAAGTCGAAGTCCCACAATATTATAGCTCACAAAATAGTGTTACATTTTGATAAGAAGATAGTACCATTAAGTTGAATCCATGTTGGCAAGACGAAATTGTCGAGGAAGATGACCTCTACGATCATTGTAGGAATGGAAACGCAGCATAATCTTCTTGTCATCAATTTTTGTAAATATCTCTTTCTCAACATAGCAAATCATCAAATTATTGAGCCAATCATCCCCTATCTTGTTTCGAAGATCTGTCTTTATAATATGCATGGTCGATAAAACTCTCTCAACTTGTGTTGTTGCCACAGGTAATGTCAACACAAGTGTAATAAGACGATAGACCAATGGAAATGTCAAATGGTGTTTCTTCTGAACCAACTTGAGAGCAAAACCACTCAAACTATCACAAGCTATGAATTCAGGACTTCTCTTCATCACATCAACATATATGTCCAGTTCGTCAACCAAGAGACAACAATCATGTGCAGTGAAATCAGCAGAGTACATAGTTGCAAGCTCAACTAGCATATCATTATCAAAACTGCTAAATGAGTCACTAGGATCAAGGCATGCAGTGCACAACAATAGGCGTGTAGAGGTTTCAGAAAATCTATGATTCATCTCACTTATGTTTCTATCAAGCACCTCATTAAAGAGTTGTACCTTGTAATGATGGTAGCTAGTAACCATCTTGCGTGAGCTCCTTGAATAACCCCTTGCCAAAATGTTATCATCCATGTTCGGCACCACAATATTTCTTCCAACACAAAAGTTAGTGGCAGCAAGCAATAAATGTTATCATCCTTGTCCTCTTAATCTTGACATGGACAAATTATGTTCAACAAACATTGCATCTAAATATCTTTTCAAAGAAGCCGATGTAGTATCAAGAACATGCTCAACACCGAGCAATCTTTCCATGATCTCTCCTTTTTTGTTCACAAACCTACAAACAATAAGACAAGAACATATAAGATTACAGCAAGTACGTAGGGGGGAAACTAGGCAATAACATATAAGATTACAATAAATAAGCAAAAGACTAACCTCAAGATTACAGCCATTTGCTCTTTAACCGATACATCACGAGACTCGTCAACAAGTAGAGAGAAAGGTGCATTTCCAAGCTCACTCATTATAACTTGTGTAGTCTCTTCCGCACATGCTTTTGCTATATCTAGTTGGATTTCACGAGATGTCAATTGACAATTGCCAGGAGCATTCTCATTAATCACATTGGCTACCTCCTTGCATCTTGCGCCATACCAATCCAACATCTCACGGAAATTGCCCTTGTTCAAGGAAGTGCTAGACTCGTCATGCCCACGAAAAGCTAGACCTTGTTCAAGTAGAAATCTGACAACACCCACAACAGCCCTCAAACGAATTTCATAATTAATATGCAATTGTTCTTCTTGACAAACAAGAGCATATGCCACACTTTGCTTTTTATTGCTGAAATCTTCACACATAGCTCTTGCATTGTTGTGAATGCTATTTGGTCCACCTACATGAGACTTAAAATTTTCCGATGCTTTCTTCCAATTTTTAAACCCCGTCTTTGTGAAAACATCATATCCAAAGCGTGAACTATTGCTTGAAGATTTGAAAAGAAAACAATGGAAGCAATATGCAGCATCCTTCTCCACACTATACTCTATCCAATCACATTTGGTGTACCATGCATCTAGAAATGACCGAAAATCCGGACCAAATTTTGTTTTGGGGAAATTATGACCAATTAAACGATTACGGCCTCTAGATAAATATGCCAATCTCAATTTATCTCTGATTTCAGGGGTACCATATTCATCAATTGGTCTCCGAACTCCAGGATCGGCAACAACATTTGCTATATCAAAAATTTCAGCAGCATTTGATTGATGAGTATCCTGCAACACAGAAATTGAAATCAATCTTTCAGCAACATCTCCTACACACTGCTGGTCACTAGACAATAGACATCATCAACAATAGACAATAGACACAGAAATTGAAATCAATCTTTCACCTAACCTGGCGTAACCTCTTGAGGTTTCTGGAAATCGCTGCAGATTCTTCTTGCCGAGCTAGAGCCAAGGCTGCTGCAGCTTCGTCCTCCTCGGCCTGCATCTCTATCCACTCCCTTTCTTCGTCGGAATCCATCACAGAGAGCAGCGGCCACCGGAATCTCAGATGAGCGGCACTACTAGAAGAAAATCCCTAACGCACAGAGACAGAGGTGAGGTGGCTTCTTCAGCCAAGTAACTTAACAGCAGGAAATTGGATAATAACTTAAAGTAAAACTGGGTAGCATCGATTCGTACTCAGATTTCTAAAGAAAAACCATCAGGATTAATTAGGACTGCACGTCCCTGGTATATAGCAGATTTCTTTAATTGGAATACACCTTCCAAATAAACTACAGCTAGATCAAGCGAACTAGTGCTAACCACCGCCGGATCTACTCAAAATTGCTGGTCAGAAAACTAATAAACTGCTGGACGAGATGGAGAAGCAAACCAGTCAGTACGCTTGCATAGCGCACACGCAAAGACCAGACTAGAATTTCACTGGGAGGAGGGAGGCGGGCATGGTGGCGGAGGTGGAGATGGGCAGGCCGCTGGGAAAGCCTGGGCCGCCGAGGATCCGGGGGGGACGGGTCGCTCACCTTCTCGACGACGGGCGGCGCGGCAGGGACGGAGTGATGAGACAGGGGCCAGGGGCGGAGTGAGCTGCCGGCCTGGGCGGGGCGGTGGCCGGCGAGGACGTGGCGGGTGGCGGTGGCCGGCGAGCGGCGAGGGCGTGGCCGTGGCGGCGCCTGCGCGGCTGCGCTGGAGATCGAGCGGGGGTGACTGCTGGTGAGGACGTGAGGCAGTGAGAGAGAGGAAGGAGCAGCGGTTTGACTTTTCTTTTTTCTCTCCCATCTAATTTTTTTTTTCGCCCTGACCGAGCCGGGTCGACCGACCAGGCTCGACCCCCTTGTGGCGTCGCCACTGTTTGTGAAGGCAATCTTCCATTTAGATTTCCAAGAACCCAAGAGTAACAATTTCCCTAAGGGGATGGGGGGTCAATTTTTGGCTCGATGGAACATTGATCTAAGTCTTTCTTCACCAAATTACTGAAGGGCATCAAGTTTGGATGGTTGAGGAAGGAGATCTAATCACTTGAAGCTTTTCGATACTTGAGGAGAGAGGGGGGATGGACGAGCAACATCCTCCTAGGTATGACACAAGTATCTGTAGCTCTCCTCAAAATGTGACCGATGTAGCCGTCGTGGCCCGGAAGTTATGGAATCTAACCTAAAAGTTCCGGACAACCAACACCGGAAATTCCGGCCCCAAGAAAGTTATGGACGAGACCAGAGAGAAACGCCACTTGGGCACAACTCGTCGGGGCCAAGGAAATCTTAGGTCAAAAATATTGGGCTCAGAAATTGGAAGTTCCGGACTATGGTCAACGAAAATTGCTGGTTTAGGCCCAACCAGATTCAACCTAGACCCACGAGTGAGTTTGTGAATGGGATGGCTAGTGTGTGAGTTTGTGAACGTGAAAAATTGATTCCTTTACACCTTCCATTATGCAACCCCTCTTGATATTTCCTATTTTACAACAAGGATAAATAAGAAAACTCATCTTCCATCTTTTCACTTGGGGGTGGGGCAACCGTCACGTGGAGATCATCGAATCCACCTAGAAACACTTAGAAAACGGTTAAAACGCTAATTGTATTGTCATCATAACTAAAAACCACTTGGGGGAAATTTCGACTATCTCCTCCGATGGCGGCAGCACGGAATCGCTTAAACGTAACCATGGACGTCACACACATATTATGGGAGCAAGCCATGCCCCTGCTGTCCCCTGACATCTACCTAGACCCACGAGTGGCCCTGAACTGCGAAAGGGTTCTAGTGTTGCCGTGTTGGCCTCTAGGGCGTGCGTGTGTGGGAGATTCGTCGTCGTAGGCCTTTTCTCCCGCCGGATCTGCTCTGGTATCGTCGCTCTTGGACTAGTGGGTTGAGACGACACACGGCCTCCATCATCGCTCCTACATTGTCGCCGGACCAGCCACACAGGTGGTGGTGAAAGAGGATACATATGTGCCAGAGGACGACGACCACGAGCTCCAGTAGCTCTAGAGGTGTCCGAACTGGAGGATCTGGCTGCGACACTCCGCGCGTCGGCTAATATTTCCATTGATGTGATATCGGATTATATTTGGGATATATTGCATACTGATATATATCAATAAAGTGCCGACATCCTCTCTCGAAAAAAAAAAAAACTTGCTCGTGAGTCCTGACAACCCCAAAACAAGACTTGCCTTTCATTCTTTTGCAAGAACTGTCAGTGTTACTCTGAATTGCCTTAATGTGAACTGAATTGAGCACACACAATCCATCTAAAACTGCTTTATTGAGTACCATTTCGGCAGTGGGTTAACTGAAAGTAAAAGAAAATTTATTAATGCTTCTCTTGTTTTGGTGCAATGACTGACTGAAGGAACGAGTCATCTCTGGACACGGATGGATCGACAGATTAGGTAATCTAATCAGAATCGCCCCTCCTGTGTAGGTAAGGTATTTTTGTTTTCCTTTCAAGTCAAACTTTTGTTCTCTCTTTAGCGGCAGCACTTTAACGAAGTCAGAGATATCATATCTCTCTTCTTTCAAGGGAAAAAAAAGGAGAAACTACAAATACCATTTTCACTGTCTTTCGAAGAAAACCAGGCACCAATTCCAGAATTAACGAATGATGATGAAAAATGGGAACATTGAACAGAACAAAGCATCTGGAAAATACCAAACGGCACGAGTTTCAGCCGATCAGGTGAAACAAAACAAACCTTAAATTCAAAGGAAGAATGAACCATCTGAATTCGACAAGAATAACTGGGAACCCAAGGGGATAGCATGGTGCATAAGTTTTCTTCGTCAGATGCATGAGACAATGCACGCAGCCAAACTATTACAAAAAGTGAAGAAAAATATGGCAGCCTTTCGTCCCCAGCAGCGAACATGTGCATGCAGCATCAAACTTAACTTGTTGCTTTGCAGCCAGTCACAAGTATCCCTTGCTGAAGCCAAGTCCGAGAACCTTGTGTAGTGTAACTCAGCAACCTCTTCAAACTTGATTTCACTACAGGAACATAAAACAAATGGCTAAATAATCTAGCAGAAATAAAGTAGAACTTGTTAAATGGACACTAACAATAAAATAAAAAATTCTACAAACTCAAAGATTTGTAGTCTTATTGTGGAGTTTTTGTGTAACTATGCAACCTATGGGTATCTCATTTCATTTTGATCCTTATGCTGCTAGATCGATGTCAGTACGCCACTGATTTTCCATCACTATAAGTGGGAGTAGTTTCAACTACCAGTGTTGCCTCTATGGATAGGGCAGATCATGTATCCTTCGAAAGAGGGATGATAGTTCTGCTGAAACAGCATGCTAGTAAAAGGATTGTATGGACTGACAAAAATATTGATCACCACATTGACAACAATAAACAAATAGGTGGATGTCCTCTCGGTACTTCGTTAACTAAGAGGGGCAATGTTCATCGAGACTGCATGCTCATTGTTTTGTTAATTAAGAGGAACATTGTTCATCAAGAATGCATGCTCATTGTTTCGCTAATTAATAGAAAGACATTGTTCATCGTCAATATTAAAGCTGTTCTGGATGGCCCGATAGGCATCATCACTACATCACCTTTCACAATTAGGTCAGAATGGTGATTTGACCAAAGGCATATGAAATTGGAAATGAAACTTCTTAGTGGTGCAGGAGGTGACTCAACCACAAACGAAGAATATTCTCTAAAGCCCTTCTTTCATTCAGGAAGATACGGAGTGGAATGATCGTAAACTCACAACCCTTATTCTGTGTTAATAAGCAACTCTCGCTGTACATGTTTCTCATGTAAAAACCATTTCTGCATTATCATTGCAAGAGAAAGAAGTAAATATTAATGAGACAGTACCTTCCAGTATAGTGTATATATGCCACTTCAGGCTTTTTCCCTAGAATCTTTCTGGCTGGGGCCATCATCTGTACCAAGATGGAGGTCAAGTGGGCTTGTGGAAGAAGCATCTTCATTAGCAGTTCCATCGACCACAGCAGCATCAGGAACTTGGTTCACTTCTTCGGAAGAACCAATGGTGGCACTCTGCACGGGAGATGTGATTGTGGCGCCAAACAACTGTATGCTCCTCACTTCGTTAGGGGATTCAGGAGGAGGCATGTTCACTGAGTTGTTGGGTGGAGATCCACCTATTTCTTCAGGATTCAGTACCTCAGAGGAGCCGCCACTGGAACTCGGCGGAACCTGGCGATCCTGTGGGAACAGCAGTTGAGTTGTGAACACTGTAGTGGATGAAGAGGGCAACTGATCAGTGAGACCAATGTCCCTGGCTCCCTGCATGCCAGCAGGAACAGATGAATCCAGTGGCATCACCAGGTTCTGGCAGCTGGTCCAGCAGCCACGCCAACATCTCCAGAGCACAGAGGTGCAGCAATGGTCTCAGTAAACTTGAACTTCTTCAGGATGGGAGGGTACCCAACGAGTTCGACTTGCCAAGCATTAACATGTCTGTTTCTTAATGGCACTGGGGAAGATTCATCCCAGTCTATCTGCAAATACACCAAGCAGTAAAGTCAGATAAGAAGCAGGCGATGAAATGTTAAGACAAACTGTCAGACCCAAGTGTCAAGTTCAGACGGTTAAGTGACAGATTCAGTTAAGGGACACCGAAGATGAAAGCTCAAGATCAACAGCTTAAGTCGCTCTCCTAGAAACTTCACTGTTTACCGTCATATGTCATTAGCTGTAACGTTTCGACCTTGCTGCGCTCCTTCCATATAAGCCTATCAGTTGCTGGCTGTAAGCCTGTAACTATCATGCGAATTATGAGCTGTGACTCAAACACAGAACATATATCTGCAACACATATATCCTAAAGTGGCTACAGTAAAATACACTTTACTATTGTTCTTTCTGTTCTTGAGGAATAAGAGATCACACACACAATTGGATCTGACACAACCAGAGCAACACCAAACCGGTAAGAAAAAGAAAAGAATCCTGGGAGTCAGTAATGATAAAAAAAACAAGATAAGGAGATAAGATCAATTGGTTTAGTGACAATCAAGGACCTGATGGAATAGACAACATTGAACACTTCTCTTGAGATGTCGGGACCAAAGGTGCAGTCATATGAAATCAGACAACTCTGACTCTGTTTATTGGCAACAGACAAATGATAGCAACCGTATGCTATGCATGCAGCAAAACTAATTAAGCCTAAAGTACAAGTGGGCAAACATGGTTATTCACTATTTGCAAGACAAGATTGCTTGCCAGTTGCCACTCCTCATTCATTCAATCATTCATTCATTCATTCATTCATACCTAGCAAAACACCTGAACCAAACACGTTGGCAAACTGAACCAAGCAGAGATCGATCAGGATTGCGGCTTCAACAATTAATTAACGCAACGATTCGATGGATCATATACTGATATACGGACCTCGAGCATGCGCCAGATGCCCCGGTCGACGGTCTTGACAACGCCATTGATCCACTCGGAGCGGCGCTCCTCAGCATCAAGGAACTTCATGCGCACATGGAACCCGGGCTCCCACTTGGCGTCCATCGCGTCCTCCACGTCCTTCTTCGGCACGACGAACTCCCCGGCGCCCTGCCGCGGGTAGTACGTGACGGTGAAGGCACTCCCCTCCGCCGCCAGCCGCGTGGCGTCGTCCACCTCCTGCGGCGGCACCCGCGCCCGCGCGTTGTGGGGTCGCCCGTGCAGGCCCGCCACGGCGCCCTGGGAGATGGCGGGGTACCTGGGCACACGGCGCACCCCAATGACCAGGTCCCCGTCGGGGCGGCGCATGAACACGACGGCGTCGCCCGCGACGAGCAGCTTGGCGTTGACGAACTTGTTCCAGCCGGTGGTAAGCAGGTGGCGGCGCGGCGTGCCGCGGTAGATGTGGCGGAAGTCCCAGCGCGCGCCGAGCAGGTCGCGCATCGGGAGCGTCTGCACGGGCGGGTCGGCCTCGAAGTCGAGCGGCGGGAAGACGAGTTCGGCGCAGGACCTGGGCACGGAGAAGCCGCCGCCGTTGTTGGCGTCGCTCTGCGTGAGCTGCTTGGCGTGGTAGACAAACCCTTGCTGCGCGTGGACCTGGCGGGGAAGAGCGTCGACGGGGTCGCGGTGGGGCCCGGGGACGAGGGAGATGGTGCGTAAGGCTCGTCGGTCTCGGGGTCGGCGAAGAGGCGGACGGCGGCGACGGTGCAGGGGAAGATGTCGCGGAGCGGGGAAGCGGGCGGGGGCATGGGGCACTGCTCGGAGTGGCCGTGCCGGAAGTAGTAGACCTGGGAGCCCACGGCGGGGATGCGGGACATCGGGGTCGCGCATGCGAGCCACACGTCGCGGTCGACCGGCGTCGGAGCATCGTCGGCGGGCGGTGGCGGTGGCGGCGGCGGCGCGTCGGCGGCGGGCGGCTCCGCCATTTCTGGGAGGGGTTATCTAGGGTTTGGGTGGGAGATGGTTGGAAGGAAGCCGGAGATGGTGGCGTGCGTGTCCTTCCTTACACACGGAAAAGGAACGAAGACGAAGGAATGACCAACACAGGCTTATGTCATGCTGACGTGCGTACGTTACGTGCTACCTTCAGTTTTTTTTTGTTTCTTGTCACGAGGAGGCCCGAATTGATTCTCAACAATTTTCATTTAGAGAACTTGCCTGTGGCAAGATAGTTAGGAGCGTGGTTGTATTTCCAGCCCATCAGAGTTCAAACCCGAGGTTTGACGCTGGTGTTTCTCATTTAGGCGGAATATTATTCAGTGGGAGGCGACGTTCCCGTCGATAGCGAGGCGCCCGTGGTGACTTCGTCAATCTCAAGACCCAACCGCCGGCTCAGTCTCTCGGAGGTGCTCATAGGGGTAGGGTGTGCGTGTGTGCGTTCATAGGGGTGAGTGTATGCACGTGTATGTGAGCGTCTACGTTGTACTGTGTTTTGCAAAAAAAAAAACAATTTTCATTTAGCAAAATAAAAAAATCATTTAGCAATTTTCGTTTCTTTTCTTTTGAAGGGGAGACGATTAACTAACTTTTCTCAGCATTCTCTAACACAATCAATGGACCCGATTGTTTATTCCCAAGGATTACTTTGTTACAAATTGTTAGCGATTCGTGTTTGCATAGGACACCAATATGTGTTGTCCAAGTATACCGCCGCGGCGGGTCGGCCTCGAAGTCGAGCGGCGGGAAGACGAGTTCGGCGCAGGACCTGGGCACGGAGAAGCCGCCGCCGTTGTTGGCGTCGCTCTGCGTGAGCTGCTTGGCGTGGTAGACAAACCCTTGCTGCGCGTGGTCCTGGCGGGGAAGAGCGTCGACGGCGTCGCGGTGGGGCCCGGGGACGAGGGAGATGGTGGCGTAGGGCTCGTCGGTCTCGGGGTCGGCGAAGAGGCGGACGGCGGCGACGGTGCAGGGGAAGATTTCGCGGAGCGGGGAAGCGGGCGGGGGCATGGGGCACTGCTCGGAGTGGCCGTGCCGGAAGTAGTAGACTTGGGAGCCCACGGCGGGGATGCGGGACATCGGGGTCGCGCATGCGAGCCACACGTCGCGGTCGACCGGCGTCGGAGCATCGTCTGCGGGCGGTGGCGGCGGCGGGGCGTCGGCGGCGGGCGGCTCCGCCATTTCTGGGAGGGGTTATCTAGGGTTTGGGTGGGAGATGGTTGGAAGGAAGCCGGAGATGGTGGCGTGCGTGTCCTTCCTTACGCACGGACACGGGACGGAAAAGGAACGAAGACGAAGCAATGACCAACACAGTCTTATGTCATGCTGACGTGCGTACGTTACGTGCTACCTTCAGTTTTTTTTTTTTTTCTTGTCAACAATTTTCATTTAGCAATTTTCGTTTCTTTTCTTTTGGAGAGGAGACGATTAACTAACTTTTCTCAGCATTCTCTTACACAACCAATGGACCCGATTGTTTATTCCCAATGGATTACTTTGTGACAAGTTAGCTGAAAGAATATTGAATCGATACTATTTTTTTGATTGATTGATTTGGCCGGGATTACAATGAGTATATAAAGGAGAGGAGCCAACCGACCTAGGCTAAACCTGCCTAACTTGCAATACAAGTCTAGTCGAATTACAATTGGAGTTTGAGTCGAATACATAGTCTAACATCCTCCGCAGTATCAACGTGGGGTTCAACAACGTTGAGACTGAACCGAATATCATTGAATGGTGTAGTAGGAAGACCTTTGGTGAAGATATCAGCAAACTGAGCAGTACTTGGAACATGAAGAACTCGAACTTGTCCCAAAGCCACCTTCTCGCGAACAAAATGAATGTCAATCTCAATGTGCTTGGTCCGGTGATGCTGCACTGGATTACTGGACATGTAAACAGCAGAAATATTATCACAGTAAACAATGGTGGCTTGCTGAATTGGTCGATGAAGCTCCGATAACAACTGTCGTAACCAGACAGTCTCAACAACTGCATGAGCCACGGCGCGATACTCAGCTTCAGCAGACGAACGAGAAACCGTAACCTGCCTTTTAGAAGACCAAGAAATCAAATTGTTACCAAGAAAAACACAGTATCCGGACGTGGAACGACGAGTATCCGGGCAACCAGCCCAATCTGCATCGGAATATGCTATCAAAGAGGTAGGAGCAGAAGTGTTTATGTGAAGACCATGATCAAGAGTTCCTTTTAGATATCGTAAAACACGTTTGATATGATTATAGTGAGAGACACGAGGATCATGCATGAAAAGACAGGCTTGCTGAACAGCATAGGAGATTTCAGGACGAGTAATAGTTAGATATTGAAGAGCACCGGTGAGACTTCGGTAAAAAGTAGAATCGGAATAAGGTTCGCCAGAAGAAGAAAGTTTAATGGCGTTGTCCACAGGCGTGCGAGAGGGCTGATAGTCGAGCATGCCTGCACGAGACAAAAGATCAAGAATGTACTGGCGTTGAGAGAGGAAAAGACCACTTGAAGTACGAGTGACGGCAATGCCAAGAAAATGATGAAGAGAACCAAGATCAGTCATAGAGAATTCTGAACTAAGGGAAGAGATGATGCGAGAAAGAAAGTTTTGTGAAGAAGCAGTGAGAACAATGTCATCAACATAAAGAAGCAAATAAGCAGTTTCTGAATTTTTGTGATAAACAAATAGAGAGGAATCAGAAAGAGAGGGAGTAAAACCAATAGTCTGAATAAAAGTTGAGAAACGTTGAAACCAGGCACGCGGAGCTTGTTTTAAACCATAGAGAGATTTTTGAAGGAGACAAACATGATTGGGATTAGACGAATCGGTGAAGCAAGGAGGTTGTTGACAATAGACAGTTTCCTGAAGAGAGCCATTAAGAAAAGCATTTTTGACATCTAATTGGTGAATAGGCCAGGTAGAGGAAACGGCGATGCTAAGGACAGTACGAATGGTGCTAGGTTTAACAACGGGGGAGAAGGTTTCATCGAAATCAATGCCGTGTTGTTGAGAGTAGCCACGACAGACCCATCTAGCCTTGTAACGAGAGAGACTACCGTTGGAGTGAAATTTGTGACGAAACACCCACTTGCCAGAAACGACATTAGCACTAGAGGAACGGGGAACTAGACGCCATGTTTGATTTTGAAGTAAGGCATGAAATTCTTCTTTCATAGCGGCAGTCCAATTGGGATCAAGGAGAGCAGCTTTGTAGGAGTTTGGAATCGGAGAGATGGAAGGTGTGACGTGGAGATTGAGGCGATCTATGGGTTGTCGAAATCCAGATTTAGCATGAGTGCGCATGGTATGATCGTTTTGAGGTTTAGAAGTGGGAATAGCATGGGGTGGTAAACTAGGGGTGGTCGAGTTTGTGTCCAGCGCAACGGACGAGATTGACACAAGGGAACTATCGGAGCTGTCTGCCGTGGCAGAAGAATGCGGGTTTATTTCAGACACGGCAGGGTTTGACGAAGTTGTAGCATCGACGGCAGAAAAACCTGGAGAAAATGCTGCCGTGGCAGGGCTTGGCGGTGGTGTATCATCGATGGCAGAAAAATCTGGAGAAAATGCTGCCGTGTCAGGACTTGGGTGTGGTTTGGGCGATGTCGCGGCAGGGCTCGACGGTGGACTAGGCGATGTCGCAGCTGAGCTCGGTGATGGGTTGGGCGAGATCGTGGTGGGAGCAAGGAAGGGTTGCAGAAGAGGACGGCTAGTAGGTGGTGCTGGTGGTACGGTAGGATTGGAGGTGGTGCGATTAGCAAATGGAAACACGGTCTCTACGAAGGTGACATGACGAGATATATGAATGCGATTAGAAAGGAGATCAAGACAGCGATAGCCTTTGTGCGCATCGGAGTAACCGAAAAAAACACAAGGGAGAGACCTAGGGGCTAGTTTATTAGGAGAAGTTGCATAGGAGTTGGGAAAACAAAGACAACCGAAGACGTGAAGCTCGGGATAGTTAGGATGACTAAGAAAAAGAGAGAAGTACGGAGTAGTGTTTAGGTTGGATTTAGAAGGTCGTATATTAAGAAGATAGGTTGCGGTTCGGAGAGCTTCGGCCCAATATGTGGGTGGCATGGAGGCATGAATTAGGAGAGTGCGAACAATATCATTGAGAGTACGAAGAGAGTGTTCGTCCTTGCCGTTTTGGGAGAAGTGTGAGGACAAGAAAAACGCAAAAGAATTCCGTGTTGTAAGAAGAAATTACGATTTTGAAAATTGTCGAACTCACGGCCATTGTCACATTGGATAAATCGAATAGGGAGAAAGAAGTGGACAGAAACATATTTTTGGAAGTTAAGAAATATTGTGTGAACGTCGGATTTATTGCGCAGGGGAAAAGTCCAGACAAAGTGTGTATAATCATCAAGAATAACAAGGTAATATTTAAATCCAGAGATACTAGCATACGGTGATGTTCACAAATCACAATGGAGTAATTCAAAAGGAAAAGTGCTTGTAGAGCTAGATGAACTAAAGGGTAAACGCACATGTTTGCCTGTTTGACAGGACTCACAAACGGAAACATCATGATTGTCTCTATTACATGGAATCGAAAACTCGCTAAGAAGGGAAGATAAAACAGCCGTGTTTGGATGGCCTAGTCGTTGGTGCCAAAGATCAGCGGAGGCCACCATGGATGAGGGAGATGCATCGGTGGGGGCTCCATGGAGAGAGTAGAGATCACCGGAACTAGTGAATCGTGCTATCTCCGCCTTGGTGAGAAGATCCTTCACAGATAAACCAAAGGGATCAAATTCAACGGAAACACCATTGTCAGAAGTGAACTTGCGGACATAAATTAAGTTTTTGATTAGTGCAGCAGCAACTAGAACATCTCGTAAAAGAAGAGGTTTAGTGGGGGTAGGAATATTAGTGTGACCAACGCAATAGATGGGGGTAGAGGAACCATCGCCAAGAGTGATAGATGAAAAAACGGAGGAAGGAGAACAATTTGACAGCATATTACTCGAAGAAGACATGTGACTAGATGCACCAAAGTCGAAGATCCAGTCCATACCTGAGTTTCCCTGGGAAACGAAGTTGTTCATGGCCTGCAGGAAGGCGGCTTGGTCCCAATTCGGTGTCGAAGTAGAGGGCTGGGCCGGTGACGGTGGAGGCAGCAAAGCAGGCGTCTGGGGCACCGAGAAGGAGGTGCTGCCGTCGATGGGGCACCATACGGGTAGTAGCCAGGGGCGGCGTAGTAGACGTTCGGAGGAGGCCGCGATCCGAGGAGTCCAGGAGCACCAGTGTGGGGACGCATGCCAGGCGTCCAGGAGCCGTAGTAAGCCGGCGGAGCACCGATCGGAGACGGGGCAGACCAGGGCATGGGCCACGCCTGCACCATCCCTGTCCACGGGTCATGAGGAGAGCCCCAAGGTGCTGGAGTTGTAGGAGCCGAGGGAGGCGGCGGAGCGCTGCTTGAGGGAGCTGGCGAGGGAGCTGATCGCGGCAGCCGGTACATGGGGTTTTTGCCGCGATAATTGGGGCTGGGACGCCAACCAGCGGGAGGCTGCACTGAAGGCGTGGGCGGCACGGCAGCAGGCGTTGAAGAAGATGGCGGCCGTGGGGTGGCGGCGAAGGCCTGCGGGCGTGCTTCTTTGCGTGCTTGGGTGACATCGGCCCATCGGAGAAGCGAGCGCACCTCGGCGAAGGAGGGGAAGGGCCGCATCATGGGGATGAACGACGCTTGACGCTCAAAGCGCTCGCCAAGGCCGACCACGAGGATGTTGATCAGCTGCCGATCCTCCACGGGATCGCCGAGTTCCCGGAGTTCATCGACGATGGACTTGAGGCGTTGGCAGTACACGCTGATGGGGGTGTCGCCTTGCACGGTGTTGCGGAGCTCGGTGTGGAGGCTATTGACGCGGGCGTCGACGTTGTCTTGAAAGAGCTGACGAAGAGCTGTCCAGAGGTCGGCGGCGGTGGCAGCATCGCGGAAGACCAGGTTGAAGATCTCGGTGGACACCTCGTGTGTAGATCCATTGCTTGATGGCGAGATCGTCTTTGATCCATTGCGGATCAGTGGGGCGAGGAGTGGAGCCGGCGGCGACATGATCACGTAGATTGCAGCGGCCGAGGTGAACTTCAAAATGATGCCGCCAATGGTAGTAATTGTGGGCGGCGAGGTCTAGGGTAACGGGATAAACGGCGAGATGTCGGCGATGGTGTCGGTGAAGGAGAGAGAAGCAGCCATTGGTGTAGAGGGAGGAGGATTGAGGTTTGTGGTAAGGGCTAGGGTAGAAGAGGAGGCCGCGGCGGCGACAGCCTTGGCGACGACGGCAGCTCGGCGTTCGAAGTAGCCGGGAGGCGGCGGCACGGGCGGAGGTATGTGCGAAGACATGCCCTAGGATCGGAAATCTGATACCATGAAAGAATATTGAATCGATACTATTTTTTTGATTGATTGATTTGGCCGGGATTACAATGAGTATATAAAGGAGAGGAGCCAACCGACCTAGGCTAAACCTGCCTAACTTGCAATACAAGTCTAGTCGAATTACAATTGGAGTTTGAGTCGAATACATTGTCTAACATTAGCCACTCCTACTATATTCATAAGCTGATTTAGGGAGGAGGCGATTTGGGTAGTGGACTAGATGCACCCATTAGGTAATTTATTTTTGGTTTTTTTTCGGAATGTCAAAAAAAATTAGAAAAAAATTCGAATGTACATTACAGCGTGGTGTTAGAACAAAAATTGGAATAGTGAAAAAACTTTTTTAGCAACATGTACAAAAAAGACAAAATTCTGACACCTATATATACATTTTGGTATGTCCGAAATTTTCTTTTTTGCACAGGTTGCAAAAAAAGTTTTTTCTTCGCGTAACTTTTTGTGCTGACTTGAAATGTGTTAGACTACGTGCAAATTTTTTATTTTGAATTTTTTGACATTTGGAAAATTGTTTTTTGGGTAGTGGGTGCATCTACACCTACTACCTGTTTTGAATATCCACTGATTTAGGTATTTCAATGGACAATATACGGATGTATGACATATTTAATAGATTCACCTATTTTGTCCTGTATATAAGGATTGAAATACCAAAAATATCTTATATTATGATATGAAGGGACTAACTATTAATCGAGTTAGTTGATTTAGATTAGAAATGTTTCAAGTGCAACATGCAAATGAGTCAATAAAAGAATTATTTAGAAATCAAAAGTCAAAAGGAGTCAGAGTAAATTGTCGACATACAAGGTAAATATGGAGTAGTTTCTGGCGGAAGCCGTAAACCCGTACATAGGATCCGAAGAACAAAAGGAACATATAGTAGAACTCTAAATTTTCGATTCCATATTCTTGATTACACTAACATGATTTTTCTTGAGATTGTTATTCCTCTAGTATTCTAGCTCGAGTAGATAGTAGTCCTCATTCACAAAATAAAATAGATAATTGTCGTCATCGGGCCAGTTTGCTCGAACGAAAGAGCCTGTTGAGACAAAACGAGCCGAGCAAAGCCCATACGGGCATAATTAAAATCCCAGGCCACAATCACGGCGAAACCTATTCATCAACCAGCTCGACGATAAACAGGTGTCACACACCCTTCATGGGCCGGCCCAGTAAGGCATACCTCCAGTTTTTGTTTTTGTCTTCTGGTTTTTAGCTGTTTCCTTTTTCTTTCTTCTTTTTAGTTTTTTCATGTTTCATTTTCTTTTTCTATTTTATTTTTTTGGATGTTTCTTTTTATTCTTCTTTTCTGTTTATTTTTAGATATTATTTAAATTTTATTTTTTTTTGCAAATGTTCAAATTTAGAAATATTTAGATTTAAAAATTGTTCAGATGTGAAAATGTTCATTTTCAATTGTTCATATATCGAGAATCGTTCAAAAATAATTTATGTTCATATAGTTTTTTATGTTCAATTTTAAAAAATCGTTCAAAAAATATTTTCGTTCATGAACTTTTATATGTTCACTTTTCAAAAATGTTCAAAAATTGATTTCGTTCGTCGACCTTTTCTGTCCACTTTTATCGTTCAAAACTAGTTTTCGTTCACTGTCATTTTCTGTTCATCTTTTAAAATCGTTCAAAAATAGTTTCGTTCAACGGCCTTTTATGTTCACTTTTAAAACCAGTCGGAAATAGTTACCGTTCACAGCCATTCTCTGTTCATTATTAAAACCGCTCAAAAATATTTTTTGTTCGCCACTAATTTTCTGGTGGTTTTTTTAAATCGTTCAAAAATACTTTCCGTTCATTGAACTTTTTCGTTCTAAAGTCATTCAAAATTAGGTTTGGTTCACCGCCATTTTTGTTCATTTCACGAAAATCGCTAAAAACAAATTTTGTTTTTAAAATTGTTCAAAATAATTTCCGTTCATAGACTTTTTTTCACTTTTTAAAATCATTCAAAGAAGTTTCCTTCACCTCCATTTCTAATCATTTTTCAAAAATATTTAAAAATAATTGTCGTTCAAAGAGATTTTTTTTCACTTTTTAAAAATCGTTCAAATAAATTATCGTTCATGGACTTTGTTCACCTTTTAAAATCGTTCAACTAGGTTTTGTTCACCGCCATTTTCTATTCATTTTTCGAAAATCGTTCAATTTTTTTTTGTTCATAGAATTGTTTTTGGTTCGCTCTTTAGAAAACCTTCAAAAATATTTTTTGTTCATAGACTTTTTTATGTTCACCTTTTAAAATCGTTCAAAAATCGATTTCGTTCACCGACCTTTTCGGTTTGCTTTCAAAATCGTTCAAAATTGTTTTTGTTCACCATCATTTTCTTTTCATTTTTTAAATCGTTCAAAAATACCTTTCTTCACGGCATTTTTTGTCCACTTTTAAAATCGTTCGAAAATATTTTCCGTTCACCACTTTCCGTTCATTTTTAAAATCGTTTCAATATAGTTTTTGTTCGCCGTCATTTTATGTTCACTTTTAAACCATTCAAATTAGGGTTAATGTCCTAATTGAAAAAAAAATCAATTGAAACATATATTCTTATTTTTGAAAGGAGTGGCGAGCAGCGGCGACATAGGTAGGAGAAGACACGTGCACTGAGCGAAGTGTAGGCATGTTTAACCATAAAGTACAAAATCTGCTCATATATGACCATCGAGACGAAAAATATACAACATAAAATTTGTGCGAAACATTGTGAGTAACATCATCGCAAAGGACATTTCAAACGGTCAACCGAGTGTGACGAATTTGAAAAAATGTCGCTAAAAACAATTCACTGGTAAAAAGCGTTCACGAGTAAAAATTAGTCACAGGTAGTTTTTTGTTCATAGTAAAATAAAAGCAAAATATTTAAAAAATGTTCACCGATGAAAAGATGTTCAACTGAAAAAAGATGAAAATAATAAAAATATTCATGTGGTACAAAAAAAAGAATGAATGAGGAAATGAAAAGAAAAAAGAACACACGAAAAAAATTAATTTCTCATGCTGGCAGGTGAGCTGCTGAGGCAGGTGAGGTTGGTGGGAGTTGGCAGGTGAGCTGCTGAGGCACGGCGTTTCGCATAATTTTCGCATAATTTTCATGTACATTATATTTAAAATTGTAATGTTTTTGTGTAAATATATATGCATTTTAGAACAATTCCCCTCACTTGTACTGTGAATTCTGATGTGTGATTACATGTACACACTCTCTTCCTAATGAACCAAAAGTAGATCTAAACTCAATTTCTCATGCTACTATGTGAAACGCGTACAGAAACAGGAAACATGTAACGGAACTACAACACACGAATGTGTAATTGAAACACTTGTAATAGGGCGTTGAAAGGTAGCCAGCAATCGTACATGGGCCGAGCCCACTATCCACAGGAGGGTATGCGGAAGGAGGTTATCGACGTACTGGTCGGTTGATAGGCAGGCGCTCCCACAATCACGGACACCACACCGCCTCCGTCGCCGCCGACCTGGGCCAACCAAATCAACAAAAGAGCCCGAGACCTGGAAGGAGCTGCCCACGGCAAACGCCGGTTCCCTTCTCCTGCTCTCTGCTCCGCCGCCTCCTACGCCGCCCGCCGGGACGCCTCCTCCCTGCCCACCCCCGCTCCTCTCATCCCTCCAGGTCACCCCCTCCTCCTCCCCCCTCGGCGCCATGTCCGGCCCCGTCCCGACCCCGCCGCTGCCCCCTCCTCCGGCGGCGGGGCCCCCTCGCCCCGTGCGCCACGACTTCCTCAACTCGAAGCCGCCCCCAAACTACGTCGCGGGTCTCGGCCGTGGCGCCACCGGCTTCACCACACGTTCCGACATCGGGCCGGCCCGCGCGGCCCCAGACCTCCCAGATCGCTCCGCCGCGGCGGCCGCCGCTCCTCCCGCGGTCGGCCGTGGCCGCGGGAAGCCTCCCGGAGAGGACGAGGGCGGCGACGAAGGCGGCGACGAGGAGAAGGGGTACGACGAGAACCAGAAGTTCGACGAGTTCGAGGGCAACGACGCCGGCCTCTTCTCCAACGCCGACTACGACGACGACGACCGCGAGGCCGACGCCGTCTGGGAGAGCATCGACCAGAGGATGGACCTGCGCCGCAAGGACCGGCGCGAGGCGCGGCTCAAGCAGGAGATCGAGAAGTACCGCGCGTCCAACCCTAAGATCACCGAGCAGTTTGCTGATCTCAAGCGGAAGCTGGCAGATGTGTCCGTGCAGGAGTGGGAAAGCATACCTGAGATTGGGGACTACTCGGCGCGCAACAAGAAGAAGCGGTTCGAGAGCTTTGTCCCGGTGCCCGACACGCTGCTTGAGAAGGCTCGGCAGGAGCAGGAGCATGTCACGGCGCTGGACCCCAAGAGCCGTGCGGCTGGCGGCACGGAGACGCCATGGGCGCAGACACCGGTTACCGATCTGACTGCGTGGGCGAGGGTCGTGGTACCGTGCTTTCCTGAAGTTGGACAGGTTGTCCGATTCTGTTTCGGGCTTACTGTTGTTGATCCAAAGGGATACCTTACAGACTTGAAGAGCATGAAAATTACTAGCGATGCTGAGATCTCTGACATTAAGAAGGCAAGGCTGCTGCTCAGGTCTGTGACTCAGACAAATCCAAAGCATCCTCCAGGTTGGATTGCTGCTGCTAGGCTTGAAGAGGTTGCTGGGAAGCTCCAGTCTGCACGGCAGCTCATTCAGCGGGGCTGTGAGGAGTGCCCCAAGAATGAGGATGTTTGGTTCGAGGCATGCCGGTTGGCTAGCCCAGATGAAGCAAAGGCAGTAATTGCCAGGGGTGTGAAGGCAATTCCCAATTCTGTGAAGCTTTGGCTGCAGGCTGCAAAACTAGAGACTAGTGATTTGAACAAGAGCAGGGTTTTAAGGAAGGGGTTGGAGCACATTCCTGATTCAGTTAGGCTGTGGAAGGCTGTTGTGGAGCTGGCGAACGAGGAGGACGCAAGGATGTTGCTTCACAGGGCTGTGGAGTGCTGCCCACTTCATGTCGAGCTGTGGCTTGCCCTAGCAAGGCTCGAGACATATGACCAGGCAAAGAAGGTGCTTAACAAGGCGAGGGAGAAACTCAACAAGGAACCTGCCATTTGGATTACAGCTGCAAAGCTGGAGGAGGCTAATGGGAACACCCAATCCGTAAGCAAGGTGATTGAGAGAGGTATAAGATCTTTGCAGAGAGAAGGGTTGGATATTGACAGGGAGGCTTGGCTAAAGGAAGCTGAAGCTGCAGAGCGTGCTGGATCTGTGCTTACTTGCCAGGCTATTGTGAAGAGCACGATTGGAGTTGGGGTTGAGGATGAGGACCGGAAGCGAACATGGGTTGCTGATGCTGAGGAATGCAAGAAACGAGGTTCAATTGAGACAGCTAGGGCCATCTATGCACATGCTCTTAGTGTGTTCCTTAGTAAGAAGAGTATATGGCTTAAAGCGGCACAGCTTGAGAAGAGCCATGGTACGAGAGAATCTCTTGAAGCCATTCTCAGAAAGGCCGTCACATACAATCCAAAAGCTGAAGTGTTATGGCTTATGGGTGCAAAGGAGAAATGGCTGGCTGGTGATGTCCCTTCAGCCCGGGCCATTCTTCAGGAAGCTTATGCAGCTATCCCCAATTCAGAGAGATCTGGTTAGCTGCATTCAAGTTAGAGTTTGAGAACAACGAGCCGGAGAGAGCAAGAATGCTTTTAGCCAAGGCCAGGGAAAGAGGAGGTACTGAGAGGGTTTGGATGAAATCAGCAATTGTTGAGAGGGAACTAGGAAATGTGGAAGAGGAAAGGAGGTTGTTGGAGGAAGGTCTGAAGCTATTCCCCTCGTTCTTCAAATTGTGGTTAATGCTTGGACAGATGGAAGAACGGATTGGCCATGCAGCGAAGGCAAAGGAGGTTTACGAGAATGGACTCAAACACTGCCACAGTTGCATCCCTCTTTGGCTCTCGCTAGCTAGTCTAGAGGAAAGGATAAATGGTCTGAGCAAGTCACGCGCTTTCCTCACCATGGCAAGGAAAAAGAATCCAGCTACACCTGAACTATGGCTTGCAGCAATTCGAGCTGAGCTGAGGCACGGGAATAAAAAAGAAGCTGATTCTCTACTAGCCAAGGCATTACAAGAGTGTCAAACAAGTGGCATTTTGTGGGCTGCAGCTATTGAAATGGTGCCACGTCCCCAGCGCAAATCAAAGAGCTCAGATGCTATAAAGCGATGTGATCATGATCCACATGTCATTGCAGCTGTAGCCAAACTTTTCTGGCATGATAGGAAGGTCGATAAAGCCAGGAGTTGGTTGAACAGAGCTGTTACTCTTGCTCCTGATATTGGGGATTTTTGGGCATTGTACTATAAATTTGAACTTCAGCATGGAAATGCAGATTCACAAAGGGATGTTCTAAAAAGATGCATTGCAGCTGAACCAAAACATGGCGAGAGATGGCAAGCTATAAGCAAGGCTGTTGAGAACTCACATCAGCCAGTTGATGCTATTCTGAGGAAAGTTGTTCTGGCTCTTGGTGCAGAAGAAAATCCCAACGCCGCAGAACCATAGTCATTTACTGTTTTCGCAAGGCATTTATCTGTTCTAAGAAAAAAATCTGCCTCGTGTTAATCATGCTCTGAATCTCCGATGCTTCATGTTGAACTACTTCTCTTTATGTGTCATTTTATTCTTCAGCTAAAAATTGTACTTTGGATGAAATATGTTTGAGTTTGAGTTGCAAGTATGCATAATCTTTTGTTAGTATCATTTAGGATCTCTGTCATGCTTCAGATTTTCTGAATTTAGTCTAGGTAAGTTGCTTGTCAAACAAGCTGAAAACTCTATTTCATGCAGTGTATTTACAACCCACATGATGCAGAGATTCCGTAATTTTATGGATTAGAATCACCTTGTTGCTCTGTGTGACCTTATCACCTTAAGGTGTTGCATGATTTGAAAGAAAATGACACCACCTTTAGCCATCTGTTAAGAGTTGAAGACGACCAATTTATTTACTGTTTTCACCTGGCTATCTATTTATTCCAGGTTAAATTCTGTCGCCACAATTTAATTACAATAATTGCAAGTTTATGACTGACTGATAAATCAAGTAAAAGTGTAAAACTGAACCATGGAGCTGCTCCCAACCAATTTTGGCACCGTCTTCAGCTGAACAGGTGCTTCCACCAGCCTCATAGGGGATCACATTATAGATGATCATAGCGAGAACCAAATGGGTTCTTTCCACTTCCAGTTGTGCAGCATGTTTGAATGATATCAATATGGCCAATAAGCTGAGAAGATGGTTGCCCCAAAATGCTGCTTCATAAAAAGCCTAAACAGGAAAAAACATTAAAAAAAGGGATCTGGTGTTCTAATTTGATAAACTGCAATGCTCATAGTTGGAGATGGTTGAGTACTTGAGTTCTATATTAATGATCAGGTCACCGTAACAAACAATTTTCTTCAGCCATCTGAAAGGGGCTTACATACATTTGAGATGGTTGATGGTTTGTTTGAATGAGAAAAGGAGGACCAATTTTTTGACATGACATTCTAGTCCCTAGTGTGTGTCTGTCAATGTAAGCCTCTAATGTAGCAACCTATTTATTTGTACTCTTTTCTCTAAATCCCTTCTGTAGAATGAAGGTAAAAAAAGTAGAAAATATAGTTATATGTGTCACTTCTTTTGAAGCAATTGTTTTAATTTCTTATGTGGAGTATTGATTTTTAGTTAGACATTCATTTAATTTTTGTGGTGAACATTCTTGCTACTTTAACTGGAAGGCCCTTTCCTATTCATGAATAAATTGAGCATGTCTACTGCATGTTGTATTACCAGGGTGTAAATTGAGCATGTCTACTGCTTGTTGTATTCTCAGGGTGTAAAATCACATTCCCATCTATTTTGCAAGTTACAGCATCCATCTTGAGTTTATATCACTACTGCTGGCACGTAGTTTTTGTGTCTGCAAGGATCGAGTCTCCTTGAAACTGAACTGTTCTAGGTCAGCAAGACTACCATCTTAATTCTGAAGTGTCATATGCAGTCCTGTCTTTGATGTTGTTTTCTTGTTTTAGGCCAGGTAGACCATGGTCTCAAACAGTGACTACATTGAGTTTGATGTCTTCTCGAAATGGCTCAGTGAGTCAGTGTGTCGTGGTAGTTATCTATATTATGTTTGCACTTCATTTCTATGTGAGTCTTCTGTTGCCATTTGGCAATCAATTTTGTAGCGATCGACAGTTCTCGCTTGGTATGCACTATTTGTTACATGCTTATACTCCATTCATAGTTACAGGATTCAGTGTTGAGCCTGTGTTTTGTTTGAATTGAGATGGAATACCTGTGTCACATGCTTGGTATAACTAGGATACACTATTAGTGTATACTACTGTTCCATCAGTCGTTCTGGAATTATGTAATGAGAGTTATTATCTTTTGGATGCTGGAAATTGTTGCATGTTGATTTTGAAACTGTGTTGTTCATGTGCTGCTATATTAATTTGTGTGCCAACACTTGTCAACCAAATGACATATTTTAAAGGGATTGTCCCCACCAATCCCCTCAAAACCTCTAGTACCAAAGAAGGCCTAATGGTTTAGAATATTAATCACCCAAAGAAATATGTGATTCGTGAACCTACGTTTTCTTTACCGAGAATCGAAATAGCCACCATGGGCATGTTTGACTGCTGATGAGTTTGATGGTTGGTTTCACATTTTCCCCAACTAAAGATTTGTCCCGCTTTTCCCCTTATGTTCTCAGGTCTAATCTTGGTCATGTGGGCACAAAATAGCTAGATAAAGAAGAAAGTTAGCTGATAACCTGGGGCGAATGGACGATTGAATGCGGCTGTGGTGACTCGAATACTGAGCTGCCAAACTGGTCGTGTTGTGTTGCCAGAGACGGGCGATCTGCTGAAGAAGATTTGCTGCTGTGGTGGGACTGGAGTTAAGCTCAGCTGAATGTTGCACAATTTTTAGTGATATTTGGGTGCTACCGTTTCCATGTCTGAAGAAGCTATGTATGTACTCCTGGAGATGACATATATTGTTGTAGTTGCTACTTGATTTTGAATGGACGATGTAAACTGTTGCACTCGACACACTTAATCTAATCAACTGATATTTTTGGTGTTTTGTACTTTGAACGATGTTCTGTTTGATATTTGGCACGGTCTTGCAATCTCTTGTTGTCGCGGACGTCTCGGTACGATCTTATGTCTGGGAATTTCACGTAAATTTCAGCTGAACACTTTTCAGTTCTTGCACTGATTGGGTAGACATTTCGTGATCTGAGGAGGCCTTAAACACTGTAGCGTTTTTATTTCTGATAAATCTGGCAGTACAAACAGGATACATCATGGTAGTTTCAGAACGCAGGGAGTAGTTGACTAAGCATACTCGAAGCAATATCAGCCATCACATATCCTTCGTTGACAACGCTCATAACATTACGGAATGTGTTGGGATGCTTCTGAGATGGAGTGCAGGTGAAGCAGAGAACATGTCCCAAGTCAAGCCACAGGATGGTCCTTGAGGAAGCCAAGGAGGAGCTCATTGACCATGTCGGGGAACTGCTCCTGAACGAAATGGCTTCCTTCAGGGATGTATGTGATCTTCAGGTCTGGCGCAAACTTCGCCATGACACCTTCTTTCAGGACGGCCTCGATCCCAGGGAACTTGAAGACGTAATCTTTCTCCCCCATGACGACAAACACCGGGACTTCGAACTTCGGATCTTCAATTGGCTGCCTCTTATGGAGAGACCTGTCAAGTGGCACATCTCATTTCTGTCAAGAATTGATAAACGGACTTAACAACAGTAACTATCAAGTTGCCACACTGTCACGTAACCTGATTAACCAAGTTACGTTTACCTGTATGGCATCTCCATTGGGTACCGGAAACCGGATTTCTCATACAGGGATGTGTACACGGCAAGATCCTCCTCACTGAACCACTCTGGAAGGGGAGTCGTCAGGTCCGCGAGATCCATGATCTCTTGATCCTCGTTCGCTATCGGGATCTCGCTTCTAGAGAAGAGAATGTAGATGGTGCTCACAACTCGCTTGACGTCGTACCTGCCGAAATCCGCCTCTGCTCTTCCTGGTTCCTACAACACACATGCTTTCTGTATCACATCATGGAAAAAAAATTCTCTACTCATCTTTACCGTGGGATTTTCAGGTTAGGGAAAAACCCGCCAACGCAGAATGTAGAAGCCTTCTGGCAAGGTGGTGAAGGAGGAGCCACCATGAAGAAAAGGGATACCCAAACACATGACGCCACACGTGCGGTCGGGGTTACGAAGAGCAAAGTCATAAGCTGGCATGGTTCCAAAATCCTTCGCCACAAGGAATGCCTGACATGAAGTAAAATGGAAGTTGTCAGGAGACAAAATTAGATTTGCTTGTGCATAAGCATGGAACTTCTGTTAGTAAGGGATATATATCTAATGGTCTTATTTCTTTGAACACCTCTTTTTACCCTTTTGATTTTCTTTTATGCACGGCCTTTAATTTGTAGATAATGATCAATGTCGACCAAAAGGACAAAATTTGATTCTTGGTGCTGACAATATTCTGCTAAGTGTAGGCTTGAAACAAGTCAACCAAATGGAACTGATACCAATCATCAACTTGATACTATAGTAAAAAGGTTAAGGGAACATCCGTAAACAGAAGCCTGACACATTTTCCTATTAAAGCGTGAATAAACACTTTTAAAAACACATACATAAATTCTAGTTGAGTCACAAAGACATTTGACCCGTTTGAGAAGATAAATACACTAGTGTCATAGTTAGAACATAATTTTGGAAGTAAAGCAATAGACCCAAGATGGTCTGTCAATGAGTAAACAAACCCAGAGAATAAAAATACGTCGCATAATTCCTCGGAGCTGTTTCTCACACAAGGTAGTGGAATTGTGGAAAGTGGAAACAGACATCCTATGATTGACTGATTTCTTCCCGGTGATGTGGTTCTTTGAGACGATGAACATGTTCCAACTGAGACACGCGCGGGAAGAATTTACTCATTTTTTCTTACAGATTACCAAAGGGAATTTATCTCAAGTCTTTTAAATATGCAGTTCCATTTGTTTTTCATTCAGAAAAGAAAAGAGGAGCTGCTCTCACCCTGCATCCAGCGATGCACACAGATTGTTCCTGCAGCCATCTGTTGCAACTGGGGAGATCACAGACATGCACACATTGATTTCAGGAGACCAACACCAACCAAGAATTATTTTTCCCCAATCAAGAAATGACCATGGTGGGTGGTCAGGACTCAGGACACACTGATTTCCAGAATCGAGGGCTGGACCGCTGGATGCTAGTACCTTGGAGACGGAGAGCGCATCGAGGAGGGCGAGGAGATCCTCTTGCAGGTCGCCGTACGACGCCGCCTCCCCTCCGGCGGCTGGTCGGATAGCCCGTATCCTCGCCAGTCCGGCGCAACAGCGCTGTACCCGGCGGCGGCCACGGCCAGCATCTGGTGGCGCCACGAGTACCATATCTCCGGGAAGCCGTGCAGGAACAGCACCGTCCCAAGCTCACCTGAAAGCAAGCACCGGCCACCACGGACGTCTTAGGTTGCGCCAGCTACGGCTGTGCTCGATCGAGGAAGGAACGGAGCGGGACGCTCACCTGTGCCGGCTTGGGCTACGTGGAGGTTGAGGCCTCTGATGGCGAGGTGGCTGTGCTCGATCTGCTGCTGATCAACCATAGCCGCCATGGCTTTGTGCCCCTCTCCCGCCACTTCTTTGGACAGCAGTTCAGAGATTGTGTGCAAGACAGAGAGCAAGCTCTGCAGCCACCAGCCAGATTCTGTATTGGGTTTGGGTTATTGGGTACCAACTGTACTAGCTTTGCACAAGGTGTCAAGGTGTGACAGTGACGACCGAACCTGCTCTGCCCGATTTGTCACCTGATTTTATTGGTGATTAATTGATTAATTGGCTACCACTAACCAGATCAAACCTGACACCACAATTGACACGATGGACGAAAAAAGACTACAAGGTGTCGGAGCCGTCGATTAAACCGATTATAGGGGTTAAAATGGTTTTACTTCTCTAAACTGAACCTAGCCGATCCTTCAAAATGTTTAGAGGAGTATAATTTTTACACCATCTGCCTCTCGAGTCTCGACTACTAAGTACTAAACTGCACCTAGCCGATCTCTCAAAATGTTTGGAGGAGTATAATTCTTAATATAAGTTTTACCGTTAGGTATTGGGATCGTTTAGAAATGACACTTTTTAAAGGAACAAATATGCGATGTAATAGATTTCGAGGTATTTTTTTATTGCCCTAAACTTTGCCGCGTTCATAACATCTTCACCATGATATGATAAGAGTTGCCGGCGGCCATCCACATTCAAAACCTCGTCACCAAAAGCAGACAACTGAACTAAAAACTCAGATGCGTTCACTGTAAACAGGATGCATTTTATTTATCTAGAGTATTTGAACCAATGGGAAATACTGGATTCATCAACCATACAGAGACGATTACATTATATGATCCATTTTTAACCACCGAGAAGATTCAGAGCCACGTGGTTGAAGCAGACCATGGTCCCAGAAGCTTTATTCATGGAGACCGCCCATCTGACTCTGGTCGAGGATCAGGGATGGTCCTTGAGGAAGCCAAGGAGGAGATCGTTGACCTGTTCTGGGAACTGCTCCTGCACGAAGTGGCACCCCTCCGGGATGTAGGTGATCTTCAGGTCCGGGGCGAACGTGTTCATGATGCCGCTCCTCATGGCGGTCTCGAACCCAGGGAACTTGAGGCAGTAGTCTTTCTCCCCCATCACCATGAACACCGGCACCTGGAACTTGGCGTCCAGCTGATTCTTCATCCGGTGCAGAGCCCTGCGAGATCATGGAAGCAGTTCAGGTCACCATACTACGGCAATGGAAAAAAAAAACAAGAAGGAAGAGATGGTGACTATACCTTTGCCTACTTGAGCTACGTGGAGGTTGAGCCCACGGATGGGGAGGGTGGTGTGCTCTATCTGCTGCGCCATTGCTCTGCTCCCTGAGCACAGAGGGCGTGATGGCTCACTTTATATAGGACCAGAAATTGATTATAATTCTTGAAGTGAAAATCTGAAAGGGACGGAGACGAGGAATTTCCATGGACTGACAAGTCTGGAATACTTCCAGACGGTTGCCCAGTCTCTAGCAATAGAACTGGTGCTACCGTGGTCGCAGCACGTGTTAGCATAAACCAAAATGTACCGCAGTTATCCATATGCAAGCTATCTGTCCATCACACATATGAAATCAATAACAAAAAACAATAATGCACTTGAAAATTCTCACACCACTAATATTGTAGACCAGTCAATTCCATAATGAAGAAAATCGATCCATCAAGTAAGCATATTAACGTACAGTAGGAGTCGCTTCAAATTCACAAGGATGCATTCGACATAAGGGCCATGCTCAATCTCTACTCTTTCTTCTTGCCTCACGGATGATGCATTATTGATGCTAGATAGATGTACTTGGCATCTTCAAGCTTGTGTAAACTAAAATGATTTTGAGTGGGGAAGAAGTGTTATCGGCCGGCCAAAATAAGCTAGGAATCCACACGAGGCCATATTGGTAGGTCCGCACCCTGCATGTCATGTCGACCCTGCCGTTTTGGCTCCATGTACTCGATCTTGGTGTTTCCTGCAGGTCAAGACAAACACTCCACTTCTTGGAATCCAAGAGGCAGCGATACCGTGAAATCCCTCTATCGGCATCACTGCGACAGTGCCCTAAGGGCAACTCCAACAGGGCAACTTCAACGGGCCGACACATATGACAGGTAAAGCAGATCGAATCTGTCTAGTAGCTCTACACGTGCGACGCACGTCTTTAAAATACAAATCTCATTTTTATTTCAGTAAGTTTTTGCTTACAAAAGCAATAAATTCTATGACTAAATCGTTTAAAGATGTGTGTGAATAACAAACAAACCGCACACCTTGCATCATCTAAAATCCACAATGTCTAAAGAATGTCATAAAACAATAAAATCTGTAATGAAAGGAATGACAGAATGAAATACATTGCAGACCGTAAACATAAATGACACAATGAAAACCATATAGACCAGAGTACAAATACTGAAATTTAGTTAGTCATCTTACAAGTAAGAAAACATTGATAGAAAATCCCATGCAACTGTACGATGCATAGTTATTAGCTTACATATTCATTAAGTCAAACGCAGATACAATGCCAATTCTTGAACACATAAGAGCATTTCCAAGCGAGGTCCCCAAAAGCTGCCCAAACGCCCGGGCGGACCTCCCGGACACTGCCCGCACATGAGAGAGTAAATTTGTGTACCCAACCATGGTCCCAAAAGCTGCCCAAACAGCCGGGCGGTCCGGCAGCCCCGCCCATATGTGGGAAGAGTTTCGGGTGGATTAGCCCGTCCGGGCGCATGGTTGGAAAACCTTTTTTACTTTCTTTTCCTTTCTTTTGCCCTTTGTTGGTTCTTCTCTCTTTCTCCACCAATCACATGCAAATGACTCCACAATTTGGAGAGATTTTGGGGTACATGGTTGGATGAGACCACTTTTCGGGGTGGTCCGGTCACTGTCCACGGACCCATCCGGAGATTTCCGCGGACAGTTTGGGGGCTGAATTTGGGGGTTGTGCTTGGAGATGCTCTAAGTCAAATGAGTAAACGAATCAAAAGATACTCTAACACTGTTTATTCATTGTGCAACTACTGTTCATCTCAAGAAAATAAAGTATTTACAAATGATGGCTACTATTTTGCTCGGATATCTTTTATGCACGCTGATCAACACTGTTGTCACTGACTATTCCTTGGTGCTCCAATGGTGAAGCTCCTTACATACTTTGCTTCTTATATGCTTCGCTCAAGTCCTCCATGTGTTCCAGGTCCAGTGATGACCTACAAATTACTTGTAAAATAAACATTGAGTATGCTAGTCATGCCAGCCTTGCATTAACGGAAAAATCAAATGTGCTATTACTATCAACGCCAGATAGGCTACAAAATAACAAGCGACAAGCCATGAATACATAACCAAAACTAACACTCTTGATTATTAACAAACAACAAAACGCCAAAAAATAAAATAACGATGCACCTGAATTCACTTTTTCTAAAAAAAAACTTATGCTATTAGGCACCTGACCGAAAAGCTCATTTATCCTAGCATAGTAACCTTTACACCGCCGAGCAACACTTTAAATTTTCCTAAAAATATATTAGCGTCGACTGTGAGGAGGAGCGGGACTCCCAATAGACCAGAAAGCGTCAAATATTCAGAGATATGTTCACGGGTAGTACATGGCCAAAATAAATCTCAGCTTTCTTACATGACCAATAATAGTCTTAAATCAGAGCTTAAGTAATAATTAACCGAAAAATAACATATGCAGAACAACATGAGTTGGGAGGAGTTTATCCTTGAGTACATCATATAGATTACCTTGATTGATTTCACATGCAGCCTGCTTGGATTCCTCATGAAGCACCCGACATGACACGTAAAATGTATTCAGAACAACATGAGAGAGAGGTGGTTAAGTTAGCAAATGGTAATAAAGAAGTAACGTCCAAAAATCAATGTAGATGAACTGCAGCAGCACTAACCATTTAGCCAAGTCTGTAATTATAATTATGTATCAAATCAGGAACCATGTATACATTACAATCATCAAAAACAGAAAGAAGCTCAGGAATCCTATTTACCTACCTATTGGGAGAGAGCCAAGCATGATCCTGTTTCCTGTGTTGGCGTGCAGCGAGGAAGCGGCCAAGGCAGATGGATTGTCACGTCCCTGCCGCGGCTCTTGTCGCGGTCGTCGCGGAGATGCAGCCATCAGTCAGCCAAATTACCTTCAGTCTTTCTGTATTCGGCCTTTGGTCTTTTCGGTCATGACCATATAGACCAAATAGAGGTAATATCAGCACAAGTGTATAAAATCTGCCAGCACAAAACGATGATCATTTCAGGCATTTCACTTTACAGTTTGCGTCATAAAACTAAACAAGCATTTCAATTGCCGTTTCCTGTATATCGGCAGAACACAACTGGAGCACAACTACACAACTCTGGAAAGTTCACGTGCGTTCACCTCATCCTCATGGACGTATTGGTGCAGCTCTTCCTCAGATTCTGAGATGCCATCTACAAAAGAACAGAGAAAAGTCTCTTATTCATCCATTCACCACTCTGGACAAGTGCAACCAGCAAAATTAAATAGAAAAAATAGTCCAGACAGAGCGTACAGTTCCTAAACAATGGCACATTACATAGCAGCAGCTCAATCTGTTCCCACACGACCTTATTTGATTTAGCAGCGAAGTTACAAATCTACAGTAGTAGAGCAGAACATTTGAGCCTTGGATGAGTATAAGGGGAAGGTTCTTACTCGGGTGTTGAGGCTGCCGTTGGCCGAGGTTGCAGATGCGGTTGGGATGGAGATGCTCCCCAGTCCCCACTCGACCGTGATCTCGCGAGGTGCGGTGAGGTGTTGTGGCGGCGGACCGTCGGCGACGAAGCTCGTTCCCCAGCCCATCAGGTCGTTGCGCTCGTCCTCTCCCGGCTGCCGGCGTCGAAGAAGCCAGGGCGAAGCGAGGGACCGCGGGCGGCAGAGAAGATGGGGCGGCGCGGGGGGCCGGCGGCGGCGGAGAATCAAGGGAAACTACGGTCTGCGGTCTTTCGTTCGTAACTGCTGGGGGCTGCAGTCTTTCGTCCGTGGTCCGCGTAGCGTAAATGTTAGATGTACCCCGCGATTAGTTTGGATAGATCTGTACGGTTGGATATTATTTGTGTGGTTGTGATTGTTAGTGGGAAGTTTTGGTGTAGTTTTCATTGGGTGGCTTTAGCCGAACTCCAGTTGGATTGTTGCCAACTTCAATGGGCAACTTTAAACACTCCACTACCATCTCTTCCTTCTTGTTTTTTTTTTTCCATTGCCGTAGGTATAGTCACCATCTCTATCAAATCATTCTGGAGACGTTCATGCAGTGGCTTATCACGCATCTCTGCATACACGTCTGAATAATGCTGGTCCGTCGCCGGTCCAGGTGTAGGTGCAACCAACTCACCCTCAAATTCCCATCCTTGATCAAATAACCTCGCATCATCCCGCTCATTCTCGACAATCATGTTGTGCATGATTACGCAAGCAGTCATCACCTCCCACATGACCTTCTTGCTCCACGTTCTTGCGGGGTGTCGAACAATAGCAAACCTGGATTAGAGCATACCAAATGCTCGCTCTACATCCTTCCGGCAAACTTCTTGTTGCTGAGCAAACTTACGAGTTTTCTCACTTCCTCGCTTGCGAATGGTCTTCACAAAGACGGGCCATGAAGGGTATATACCATCAGCAAGGTAGTACCCCTTGTCATATGCATTTCCATTCACCTCAAAGTTGATCACCGGTGCATTGCCCTCGGCCAGCCTATCAAACACCGGTGATCGCTGAAACACGTTGATATCGTTGAGAGAGCCCGGATGCCAAAGAAGGAGTGCCAAATCCACAGATCTTTAGATGCAATAGCCTCAAGTATGATTGTGCACTCTCCAACATGTCCATGGTACTGTCCTTTCCAAGCAAAAGGACAGTTCTTCCACTCCCAATGCATACAATCTATGCACCCAAGCATTCCAGGAAAGCCTCTCGAGTTTATGTTCAGAAGACGGGCAGTGTCTTTCAAATTCGGCTCCCTCAAGTACTCGGGAGCAAACACCTGAACAACAGCTTCACAGAACTTGTACATGGCCTCTAGCCAAGTTGACTCGCTCATGCGCAAATATTCATCTACTAGATCCCCGGCTACTCCATATGCAAGCATCCGTATAGCTGTCGTGCACCTCGGATAAGATGAGAAACCGTACATACCAGTAGCATCAGGTTTGGCCTCGAAGTAGTCATCGTATGCCCTCACCCCTTCGAGTAGACGCATGAACAGGGGCCGTGACATCCGAAAACGGCGACGAAACTTGTGATCCGGATATGTTGGCTTCACGGGATAGAAATAGTCCTTCCAAAGTTGGAAGTGACCGGTTTCCCGGTCATGATCCAACGCCGGAGCCCTTCCAACAACCGAGACAACATGCCGAGGCCATGCCGCCTGGTTGAAGTTGTGTATGATCCTGGTCGCAGAACGTCGGTATCGTCGTCCGATGACTCGTCCGATGTATCGATGACGGTCTTGTAGAAGAACTCATCATCACTGTCCATCTAAGCAAAACAAACAAATTAGTATGAAATTTACATCACTTTTTGCAACAAAGATAGAGATTGATTCTCATATACCTTTCGTCAAACACCTTCCGGGCGGTGGACTTCGCCACCGCCTCCGGTCCAACGGCCGAACGTCCCGGGAAGCGGAGGTCGCGGCGGACGACGCCGACAGCGGCGCAAGGCGGCCCTTGTCGCGGCGGATGAGTGAAAGTGCATGTTGCCCCCATGCGTGGTTTTGGTAACTAATGACAATTCTTATGGACTAATGTTTACATTGAGATATTCCTATAGATCTTTTTTTTTGGACATTTATTCCTATAGATCTTGTCCATGGGAAAAGATTGTAATTCATGTGTTGGACTCTTGAAGATGACATGATGACCAATGGTCTATTCAAGGGTTTATATGAAAAATGGGCATGTGTAGAGTTAAGCTTAATGCAAGTATAGCTTGGAAAAGAAGATTGAGTGAACAATCATGTTTATCTCCAAGCCATCATACATATCAAGAGAAGAAGATGAAGTGCAAGCTCAATATGATGCATCTCGGAAGATATCATTTGATTGAAGCTTTCAAAGGAGACATGAAGACGGAGCTTAGCGAGGCCCTCCCATAATGGAGTATGGGGAGCATTTGGAGAAGTCTTCATCAAGCATGTGCTAGCAAGCACAATCAAGAAAGGTGCTTCAACTTGAGAGAGTCAAGATCGTCATCATCGAGCTCAAGTGGAATGCGCAAGGCAAAGGTATGACCTTGATAGGTTTTCTATTTTACCGGTCTCATGGTGTTAGTGGGAGACCGGGTTATAGGATAGACGGTGTACTATCAAGAGGGGCTCTCAAGTGAGTAACTTGATCGCATATTTGTGGAGAGCTCAAACCTTTGCATACTTGCCATATCGTCTTTCTTGGTTATTATTTGGTTTTCTCCTTCTTGGGTTTTGATGCTTGTGGTAATCTTCACGACAAGCCCAAGTTCACCAAAAACGAATTTCGTATGAAAAACTTATTGCGTTTTCGGTTTTGGAGGTTTGCCGGTTATTCCTTTTTAGAGAGGTTTTACCTTTCTCCATTTGGTTTTATCTTGCATTGTTGGACTATGATGTTTCTTTGCATGATTTTCTAAAGCTCTTCGTTGTGATTCCAACGAGCCCGAGAACATCGAAAACGGAGTCCGGATGATCAAGATATCTCTGTTTTCGTGTTCAGTGTTTCTGCAGTTTTCTGAGGGGCAAAAGTTCCGGATTTTGGTTGGAAATTCTGGTCTTCGTGAAGTTCCGGCCAAAGTTCCGGCCAAATGCAGAACCGTTTTTTAGTCGCTTTTCTGGGGGTCCGGAAGTTCTTGGCCGGAAGTTCCGGCCCTAGGACCAGAAGTTCTGGTCTAAGTATGGCTGCAACGGCTATTTTCGTGGGAGGGGCTATAAATACCCCTCCCCTTCTTCAACCTTGGGCTGCTCGTTTTTTCCCTCTCTCTCCTCCATTGTTTGACCTTGGAAAAGCTTGTCTCCTCTCAATTCCTCCCATGATTCTTGCATATCTTTGAGGTAAAAGTGAGAGGAGATCTAGATCTATATTTCCACCAATCCATCTCTCCTCTAAGTGAGGGGATGTTCTTCCTCTCTTCTCCCCCATAAGCATTAGTTGGTTTTGGTGGGATTTAAGAGTGAATGATTTGAGCACTTGTGTTCTTGCCATTGATTTGTGAGCTTGTTACTCTTGGGTCTTCGGGACCCTAGACGCCCGTGTGGTGGTTGGGACGTTTGTGGTCACTTGTAAGCCGTTCGGGAGCCCCCGATCCCGTTGTGGGTTGTGCCCCGGATTGTTGTTGAAAGGCTCCGGATTCCGCCTCGAAGGATTCCGATAGTGGAAGGTGAACCAAACCTTTGTGGTGCGGTTCATCGGAGAATAGGGTGAGCCTTTGTGACGTTGAGATCGACCTTTGTGGTGCCTCACACCTCTCCAACGAGACGTACTCCCTTAACAAGGAGGAACTCGGGAATACATCCTCGTCTCCGCGTGCCTCGGTTATTTCTATACCCGAGCTATTTACTTATGCTTTACATTGTGATAGCCTTCGTGCTTGAAGTATTCTATATACCTATCACCTTATTGTTTGTCGTGCTTACCATAAGTTGTTGGTGCACATAGGTGAGCCTAGTTTATTTAGGTTGTCGGCTTGTTAATTTAAACACCTAGTTTTATTCTGCAATTATCAAGCCTAAACCGGAAAAGTTTTAAACCACCTATTCACCCCCCTCTAGGCGACATCATTGTCCTTTCAACGAGCTCGAAGAGACTGGGGACGGCGGCGGCCGATGCGAACCAGGCGGCGGCCGATGCGATCCAGCGGCGGCCGGTCGAGATTTGGAAGGAGGGGAAGAAAGGGGACTCTGTCGCTGGCAAACGGGACTGGCGCGGACAAGGAGGACCAAGCGCGGACCGAGAGCCTGTCCGTTTCTCCCCCAAACCTGGACCATTTGGTTCAGGAGTTTGGTCCAGGTTTGGGGCCAAAAACCTGTCCGCACGGACAATTGTCCCTTTGCGCCGGCCGGTTAGAGCGGCTCCTCTATCCGGAAGGACATATTAGGACAGGGTCCGTCCGGATGCGGAGGACCGTTGGAGGTGCCCTAAAAGACCATTTCGAGCATCTGCTCAGATGTTGGAGGGCCAATGGTTTGAGGTACCAATGTTCGTGATCAACTGATCATGCAATTACACAGCAATGAAAGGCACACATGTCTCGGGAGAACCTGAAAGAAATTTCTGGTATCACTTACATCCTAAAAACACCGGAAGGATCCCACTTTTGCAGTTTCACTTATCCAACAAAAAATAGGCACTGCCCAACACAAAGATGAGGATAATCAACAGGACCCCTTGTATCCATACAATTCACAGAGGTCCAAGTTTGCAGTCAGAAACACTAAACTTTACAAGGATATCAAGCTCACCGAGGTATATATTACAACGTAGATACAAGGATACGTACATAACACAGATTCACTGGATTGATGGATCGTTGGGCCGGGCACTCAAAGTTCGTAGGCCGGGAATCTTGTTTCATAGGGGTTAACCATGTCTAAAAGGAGGTATGCCATCCCAGCCTTCCCTTCAAACAATGAAAATGGACGCTCACCACCATGCATGGCCTCCTTGGCGATCAATCGATCAGCATTTTCAAGCAGAAAGCAAGCAAAAGCCTTGGCCCGGTAGAGGTACTCAACATTTCCAGTTAGCCTGTAAAGTGAGAGGAACACATACGCATTCCCGCTCACACCGTGGCATATTCCGACTCGCTTGAGAAGACCGCGGTTCCAAACAACTTCAGCAGCCTCTACGGCCGACTGCTTGAACTGATCGTCCTGGAAGACCTGAAACAGAGACGTTTGCTCATCGCTGAGAGCAAAGGGATATAGCACAGAAGTAGTGTCTAGTCCGGTATTGCCTAGCAACACACCAGTCATATATATTAACTTGTAATGAACCCTGAGTGACACTTGCCTATGTGGTCCTGTGGACATGCATGCACAACTTCTCAGATGGTATACACATAAATATTGTGAATAAGATGCATAAATACTAGGGAGGATGCTACGGAGAAACTCTGAACAGTTGCAGCGATACCTGATATGCTTTAACTAGTGTAAGAGCAACACCAGGGGCACCATGGCACCATGGCACCAATGCACCAGGCGATCAGACTCGCTGTCATCACTCGAGGGATAGTTTCCACCAGGAAATCGGTTACTGATCATGTACCGCAGAGTATTCTTCACGTCATCCTGCTCATCCAGCTTCAGTTCAGTGTGCATGAGGACATGCATGATTCCAGCAAGTCCATGGGCAGCACCCCAGTACTTCTTCCCATGCCACTCATACATCAACGGGCACCTCCCCTTGTTCGACAGCTTCCTTCCCTCCTTAATGATGTCCTTTGCCACAGAAGTCTGCACAGGTTGCAGTGGTTTTGTATTATTAGATAGGCGATATCTTTCATATAGTTCTACAGAAGAAGAAAAAAAAACTAATGTGATTAGGAGGAACAGCACTGCAGGGTAAACATACAATGTGTTCGGCAGGAATCGTCTTGTCACTGAGATGCTCATTCAAGAACAAACAAGCCCACAAATATCCCGCCCTTCCATATAGCAACTCATTGGGCACCTTTTCTGTGACAATTATCTACAAAAGGAATAATATAGGACATTTGTGCCTACAACATTAGGAACAAAAACACTAATATATAACGAGAGGGGTGTTTTGGCTCCCCAGCTCACATGCTCCTGTCCAAATAAAAAAAATCGAAACTAATAGTAAACAGTGCAGAAATTCTGAAAAAATTGTTGATGAACATATACAGAGTTCTACATACATGCCAAGTTTCGTGATGAAATAACGTGTGGTGCTCTGTGCGAAAAACAAAAACAAAATCAGTGCTCCAAAAAGGTACTCTGTTCCATTTGAGCTTGCTAAAACGCCGTATACTGTAAACGGAGGGAGTATTTTTTTTAATCTTATTTTGGCATTTTTTTTTTGCACAGATCACCACGAAACTTGGCATGTATGTAGAACATTTTTGCACAGATAACTTTTTCGGTGGCAGCTATTTACAGAATCAATAATGTAAGACAATTCTGCCTACAATACCAGGATAAATGTATAGCATTCGTTGTTCTACAACGATGTTAGCATAATAGCCCATTGCCGGTACAAAGTAACATACTGACTCGAGAACCGAACTGATTCTTACTAGAAACCTCACCTCATCAAACGAGCTCAGGTAGTGGGTCAGCAACAGCTGATCATTGCAGTGCTTCGCGATCACTGCTCCAAGAGCGCAGACGCCCGCCCTCCCACATATGAAGGTCAAGAACCTGCGCCTTGTGCCCATGAGATCATTTCATATCAATTAACGAAAAAATATAATAATCTAACCTAAATAAAAGAGAAACAGAGACAAGAAACTTACGGCAGGCCAACTGAAGCGGCATCGCAGCCTCGGACGATGTCACCGGCGAGGGTGAGATCCCGACGGTCGCCCGTGACCTGGAAGGACTTGAACAGGAGGAGAGCCGTGCCGAGCGCGCCCGTGTAGAGCGTATAGTCCGTCACCTGCCCTCCCGTCCTGGTCCATGTCTCTGCCACGACCTGTAGGACACAAAAACAATCAGTCGAGCACCTCGCGCGCGCGCGCGCCACGGAATCAAAACCATGCGACAAGGCAACACGGCGTGACGTGCCTTGTCTTTGAGCCGAAGGGCGGCGTGGAGGAGCCGATGAGAGAGCTTGGGGTAGGGTAGGGAGAGCAGGCCGCGGAGGCCGGCGGCGGGGGGTTCGCCGCCGTCGGTGGTCTCGGCGACGAAGTCCGGGAGCTCGTTGGGAAAGAAGCGGTCGGCCATGGCTGCTACCGCACCCTGCGCGCGTCGCCGCTTCGTGGCGTGGGGGGACGAAGACGAAGTCTCGCCGTGCGGTGGCTCTCGGGTGTGGAGGCTTCCCACCTTCCTCTCGCCACGGCCATTTCCCATTAGTTTTTGCTGGCTTCCTCGGCGACGCTGGCACGTCTTGCCGTCAGCTCGTACTGTCGAACTCGTACACGTGGAGTAAATGCTGTCTCTTTCTTCTGGCCACCGAGCTGCTCGACGCCTCAACGTTTTAAATGGAAATGATAAGGTCAGCGCTCGTACAGTCGTAAAAGAAAAATCTCATAATACCAAACAAAGTATTTATGAGTTACAGGAACCTATTTCAATCCTTTTTAAGTTTCAGTTCGAACTCTAAGGCAATCTCGTGCGTCGATGTGGAATGGAGGGTATGTCACCGAAGGTGAGTCCCAAATCAAGCAGGATGAACGTCCATAAAATCAATTGTAGAAATATCAAATCAACATTGACGCCTGATCAACTTAAGTGAAAAAAATTCTTTTTTGTCCGCCCATCACAAATTATAAAATCAGTATCATTCGATCGATCATGGAATATATTTTCTTATTGTATTAATTTGACATAATAAATATTGTTTTCTATAAACTTGATCAGACTAAAAAGGTGTTTATTTGAGATAGGTTGCTCAATCACATAATGAAGATGCATCAAACATATATGGAGAAACCAGTTTCGAATGTCGGACAAACATAGGAGTACTAACTAATTTCAGCAAACATAGGAGTACTATGTGCTCTCAGCCAAAGTGCAACAACAATGTCCACATAGACAGCAACCTTTTCTGTGAAAACCCCAAAAATTGAGAGGGAAATCACAGGTTGAAGCCACTCAACTTCTTGCACTAGCATATAGCAAGTTCTTCAACTTCTTGCACTAGCATATAGCAAGTTCTTCTCTAAGAGTTAAGAATTGAAACTTATGTCCTTAAAGATGGCGGAGACACAACTTGGGGCAGCCAAGGTAGTGAACATGCACCTCACGGACTTATGGGGGAACAATTGAACAACCTTCCTTGATCTCAATCTCTTTAATTGTCTCTCATTCCCACGTCTTTTGGTTTTCACTTTTCTTCACCAATGGAGACTACTAAGAGTTTCTACACGGTTTAATAGTACCCAGTAAAACCTTGGTACAAATCGAAGAGAAATGATTTTTCCACACCAATCAGTCTATCAGACACTAAATACCGATCAGCGTTAAGAGGGGAATGATTATTTATACACTGACAAAATACATCTTTTCTTAATAATCATGGTTCGTAAGCCTAGATAACAAGTTAATGTACAACAAAGTGAACCAAAGTCAAGCCCTGGTAAGCTAGAAAAAAATGTAAGCGATCCTCTATGGAAAACTGGAGTCCTCATCATGTGCTATAACCTCCACAAATTCAAGAATTGGTGCATAACCTGCCAATAACTGAAAACAAAAAGAAGCCAATAAATTCAACGTGTGCGATATCTTCATAGTTAACCTCATACATTGAACTACTGGAGAAGTTAGCGCAGAGTAGAGAGGTCCACTACTCTTTCCGTTGGCAAACAAAAAAAAGTATAAAGCCGACTAGTACCTTAGGTCTCTGGTTTGTTATGCCTAAACTTTGTACTCATGAACACGAATCCACTTTGTAGATGACCATTTGTCACCTTTTATCACTGCACATCCACCTAAAACGTAATTGCAGAAAACAAGAGAGTGAGTATTGTGGCATAACCCTTTGGTGTGGAAAAATTGTCATTAAATCAAGTATCGAAATCTCACCATGAAGACTTGTGGGATCCAGGGTACCATCAGGCCTCATGCTCCAGAAAAGCAAGGCATCTCCCATCTTCGGTTTGACAGATATACCCCTCTTTGCGCATTCTGACAGCTCATTATAATGTGGTATTGAGCTGCTATTAACTTTAGCAGAAGGAAACACAGTCTCCCCACCCTCTTCAACATCCGAACTAATTAATAAATTGTCAGGAAAAAGAGAATGTCAATTGAATCACCTATGTTGCATGCATATAAAAAAACTAATATTCTAATACATACAGGTACATAAGAAGAGTCGCTATACGCTGGCCCCCGTTTTTTGTGTTGAAATCATCATGGAAGTAATCAAAGTGAGGTTCATACTTCTGTCCAACTTCATAGTGGAGAACTTGAAGGCCCTCTCCATTCTCTGAATGAATCGTGAGATAACAAACAAAAATATATATCACATTTGAAACATACTTCCAGTAGAAAATATAAGGCAGTTATGGTAGACAAATAGTAGTGCATCCATGCTTCATCAGCTTTAAAACCTTGGAAGAACTCAAAAGGGCTAAGTTTAGAATCCATAATTTATTTTTGCTTTTGTGCAATCCCCTGGGGTGATGCATTATCAAGGACCATGTCATTTTGTTGCAATGCACTAAATTTTTTTCTGCTTGCCGAAACTGCAGTGAGACCCTTCATGTACCTTATCTTGTTAGGAAACATGTACTTTTTAATTCAAATGTACAACATGTCAAGCTACACGAAATTAACTAAAAAGCACAAACTGTACTACTTTCAAAAGTCTAAAAGAAGTTTTGAGTACGTGCTGAACATAGTGGAGTGCACAACTTAGTGCATACATATTAGTTGTTTTCTTGTAAAAGTATGTCATGTACTTCTAGTTAAATATGAGAATTTTGACTTCGACATTCACAATTACAGATGCAATACATCATGCTCTCCATGTATGGCTGGCATGTAAGGGTTGTTTCTCAAGTACAAATATGAATCTTGTTGACAATTTTGGTACAGTATATGTACTTGGTGCACTTTTCACATTTTAATTTTCCACTCAATGTAGTACATGAATATTGAAATTAATGGCAAAGACCTTGTTGGAAAAATGCCAGCCACAAAACCAGATTAACAAGGGAGCAAAGGGGTTGAATCAGTCAGATTTATGCTGGTGCTTAGAACAGATGTTTAGCTCTACCTAGTACCTACCATATAAGTATCTAACTAATATAAAAAGTAGTGAAACCATTTGCTACCAATTGGTATGACTCGCTTAACATAACTGTGAGAACACCAGATCACCAAAACGTACTGCTGTTGCACTCTGTATGTACCAATACATTACTTTGCATGGTTGGTTTAATAGCCAGTATTCAGAATAAGTTGCAAGCAAGTGCACTTTTGGTGAGTCAGTGACTCGCCACAATGCATGATAATCAGAACTTTGGAGTTATACAATGATGTAGACTAATGTATTATGCATACCCTAAAATTTAAGTTTACAATTTTACAGTTCAGCTCTGGTAGAGCAACTAGAGTTCTACATTTGAGCAAAACAGAACGATACATTTAACTGATTTTTCAGATGGTGATTCATTTCGTTTATCTTGAATTAAAGTTGAGGAGCTCTTAAAATTTAAATCCAGCGTCTTAAATTGTTACCTAGGCATACTAGCAAAAAACATAGAACAGCTGAAGACTTCAACTTTGAGTTAGTTGTGGTTAGTATTTCGTACCTACAGGTATGAAGGTGAAATCTGATATTCTTTTCTCAATGGTACGGACAATTTTGTCCTGGCCTCTTCTAAGAAACGTTCCTGAACTTGTTCTCACCCTGAATACATTTAATTAAGCATAAGTGCACACCACAGCTGCAGTACCATTTCTTACTTAAGGACAAATTTGCAATGTCCAAACCTGCTATCTTTACTCCCTCCGGTTGCTGAATCGACCACTGTTGACTTCTTCATGTGAGGCTTTGCCAATGAAATCAAATACTCACATTCTTCCTTGGACTAAGAAAATAACAGTAAAGTCAGTCATACACAGATCGCCGCGTGAAGCACACTGACATGGATCAGAAATACAGTGACAACGGATGTAAATATGACAAACAATCCTGACATTTTCTTCATCTACTATTATATGCAATGTCAACTTTCTAATTTGCACACCTTCAAAGATATTTTGCATACTACTAATCAAAATGTCAAACTTTCCAATGTACACATGTTAAATCTTATGATCTGGCTGAAGTAATGTATTTGCTTCTCCAAAGGCCATGTGCCTGAGGACCTGGGTGGAGCGCCTGACTTGTAAGTTGAGCAGATCCAAGGCTCAAACTAGGCATGACCTGCATATGAGGATCATCTACACATGTAGAATTCAGTACGATCATCTACAATAGTCCTCTACAGCAAAATGGCATTCATCCGACTTAAGTAGAAGCATTTTGATACTCAACGCAATCTAATCTGGTACCGACATTGAGCTCTTACCTAGAATCCAACAAATCACCTAATAAAATTCTCAAGATCTAACAAACCGCGTCCTATACCCGAAAAAGCACGTAAAGATGCAGCCACTTGCGACGTCGCAAGCCAAGAAAAAGAATGATATGCAAGAGACTCACGAGGAAGTTGTGGTACATGAACGCCCGTGGCTCCCACGACAGAATCTCCGTCCAGGGCTCCCCTTTCTCGCCGGTCTTCTCTAGCTTCCTGCACAAAACAAACGGCGACCACGTCCGTCAATCTCAGAAAGGACAGGGCGCACGACGGGGATAAAAACACGGCGGATCGCGGAGCCGTGGACGTGGACTGGTGTCATAGAAGAGAGAACGGGACGCACGACTCTGACGTGGATCTGCGGAAGCGCGGGCGATGGAGCGAGAGGGCGGCGCCGCTGCCGGCGCCGTCGGAGCCGGCGGGCAGCGAGAGCGCGCCGAGCGCCAGGAGGAGCAGCAGCGCCACCGAGGCCAGCAGCAGCGCCGCTAGGATCGCCTTGGACGGCTTCGCCCGCCTCCCTGCCCCTCCGCCGCCGGCGCCGCCCAGAAGCGGCCTCCCGCTCCGCCCCGCCGCTCTGCCCGCCATCGCGGCACACGGCTTTGGCGTCGATTCTCCCCGCACCGGCCCGGTGGGTTTAGCTCCTCCTCCCCTGTATCTCCTTCTTCCTCCTCCTCTGTCTCCCGTTCCCTCTGTGACCTGAGTCGTCGGTCCCTTTTTTGGGCTCGAGGAGATTATGCTGCTGCTGGGTTTGTTTGTTCGGCTCGACGAGGTAGTATCGCTGTACCGTAAGGCAAATTTCACTGTTCTGACCCTGACACGAAAATTCAGCACAAAATGAACCAAGTTTGAAAATTTAGCCGTTTCTGACCCTTTTTCGTACCGCTCAACATACAGGCGGTAGACTACACGGGGTACCGCCAAAGACCCTGGCGGTACGAGTCCTGGTCCACGGTCCGCTCGGGCCGGTTGACTGCGCTGACGTGGCGATACCGCCTCTGACATCGGCGGTAGACTATTAGGGATACCGCCAGGGAAGCCGGCGGTACACTTCATCACGGTGCCGCCGCTAGTACTGGCGGTACGCGTTGGAGAAGAATTAGGTCGCCCGGCCGCCCCTGCCCAGCCCGCATCTTTCCTTTTCCTCTTCTTCCACCTAGCTCCCAAGAACACGGCGGCGGCGGCAGCGCGAGCTCACTCTCCCCTCTCCCCTCTCCATTTGCGGCGGCGGCGCGGCGCAAGCCCTCTCTCCCGTCAGGTAAGCCTCCCTCTCTCAATTTCGTCCATAAATTTGGCCAAATTTAGATGATTTGTTGAACCCTAGATGTTCTCTTTGCTCTAGATGATTTGTTCAATCCGTAGATGGTATATGTGCTCTAGATGGTATTTTTGCTCTAGATGGTATAAACTTGTCCGAATCTAGATGATTTGTCCTAGATTTTGTAGCGTCTTTTGCATCTAGATGATCTTCTCCATTAGAGTGCTTGCATTATAAGAGGTGGGTGGGAGAGGCACTATCTGATCTAAGTGCTTTAACGATGTAAAGGCACGGATGATTTATTTTGTTTGTTGTTATTTACCTTACTATTTTTTATTTATGAAAAACAAAGATATAGAAATATAAAATTCATGGTAATCATGTCTTACAAGATGACTACTTTGAAAATATGAAACTGATAATGGAGGAGCAAAGAGACATGACTTTATCAAATTTGGATACGACATACATGAATTATCAATGTGAGTATAGAAATGGTATAGATTTTATGGATTGGCCGAATCTAGATGATTTGGCCTCAAAGATGCTCTAGAAAATTTGCTCTAGATGATGCCTAATGCTCTAGATGATTTGCTCTAGATGATGGCTTATTTGATTTGCTCTAGATGATGTCTTATTTGATTTGCTCTAGATGATTTGCTCTAGATGATGCATCATCTAGATGATTTGCTCTAGCAACAAAATTTTGCAGCAGTGTTTGGTGTATAAGTTATGCTCTAGATGCTCTAGATGATTTTCTCTAGATGATTTGCTCTAGATGGTCTAGATGATTTGCTCTAGATGATTTTCTCTAGATGATTTGCTCTAGATGCTCTAAATGATTTGTTCAAACCTAGATGGTATATTTATTCAAATGATTTTCTCTAGATGATTTTCTCTAGATGCATACTGTTTTTTGGCATACCGTGTTTGCCTATTTGATTTACGAGAATGTTTTGCATTAGGATAGATGACCCGCCGGAACGTTATTACCCCGGGCTTGATTTGGTGTACGACAGGGAACATCGTGCCCGGCTTATCGAGAGGGGAGATATGGACTTAGCTGAGAAGGTAAATAATGTTCTCCATTTTTTTGTTGTTGCAATTACAAAGATAGTGAGCACTGAGCACATCATGTTTGTTTCTTTCGCAGCCTATCGGTCCTATGCGCATGAGGGGCCATAGTGCGGAGGACATGCCCTACGATGTTCGGTACGAGCCATACTTTGAGGCGGCTGGTCTTCTCCCATTTGTCCTTCAGTTCAGGCGTAAGCCGCCGGCGTTCAACCACACGGCCATTACCGCCCTTATTGATCGTTGGAGACCCGAGACCCACAGTTTCCATTTGCCGTGTGGAGAGATGACGGTCACTCTTGAGGATTTTGCCATGATCACGGCTCTTCCGATCGACGGAGACGCTCTGACTGGGAGGGTGGATCTTGTCGGGTGGCGTCAGCGGGTTCTTGGTCTCACCGGCAGATTACCACCGGTGCCGCCGGAAGGAGTGAAAGATACTAGGTCAGCGGGTGTCTCGTATTCGTGGCTTCGACAGTTTGGGCCATGTCTCTCGGACTTGCTATTTTGCAGCTCCATCCATTCTTCTACTTTAGGAGGATACAATTTCCCTTCATCTATCAATATATCCGTCTCCATGGAATGTTTCTGGAAATAAGCGCATAACTTCTCGAAGGTATATTCCGCAATGGCCGTCACAGGCAGTGCACGCACACCTTTTAGAACATTGTTAAAACATTCCGCCATGTTGCTTGTCATGTCACCATATCTTCTACCTCCATGATCATGGGCCCTTGACCACTTGTGCCTGTCTCCCAAATACCTCCTCAAGAACTCTTTACCACCGGCATTAGACGCGGCAAGGAGCTTGTCAAACCGTCTTGTGAAAGACCGGTTGGTGAATGCCACACAAACATCTGTTAGATCATCAGCCAATTCTTTATTCTTGCAAGCCCTATAAAAATTTGCGACGAAATGCCTCATGCACCATCGGTGGTGGAGCCGTGCATGCCCCGGAATTTCAATCTCCATGGCATTGAGTATACCTTGGTGTCGATCCGATATGATGCGTACCTCTCTAGTAGGAGAGAACACCTTAGTCCTCACATGCTTCATGAACCATTCCCAATTGTCATTGTTCTCTCCAGACACCAAAGCAAAGGCCACAGGCAACACCCGGTCACCGGAGTCGTGCGCAATTGCAGTCAACATCGACCCCTTGTACTTGCCGGTTAAAAATGTGCCATCTATTGATACAACCGGTCTACAATGGTGAAATGCCCGAATGCATTGGTCGAAGGTCCAAAAGGCACGGCGGAACACTCCATCAACATGTTCAACCTCGTAAAACATGCCCGGGTTTCTATAGGCCATCCCTCCCAACAACCTCGGGAGGCGGTTGTACGCTTCTTTCCATCCACCATACAACATCTTAAATGCGGCATGCTTGGCCTTCCATGCCTTCCCATATTCGATGTTGTATCCAAAGAATTCCTTTACAAGACCCATCAAAAACCTCGGTTTAATGGTTGGTTCATTCTTTATACTGTTGATGAATTTGTATGCGATGAAGTCGGAGGTGAGTTGACGGTGCTTTGTGGATGGATTCCGGCCCCGTTTCTTGCACATGTGATGGGCTTCACAACTTGTTATCTTCCATTGCCCGTGGCGGTTTGGTCTTGCACGGACTACCCATGGGCATCCTTTTTGGTCGCAAATCACGGTGTAACGATGCTTCTCGTCCGAGTGCTTCACTATGAATGGCCTATGGTGCTTCACCGCATATTCCCTAAGCCACATTTGCAATTCTACCAAGTCCGGAAACTTCAAACCTTTCTTTATGCGAGAATTGTTGTCATCGTCGTCTTGCGTTGTGCTTGGTGTTGCTTCTAGATCTTTATACTTGCCACCATCCACCATAGCCTTATCGGCAAGCGTGAGATCACGAAAAAATGGAATTCGGTGATCCCGGCCTACCACTTTTAAAAAGGCTTGGGCTTCTCTCGCCGTGAACCCATCTTCGTCCACTTCTTCAGGGCCCTCGTCCTCCGAGTCGGAGGCATAGCAACGGCGATAGAAGGTGTCACGGTCAATGCCATCCTGTTCGACTTGTGCCTCTACATCTCCAATATAAATGTCATGATACTCGTCCTCCCGCTCGGACACATCACCCTCCATGTCTCCTTGCTCCCTATCTTCTTCCTCAATGCCAAAGCCATAACCAAGATCCACATTGACATATTGTTCTTTTTCATCGACTTGGTCACCATCATTCATCTCCAAGTCAAATTGTTGGCTCAAAGGAGGTTGGCTCATAGTATTGAACTCAACCGCATCATCAAGTGACACATTTCGAGTGGGGGTCATTGCATCATGTGTGGGGGAGGCACACCGGTTCAAGTCAAAATGCAACCGATCACCGCCAACCTTGGTAGCAAATAACTCGAGCGACTTGTCTTTGGAAGCCGCCACAACCTCTTTGTATGCCCCCCAATCTAACTCGCATGTGATAGGTATTTTCTTCTTTCGCGGACGATGTCCCGATCCAACAAAATACCTTCCATCTAGTTCAACCTTCTCCCTAGGATCCATCCATTCAAAAACTTCCCGTACTCTTGCAACAACCTCGGCATATGTTGGACTATTGGCAAATATCATAACTTTTTCTCCATTGTCAACAATCTCTTCTTCATTGTTACTAAAAAATGCTTCTTTGTCAACATGATGGACATTCACGATTCTTTCCATCTATAATTATATGACAAGACACACAAATGTATCACATTGATGTGTAATAGCAAACACACCACAATAATCTAAATTAATACTAGGTAAGAAAAAAACATTGATGGATGGATCCTAGGGAATAGCTAACCACTACCTCAAACCCTATACTCAACCATAATACTAGGTAAGAAAAAAACATTGATGGATGGATCCTAGGGAATAGCTAACCACTACCTCAAACCCTAGACTCAACCATAATACTAGGTAAGAAAAAAACATTAATCTATCTAACCAAAATGATTCCACCATGTCACAAACAACATATAACCCGCAATGCACCAATTCAAATAATAGATTTAGGACAAATCAACAAATCTAGGGTTTGCCTCAAACTAAACAATGCCACAAAGTAACACAAATCCAACCAACAAAAAGCGAGAGATCTGAGAGGGACTACCTCAGAGGAAGGAGATGGCCCGATTCCACGAGCTATGCCCTCCGATTTGGAGGGATTTGAGAGAGATTTGAGTGTGGAGGAGAGAGGGGAAGAGGGCAGCAGCTCGGGTGAGAGCTAAGTGAGAGTGAGGATGAATGAGAGGCTGTGGGTGCTCGAGCCATTTAACTGTCTCCAACGCGTACCGCCAATACAATCGGCGGTATCATGTTGAAGTGTACCGCCGGAAGTACAGGCGGTACCCCTACAAGTCTACCGCCGATGTCAGAGGCGGTATCGCCACGTCAGCGCAGTCAACCGGCCCGAGCGGACCGTGGACCAGGATCCGTACCGCCAGTGACCGCGGCGGTACCCCGTGAAGTCTACCGCCAGTATGTTGAGCGGTACTAAAAAGGGTCAGATCCGGCTAAAATTTCAAACTTGGTTCATTTTGTGCTGAACTTTCGTGTCAGGGTCAGAACAGTGAAATTTGCCTACCGTAACCGCTGCTGCGTCCCGTAGGCCCCGTAGGTGACGTGTCAGGACTAAGAGGCAGTAGGCCCACTGCCGGCGAAGTCCACCTGCCACCCAGGACTCGACGAGGCGAAAGACCGGGCCGACAAGGTACAAATGCGCAGCCCAACTCATTAAACCCACGTATATGCAGGACGCAGGCTTACGTTTGGTTTTCCTAAAAAAAAAGATTGGTTTTCCATGTTTTTTTTTAAAAGCACGCTATAGATTCGTGCACGCACATCATACGCCTTTCGAAAAAAAACATGATAGCAGGCTTACTTTTTTTTTAGAAACAAAATACAAAGCAGAGGCTCACATAAACGCGCACACACTCACCCCTATGAACGTACGCACGTACACCCTACCCCTATGAGCACCTCCGAAATACTGAGCCGGCGGATCGAGTCTTGAAATTGACGAAGTCACCACAGGCGCCTCGCTGTCGACGGGAACGTCGCCTCCCACTGAAAGAATATTCCGCCTAAATGCAACACACAGATGTCAAACCTGGGTTTGAACTCTGGTGGGCTGAGGGTACAACCACCCTGTTAACCATCCAACCACAGGTTGGTTTGCTTGATAGGCAGGCTTACGTTTGGTTTTCCTAAACCTAATAGATTTGATGTCCCGTTTTTTCGAAACACGGTACGGTTTTTGTACACGCTCACATGCACGCGCTTACACTCATGTTTTAAATGCACGCACGCACACCTCTACCACTATGACTATGAGTATCTCCGAAAAGTGAGCCGGTAGGTGTAGGTCAGATATTGACATTGACAAACTTATCACAACGGTCTCGCTGTCAACATGATTCGCCTCCCTAAAAAATATTCCGCAGAAATAAAATTATTAAATCTAGCATTTGAACTCTGATAAGCTGAAGTATGATAAGTTGAAGGTACATGGTTTCCCATGTTTGCAAACATTGATGGTTCTATTTGCCAGGGTTTAGATGGAGAACCAGATTGTGTTTTCCTTTTCTTGTGTTTATATCTATATGGAGGCAAAGTCTATGAGATTATACTTTTTTTTTTCGCGAAGACAAATACAGCAGTGCAACGACAAATTACAGAGAGGTCCTCGAAAGAAAGGAAAATACAATCCAACCCCTCTGCAACTCAACGACGCCGGAGACGACGAACGCCGTCGGTGGCGCGCCGCTGCTCAAACTCCTCTTACCTTGGAACAGGAGCCCCCCGAAGCAAGCGGGAAGTCGCCGATCGTCGATCTCGAGAGATCTACGCCTGAGGTCGCCGTCGTCGTCACGCCGAAGCACCACTGCATCCGTCGAAGGTTCATGCGCCAGATCCGCCATCCTGCGGAATCCAGCGAAGGGGGAAGCGAGCCGCACAGGTCCGCGGAGCCGCGGGCTCGCTGTAGGCGGCAGGTCAATGCCAAAGCTCCACGGAGCTCCACCGTCGAGGGAGAGGACCACCACCTGCAAAAACATCACCGACCTCGCCTCCTCCACCATGGCGCCGCCGGCTGACACCAAACTCACACCTACATAACACCTATGCACAGATCCGTCGATTCCCCGTCCTCCCGCCGCCGGAGCGGCCGCCGGAGGGCGGGGAATCGAGCGGATCGACGGCGAAGCGGTGGCGCGAGCTCGGGTGTCCAAAAGTCGCCTCTCTCTACTGTGGACGGGGAGAGGGGACGGTCCAAGGTCGGTCTTCAGATTATACTTTGTTATTTGCTGAGTCGTAAGCATGTAATATTATCGTTTGCAACAAAGACTATAGTAAAGCAATTCCCAAAAGAAGGACTAGAAGTATGTAATTACGTGATTAGAGCGTGAGTAAACCGATAAAAAAAAGATTCATTGGAGTATGTGCAAGCAGCAAACAAGTACGGAATAGAAGGCTAGCACTAGGGTTAGAACGAAGAAAAGTACCTCGCCTTGAAAAAGTTGTCCATGTCGGGGGCAGGAGCACAGACACGCCGGCGACTCGAATTCTCTCCTATACGTAATAATAGTACTCGTTTTATGAATATCCAAAACGAGTGCATCAGGCCGGAGGACAAATATAGTTTATCGACGACGACGAAGGGCTCAGCCCCAGGACTCCTCTTATCTCGTCTGTACATAAGTAAAACCTAGAAAAGTACTAGCACGAAATAAATAAGCGATGTCTGATTAAGGATTATATCTACTCGAACCAGACAGGTATGTAGAAACCGGTCGGAACTCACGAGTCTTTCGTTTGTTTCAGGCCGCGCTTGGGAGCCTAGTTTGTTTTCCCAGCCGTATTTGTACCCGACAGGTTTTCTCGGTGCACACGTTAACCCCCGGAAGGAAACTCGGGCTGCGTCCGCTGTTTGGATATGTTGTCACGTACAGTGTGTTTGTGACGGATCAGGCCTGCCAGGACTTTGCTATTTTTCTAAATACTAAGCTCCCTATAATTGGAGCCCTCTCATTCTTTCACATGTCAACATCATGCTATATCTCATCTTGCTCACATTATTTATTTATAGTTCATAATCCCACATGTCAACATCATGGTAGACCCCATTTAGCTCACATTATTTATTTATAATTCATAGTTTAAATTTAGTTTGAAAAAATTATATTAGATATATACATATGTTTGTCCTTAACTCCTAAATTTTGGTGAAATAAAAAGGGATACCCGTCTATAAAAAACAAAATTATGGCTGTAAAAAAAGAGGAAAATAGCTCAATTTCCCCTCAAAATTACTCTTTTTGGGTCGACAAAAATATTTGCAGATAAATAATAATACAGTATCCAAGTACTAAGTAACCATAGGCATGTGTTCCTATTTAGTCGTACGTGCTCGCAATGAGAAACTTGCACAACATCTTCTATCCTACCAGCCCGTTTGCAGCGGGGCCTCAGGGGAATCTACTGGTAATTAAGGTACTCCTTTTAATAGAGTACCGGAGCAGAGCATTAACACTCCGTGAACACATGTGATCCTCACATCACAGCCATCCCCTCCGGTTGTCCCAATTTCTGTCACTTTGGGGCCTCGGGTTCCGGACAACAATATGTGTATACAACTTGCAGGTAAGATCTTAAAACAATGAATATCATCATGAATCAATAACATGTTCAGATCTGAAATCATGGCACTCGGGCCCTAGTGACAAGCATTAAGCATAACAAGTTGCAACAATGTCAATAAAGTACTAACAACGGATACTAGGCACCATGCCCTAACAATCTTATAGCTATTACATGAATGATCTCATCCAATCCCTTCCATCCCCTTCAGCCTACAGCGGGAATTACTCACACATGGATGGGGGAATCATGGATGGTCGATGGAGAGGCGTCGGTGATGATGATGGCGATGATCTCCTCCAATTCCCCGTCCCGACGAAGTGCCAGAACGGAGTTTCTGGTCCTGAAATAGGGTTTTCGATGGCGGCGGCGCTCTGGAGGCTTTTTGGAATAGTGGACGAACCCCCCGTGGTTTTTAGGTCAGAAGGAGTTATGTAGTCGAAGGGGGACTCGGGGACGTGGCCGAGACGGCCTCCCCATAGGGTGGCGTGGCCCAGGGCCCACCCGCGTCGCCATGTGGGGGAGGGCGGCTCGCTGCCCCCTCCGTCTCCTCTTCTGGCTCCGTGGGTTTCTTCGTAAAATAGGGGCTTTGCAATTATTTCCACGGATTTTCACGAAAGTTGACTTTCTGCACAAAAACAAGACACCATGGCAATTCTGCTGAAAACATCTTTAGTCCGTGTTAGTTGTATTCAAAACACACAAATTAGAGGTAAAACAACAGCAAAAGTGTTCGGGAAAGTAGATACGTTTTGGACGTATCAACTTGCTACAACCCTTGCACGTGAACACCCATGCCGCCTCTTGCATCGGCTGCCGCTGTCACCGTTGTTTTAGTAGTGCTCGACTTGGTGGTTGTGGCAGCTGCGGCAAAAACAGTGAACAAGAAATCGATGGTGAATGGGGGTGGAAGGATGAGTTATACGCTTCTTTGATGGATGCTACGTATTACTGATGAAAGATGATGTGGGTATTTATCCGTAAACTTTTTTCTACGGTATATTTACTTATATCTCACTTGTATTCAGAAAACGAGCCAGATTATGTAAGAAAATGCATGTGTCTTCTATAGATGGTTGAATGCATACACTGAAAAATTATTTTGTTGTTATCGTTTTACCTACTCGAGGACGAGTAGAACTAAGCTTGGGGATGCTTGATACGTCTCCATAATTTCCGATGTTCCATGCTAATATTATACCAATTGCTATATGTTTTACTTACACTTTATATCATTTTTATGCATTTTCTGGGACTAACCTATTAACAAGATGCCACAGTGCCAGTTCCTGTTTTCTGCTGTTTTTGGTTTCAGAAAAGTTGTTCTGGAAATATTCTCGGAATTGGACGAAACAAAAAGCCAAGTCCCTATTTTTTCTGACACGTACACGGAGTCCGAAGGAGAGACGAAGGAGGGCCGTTGTGTCACCCCGACCCGACTGTTATACAGTGATGCTGTGTGTCACCGGTTAAGCGATACAACCGGAGGTTATGGGTTTACCAATCCCCGGCCAAAACCTTTGGCAGGCGTTGCTCGGAATGGATCATCGGCAACGCAACACCCCGATTGATGACTTAACACAGGCACAACCCTCAATGTATAATAGAGAGATCAAGACTTGTGGAACAACTGGCACATCACAGACTCTACGACACAAATCATATAGTTCAACTCTTATAATAGAGAAAGATAGCAAAATACAACCAGAGGTCACCGACCCAACATTACAACATGCAGAAGCGAATTAGGTTGTTCTAAACAACAAGATCCAAAATATGGCCTAAGAGGCCTACAGATAACATTCAAGCGCCAGCTGATCCGGAATGTCCCAAGCTGCCACCTAGGAACCCCAGACTACTCGTCGACGTCCACAAAGAACCCACCTTCGAGGTCGGTGAAGTCCTCCTCTGAAACAAAACAAACGACGTTGAGTTCGACGAACTCGCAAGATTATATAAAGAGCTTTAGCTCGATGAGGCTTTCAAGGTTTTATATCTGTTTTGCATAAAGCTGATTTTATTTATGAAAACATAACTCAAAGGCATCGACTATTCAGAGTATTTTCAAAAGAGGTAAGAAGTGACTCTTTTCTTTGATCACCTTTCTCAACATCAACCATCATCAACCACTGTACCTGTTCATCGAAGGCACCTCCCCGAATCACTCTCGAGGAAGTCAACCTTGCATTCTTGAGTGGTACCTTTAGTACCCAGGTTTTAATCATTCCGTTTAAGTTATTCTATGATCTTATCGTCCTTTCCCAAGTTATCCTTAACCGTGGACACGGCTTTTTGAAAAGATTTACCCTGCAGGGGTGTACAATGTTTGCCACGCGTACCGTCCGGCCCATTACCTGCGCATTAGCTCTCTTCCTTGGAAAGCCGGCTGGGTGGGAGCGGTGTCGACTTCTCCCTCGTTAAGGACCTTCCAGGATCATCAGTGGCGGCAGGACACGAGATCACAACACCCTGCCCCACGGCCACTCATTTTCCTAACACCACCATCCTCAACTCAGTTCAACCACCATCATCACGCACGCGCAAATGGAAGCCCGAACTAGAGAACCCTGGCTAGCCCCGCCCGAGTTATTTAGTCTATGAGGGTTCCTGCAATTGCATAGGCCTCACGCATGGTTGCACGCTCAGTCTTGGTTCGGGAGGTAAAGAACTCGCACCTAGGCGGCGAGAACGAGACAAAGCACCACAACCTCAGTGGCCTCTCATCCCCACCTTTAGCATCTTATTACCTGTCACCACAATTCTCCACCATCATCCATTTATCTCATCACCTGTTTCCAACATGAACCATCCATCGGACGGCTAAGCATTTACTAAGCATGGCTAAGCATCAACATAGCATAAATAAGTAGCTCCGGCCAACAATACAACCCTATGGATAATAGGAGGGAAACAGGTAAAGGCATCGGGAACTTAATGCAACTATAGGATACTCTAATCCAATAAAATTGACATTTGGAACCGCATGCAATATTATAGTGAAGAAAATATTTGCGGAAACATAGGATAAGATATGCTCAGAGGGGGGATTACGCTTGCCTTGATCAAGGTGCTGGTAGTACGGATCCTCGGGGTATTGTGGAGTAACCCCGGCTGCTGGATCTATCGAAGCATAACAACGGAGAAGCAATCAATCACCGCACAAGTTTTGTCGAAGGCAATGCGCAAACACATGATGTCATGACATGTTAAATCCTCGGAGAGGGGATGATTCAATCTATTCAATTTAAACGGAGTTCGGGCGCGCAAGGGGCGTATCTCGAATATACCGTGGATTTAAGTAAAGCGGCAAATTTACTTGTTGACCAATGTAGTTGAAAACCCTAGGATTTAAATTGTGGATGAAATGACATGAGCATGATATTTATTTTAATGAGTAAATCACATTTTTCCGGACATTTTGATATGTCACACGCATTTTTCGGAATCACCGATAACAAGTTATTTCATTTACAAATTCTCTTTGAATTAATCCCTGGTTATCATTTAATCCAACATAGGATAAATATTTAAACCAAAATAGAAAGAAAGAATAAGTTAACAGAAGAGAAAAAAAAGGCACTGGACATTTTAGAATTCTCTCGGAATTCCGAAGAACTCGGAATAATCCGGCCGATTCCGAATTGAATCCGGAATATGCAGATTAGGTACTGGATTGTGTCAGAATCAACTTGGTAGATGATCGGATTTTTTCGATCGTCCAGAATTCCGAGTTGATTCCGGATTTATTCCGAGCGAACGTCAACGCGTGCGACGGCGATGAACTCCACGGCCACGGCGGCAGTGGCTCCAGCGGAATTCGCGAACCAGCGCGGGAGGGGAAGGGGAAAAGGGTGCATTGGCACGGGAAGCTCACCACGAGCTCGCAGGGGGGGTAGGGGTGGCCGGAGGAAGGTCGACGGCGACGAATTCCCGCGGCGGAGCTCCGGGCGGTCGCGAGGAAGTTGAGGATGGCGGGGTCGATTCCGCGCGGCTCGGCGCGATTCCTCGGACGAGGTTGTAGAGGACGGCGCGGCGGAGCGGTTGGTGGTCGTGGTTCGGCTTGGGGAGCCCTCAATCGGCGGCGTTGCGGCGGCGGAGCTCGGCAGCCATGTGGAGCTCGCGGGGAGAGAGAAACAGGGGAGAGTAGAGCGCGTGGGGGTTGGTGAGTGGGCAGGTGCTCCCGTGGAGCTTGCTCTCCGTGCTGTGAAGGGCAGGGGAGGAGGGGGCCCGGCACGGCGTGCTCAGCGAGGAGCTGGTCCGGCGGGAGCTCGACATTCGGTCGCTACAGGGAGGAAGGAGAAGACAGTTCACAAAAAGCCCCCTGGAGAAATTGGTTCCACCACAGATTGATCCTTCCCAGTTATTTTCTAATTACATCAGCATTTCACTGATTTTATTAGGGCACCAAAACATTTTATAAAAATTTGAGAAAATTTGGGGAGCCTCCCCATATTGAGTAGAAGCTACACAAAAATTGGGGCTTCAAAATAAATTAGTTTGGACACCCTTGGTTCATAGGGTTGAAATTCGGGCATTTTGCTAAAATTCGAAATGTTGCTCCTTTGGAAAATTTAGCAATTGCAAAACATTGTTTTCAACCCTTGGAACTTCCTTGACAAATAGAAGCCAAGTATTTATGTTAGCAAGTTTGGGTATCTTCATTGTGGTGGAAGTTTCGATTCAAGCAAGTTTGGCATTTCACTTTTCAATGTTGCCAAACCAAGTATTGTGTTGTTTAGCAATTGCAAATGGATGCCATGATGCATGCATGAAATGCAAAAAGTGAAAATTTGGTCCATAATTTGTATTACCAAAAGTAGGCTGTTACAACTCTACCCCCCTTACAGGAATCTCGTCCCGAGATTCTAAGATTGCGAGAAGAAGTCGGGATACTCCTCACGTAGACTAGACTCTCTTTCCCGCGTTGCTTCTTCCTCGGAATGATGAGACCACTGGATTTTGAGGAACTTGGTAGTCTTGTTACGGGTCTTCTTTCGGCTTCATCCAGGATACGGATAGGATGCTCGCGATAAGTGAGATCTTCTGGAGATCCAACTCTTCATGATTAACTCCATGGATAGGATCTTTAAAGCACCGGCGAAGTTGGGAGACATGAAACACATCATGTACATTTGGGAATTTGACCGGTAACTCCAATTGATAAGAAAGATCTCCTCGCTTGGCCAGAACGGTGAAAGGGCCAACATAGCGAGGTGCCAATTTCCCTTTGATACCGAAGCGGCGAACGCCACGAAGGGGAGAGACGCGGAGATAAGCTTTATCACCAATTTCATAGTGAATTTCCTGATGGTGCTTATCATAGTAGCTCTTTGCCTAGACTGAGCAATCTTCAGATTCTCTATGATTCTCACCTTCTCCTCAGCTTCATTGATCACATCCGGACCAAAGAGTGCTCTCTCTCCGGTCTCGGACCAATTTAGAGGAGTGCGGCATTTTCTTCCATATAGAGCCTCGAAGGGAGCCATGCCCAGACTAGCTTGATAGCTATTGTTGTAGGAGAACTCCGCGAAAGGGAGATACTTTTCCCAACCCTTGCCAAAAGAGATTACACATGCCCGAAGCATGTCTTCCAACACTTGGTTCACTCTTTCGGTCTGACCATCAGTTTGAGGATGGTAGGCGGTACTGAAGTTGAGACGGGACCCCATAGCAGTTTGGAAACTCTGCCAAAACTTGGATACAAAGATACTTCCACGGTCCGATATGATCCTCAGAGGGACCCCATGCAATGGAACAATACGAGCCAAATATAAGTCAGCAAGTTGACTTGCCCGTATATCATCACGGACTGGTAGGAAGTGAGCAACCTTGGAAAGACGATCAATGATTACCCATATTGCATTGTTGCCCTTTTGAGATCGGGGAAACCCGGTGATGAAGTCCATACCAATTTCATCCCATTTCCACTCGGGACTGCAATAGGGCGAAGAGTGCCGGGAGGCCTTTGATGTTCAGCCTTTACCCGTCGACAGGTGTCGCATTCAGCAACATACTTGGCAATTTCTCGTTTCATCCGAGTCCACCAGAATTGTGGTCGAAGGTCTTGGTACATTTTGGTACTACCGGGATGAATAGAGAGAGGGGATTCATGAGCTTCTTGGAGGATCAACTCCCTCAATTTTCGTTTCTTTGGCACTACCAAGCGGTCACCAAAATAAACAACTCCGGATTCATTGATAGAGAAGCATTTGGCCTTCCCGCTAGCAATGTTCTCCTTGATTTTTCGAATACCCTTGTCACGGGTTTGAGCTTCCTTAATCTGGTCTACAAGAGTAGATTTGATCTCCAGATTTGCAAGGTAGCCGGAGGGAACAATTTCCAGTTCAAACGAGAGAACTCTTCATGAAGGGCAGGTTGAGCCTTTCTCAATCATCAGATTGTTGCAATAGGACTTCCGACTTAGCGCGTCAGCCACGACGTTTGCTTTGCCGGGTTGATAGTTCAGACTCACATCATAGTCCTTGATTAACTCCAACCAACGCCTTTGCCTGAGATTTAAATCCGGCTGGGTGAAGAGGTACTTCAGACTCTTGTGATCCGAGAAATCTCGCAACGGTTACCAAACAGGTATGGTCTCCATTGCTTCAAAGCATAAACCACCGCGGCAAGCTCTAGATCATGAGTTGGGTAATTGTGCTCATGCGGCTTAAGTTGGCGAGAAGCATATGCCACCACATGGCCATCTTGCATTAGCACACAGCCCAAGCCTTGCAAAGAGGCGTCACAGAAGACGACGAAATCCTTGCTTGTGTCCGGCAGGACAAGCACAGGAGCGGAGGTGAGTTTGGCTTTCAGTGTCTTGAAGCTCTCTTCAGCTTCGGCCGTCCATACAAACTTTTTATCCTTCTTGAGAAGGTCAGTCAGGGCCTTGGCTATCTTGGAGAAACCTTCGATGAATCGGCGGTAGTAACCCGCCAATCCGAGAAAGCTACGGATGTCCTTGACTGACATTGGAGTTTTCCAATCCAGAATGGACTGAATCTTGTCGGGAATGACAGCCACACCATTAGCGGATATCACATGACCAAGGAAGACAAGATTATCCAACCAAAACTCACACTTGGAGAACTTGGCATAGAGGCGGTGTTCTCGAAGTCGTGTCAGAACCAAACGAAGATGTTCGGCATGCTCTTCATCGGTTTTGGAATAAACGAGGATGTCATCGATGTAAATGACGACAAACTTGTCAAGATAATCCATGAAGACAGAGTTCATGAGCCTCATGAAAGTAGCTGGGGCATTTGTGAGACCAAAGGACATGACGGTATACTCATATGAGCCATAACGAGTAACAAATGCCGTCTTTGGAATATCCTCCTTTCTGATTTTTATCTGATGGTATCCTGACCTCAGATCCATCTTGGAGAATACGTTGCACCAGCTAACTGATCCAACAGATCATTGATGCGAGGAATAGGATACTTGTTCTTGATTGTCACCGCATTCAACGGTCGATAGTCAGAGACTAGACGAGGCACGGTAGAATCCCTCTTCTTGACAAAGAGTACCGGACAACCCCAAGGTGAACTGCTAGGCTGGATGAAATCCTTCGCTAACAGCTGATCAATTTGCTCTTTCAACAGAGCCAACTCTTCCACCGGCATACGGTAGGGCTTCTTGGAAATTGGAGCGGTACCGGGAAGTAGATCTATGACAAACTCCACACTTCGGTCAGGAGGCATGCCAGGCAATTCTTCCGGGAACACATCCGGGAAGTCACACACCACGTGTATGTCCTGGATTTCAGGAGGGATTCGCCTTCCATAAAGCAAAGGAGAATCTCAGGTGAGTTGGGTATGATGGAGGACGGAGGTCTTGACAATGCAGACCAATACTTCACACTGTCACCGGAGGAATTGGTCACGGTGACGGTCTTGGCAGCACAGTCGAGATTAGCCTGGTATTTGGCTAGCCAGTTCATGCCCAGTATGACATCAATGCCACTTGACCTCAGAGCTACCAAAGCGAAAGGAAAGAGTAGTAACCGATAGTAATCTGAACTTCAGGAGTAACCCCATCGGTTTGCCATTTGGAGCCAGGAGTGGCAATCACCAAGGGACAGCTCATTTCTCGAACGGTATTTTGTGGTCTTTTGCAAAAGCTATGGATATGAATGAATGCGATGCTCCAGAATCAAACAAAACTGTAGCACGGTTGTTGTTGATTCGTAACTCACCCATGAGAACGCCGGGGTCCTCTTCAGCTTCTTCAGCAGAGATGTGGTTCAGGCGACCACGCACAATAGGTCCAGCCTTGCCAGCTGGAGTGGCAGGGGCTCGTGCAGGAGTTATCGCGAGAGGTGCCTTCTGGGGGCACTCCCTGGAGTAGTGGCCAGCCTGGCCACAGGCGTAGCAAGTGAGTCCAGGTGGAGCAGGTAGCATAGGACGGTACCCACTCCCGCCTATCCCAAGTGTCGAAGTAGTGGGGCGCGGAGGTGGTGGCCTGTATCCTGCGGCTCTCGGCATGAATGGAGCACGCGGCACACGCTGTAGGGAACAAACACCCTGCGCTTCTTGCTCTCAGAACCCGAGGAACTCTGGTGGTCCCCGTGTGCGGGCCTCTTGGAAGCTCAAGTTCCTTTCTTCCTTGCTCGAGAGTAAAAGCCTGGTTGAACAGCTCCTGATAGGTCTGGAACCTGAAGGGAAGCAACTCATAGCGAAGCTGCGGCGAAAGACCCTTGCGGAACAGCTCTTGCTTGTCAGCATCATTGGTCACGTCCCTTGGGGCGTAACGGGAGAGATGGTTGAACTCACGACCATAAGTGCGGAGGTCCATCCGTCCCTGTTGCAAATCCAGGAACTCCCTCCTCTTCAAGTCCATGATCGGCTGAGGAATGTACTCCGCACGGAAGGCAGTGCGGAAATCAGCCCAGGTGAAGACATGGTTGGCTGGAAACAAGGCCACATGGCTTTCCCACCAACAGCCAGCTGCACCAACCAAGAGGTAGGTGGCAAAGTTGACTTGCTCAGCCACTGGGACATGCAGCGCGGAGAACTTGCGCTCCAAGGCGCGAAGCCAATCATCAGCTTCCAGTGGCTCCTTAGCATCAGCAAAAGTGGGTGGCTGTGAGCGCAGGAACTCAGTGAGAGTGTTGTAGCCATTCCTCTGTGCATTCTGCTGCACCAACTGCTCGAGCAGCGCTCATTGCGCCCACGGTTCTCCTCAATGGCCATCAAGACTTGAGCCGTCGAGGGTGGTGGGGGCAGATCATCCTCATCATCATTGTGGTTACCGCGACCTCCACGGCCTCCACGGCCTCCTCGAGCCATTCTGGAGATTTGACAATGACACGGTTAGTATCTTTCTCCGAATGGTCGAACAATAGCATTAGCGTCTACACAAGTACACAGACTAGGGACGATAATACTTTGCGAGAAGGAAATCAACAAGATAGAACTTAGGTCAAAGATCAGCATCATGTGCTACTAGTGAGAGTTAAGAAATCACAACTCAACACACTCTAGTTGGCACAATCCGGGACCTTATGTTCAAGTCCTTGGGTTAAAACCCAAAGAAAGGATCAAATGATTTGACTCGGTAGGAAAAATAACAGTGTTCAACATCTGAATTGATTTCGGATTACAACGCAGGGGAGCAACTGGACACATAACACTAAAGGTCCACATCACACGTAGGGTTGGGTTCTACCTTCAGTGTTATCCTAATAATTTTGAAGTCACAGATGAGAAGTAAAACTTTAAACCCAAATCGAGGTAAGATTGCTCCGAGATTAGAGGGTAACCAGATAAGGAGTAAAAGAATCCTAAGATGGTTTTTACAACTCATTTTTAGGTTAAAAATATTTTCACAAACACTAGACTCAACGTCGACCAGTAGAAGGGTTTCCTACAGGCAGTACTGCTCTGATACCAACTTGTGGCGCCCCGACCCGACTGTTATACAGTGATGCTGTGTGTCACCGGTTAAGCGATACAACCGAAGGTTACGGGTTTACCAATCCCCGGCCAAAACCTTTGGCAGACGTTGCTCGGAATGGATCATCGGCAACGCAACACCCCGATTGATGCCTTAACACAGGCACAACCCTCAATCTTATATTTACTAATTGGAGGCACCATACGAGACACCACGTTAATCCTGGAGAATGCATAAAAAATAACCGTAAGATATAAAATCTATGGATAGGATCTAAAGATCGTAACTCATCGGTTGGTAAGAGTCCTAGAAGCATACACCACGTTAATCCTTGAAAAATACAACGTCAGCCGTCGGATAGAACTTAATAATATAGTATAACCATTAGATCGGTGATTGAGTCCCGTTAGTTACCGCACAGTTCTATTTGCATTGGTCATCGCACCGTGGTTCGAATCCTAGGAGTAGCAAATAATTATATCTTTGCACGTCGAAAAAAGTCGTGCACCACCATGCAGAGCACTCGCTGCTACTCTGTGTTTCTGCCGTGGCTGATGTAAATTCCCACAAGGTAAGATTGCAAGAATTATCGCTTATGACAGGACTTTCTCCATATTGTACTATGCTCAATCATGTACGCAAGACATGCATGCATCGGGACACACAGTGATACGAGGAAAGTTGAAATCAGGTGTGACTGCATGTCAAATAAAAGTTGACACTATTTAAAAAAGGTTAGTACCACACGTCAGATCTAAATTTTGTTTTCTGCTGTCAACAGTACAATTACTAATTCTGTACGAACCAGATGCAATTCACATGCATAGATCCAAGATGTACGCTTTCTCTATCGTACATAATTCAAGCTCATAAGATGAGACTAGGTTTACACACTAAAATTAGTTTCTCGAAATGATTTAATTTAATTTAAGCTATAAAGGTACAGGTTTTGGTATACGAGTGTGCAATCTAATTCCAAATAATGAATATTTCGTTAGGTTTATACACTCAAGTTAGTTTCTCTATATAATAGAATTTAGTTTAAGCTATAAAGCTACACTTTTTGCTATACCGGTCTAGAGCCAAATTCGAAATAATGAATATTCTTAATGCACACATATATAAAGTTTAATAGAATTTAGTTTAAGCTATAAAGCTACACTTTTTGGTATACCGGTCTAGAGCCAAATTCGAAATAATGAATATTCTTAATGCACAGATATATAAAGTTATTAAGGTGTTGAAATATAATTCAAAACCATGCTTTCATGTGAAGCTTCATTTTGAAACTTATTTAAAGAATTAATTTATTGTCATGCGACAACCATGAAAAACAATTACATGCTTTCAGAATTAAGTTGGAAACGATATCTCCAAAAATGGCAGTGGAACTTCTTCAGTATTTCTGTCAGTATGAAAACTAGCCCGTGCGGATGCACGGGTTAAGGACTAGTGTATAATAGAGAGATCAAGACTTGTGGAACAACTGGCACATCACAGACTCTACGACACAAATCATATAGTTCAACTCTTATAATAGAGAAAGATAGAAAAATACAACCAGAGGTCACAGACCCAACATTACAACATGCGGAAGCGAATTAGGTTGTTCTAAACAACAAGATCCAAAATATGGCCTAAGAGGCCTACGGATAACATTCAAGCGCCAGCTGATTCGGGATGTCCCAAGCTGCCACCTGGGACCCCAGACTACTCGTCGACGTCCACAAAGAACCCACCTTTGAGGTCGGTGAAGTCCTCCTCTGAAACAAAACAAACGACGTTGAGTTCGACGAACTCGCAAGATTATATAAAGAGCTTTAGCTCGATGAGGCTTTCTAGGTTTTATGTCTGTTTTGCATAAAGCTGATTTTATTTATGAAAACATAACTCAAAGGCATCGACTATTCAGAGTATTTTCAAAAGAGGTAAGAAGTGACTCTTTTCTTTGATCACCTTTCTCAACATCAACCATCATCAACCACTGTACCTGTTCATCGAAGGCACCTCCCCGAATCACCCTCTAGGAAGCCAACCTTGCATTCTTGAGTTGTACCTTTAGTACCCAGGTTTTAATCATTCCGTTTAAGTTATTCTATGATCTTATCGTCCTTTCCCAAGTTGTCCTTAACCGTGGACACGGCTTTTCGAAAAGATTTACCCTGCAGGGGTGTACAATGTTTGCCACGCGTACCGTCCGGCCCATTACCTGTGCAGTAGCTCTCTTCCTTGGAAAGCCGGCTGGGTGGGAGCGGTGTCGACTTCGCCCTCGTTAAGGACCTTCCAGGATCATCAGTGGCGGCAGGACACGAGATCACAACACCCTGCCCACGGCCACTCATTTTCCTAACACCACCATCCTCAACTCAGTTCAACCACCATCATCACGCACGCGCAAATGGAAGCCCGAACTAGAGGACCCTGGCAAGCCCCGCCCGAGTTATTTAGTCTATGAGGGTTCCTGCAATTGCATAGGCCTCACGCATGGTTGCACGAGACAAAGCAGCACAACCTCAGTGGACTCTCATCCCCACCTTTAGCATCTTATTACCTATCACCACAATTCTCCAACATCATCCATTTATCTCATCACCTGTTTCCAACATGAACCATCCATCGGACGGCTAAGCATTTACTAAACATGGCTAAGCATCAACATAGCATAAATAAGTAGCTCCGGCCAACAATACAACCCTATGGATAATAGGAGGGAAACAGGTAAAGGCATCGGGAACTTAATGCAACTATAGGATACTCTAATCCAATAAAATTGACATTTGGAACCGCATGCAATATTATAGTGGAGAAAATATTTGCGGAAACATAGGATAAGATATGCTCAGAGGGGGGATTACGCTTGCCTTGATCAAGGTGCTGGTAGTACGGATCCTCAGGGTATTGTGGAGTAACCCGGCTGCTGGATCTATCGAAGCATAACAACGGAGAAGCAATCAATCACCACACAAGTTTTGACGAAGGCAATGCGCAAACACATGATGTCATGACATGTTAAATCCTCGGAGAGGGGATGATTCAATCTATTCAATTTAAACGGAGTTCGGACGCGCAAGGGGCGCATCTCGAATATACCGTGGATTTAAGTAAAGCGGCAAATTTACTTGTTGACCAATGTAGTTGAAAACCCTAGGATTTAAATTGTGGATGAAATGACATGAGCATGATATTTATTTTAATGAGTAAATCACATTTTTCCGGACATTTTGATAAGTCACACGCATTTTTCGGAATCACCGATAACAAGTTATTTCATTTACAAATTCTCTTTGAATTAATCCCTGGTTATCATTTAATCCAACATAGGATAAATATTTAAACCAAAATAGAAAGAAAGAATAAGTTAACAGAAGAGAAAAAAAAGGGCACTGGACATTTCAGAATTCTCTTGGAATTCCGAAGAACTCGGAATAATCCGGCCGAATCCGAATTGAATCCGGAATATGCAGATTAGGTACTGGATTGTGTCGGAATCAACTTGGTAGATGATCGGATTTTTTCGATCGTCCGGAATTCCGAGTTGATTCCGGATTTATTCCGAGCGAACGTCAACGCGTGCGACGGCGATGAACTCCGCGGCCACGGCGGCAGTGGCTCCAGCGGAATTCGCGAACCAGCGCTGACGAGGTTATGCTCTGCGGGTACCCCAGCTTAAGGGTACCTGGTGCACGTGATGATCAAAAAGCCCAAAGATTAATCGAAGCCCATGAAGGAAGGCCTAAAACGAAGAGTGTTTTCCAAGTTAGATCAAGTTATAGTCGGTTAAGCTTTCCATATATGTAACCTTGGTCGGTTATGTTTCCCGAGACCCAGCCTCCTATATAAAGGCTGGGAGGGTGATCGATCGAGGCAAGCAATCCATAGCCACCAAAACCTCGACGAGATCAGCGCTCGTCGAACCCTTGTAACCTCCATATTCAAACCATAAACACAGACAAGCAGGAAGTAGGGGTTTTACCTCACTCGAGGGCCCTGAACCTGGGTAAATCCAGCTTGTCAGCCGTCGATTCCACCAATACTACGCGTTCTCTACCACACAATCAACCCTAGGTATAGCAACCATGGGAATTGCCGAGGGCACACCTCGACAATTGGCGCCGTCTGTGGGAAAGGTAGTATTGGGCTCACGGTTTCGCCGGTTTCATCATCAAGCGGCCACCCGACGATCGCATCTGCACAAGGTAACTCGCCTACTGCATCATCAAAAAGCAAATCACCGACCACCGTTGCAAACAGCAACTCGCCGGCAAGATCTACCAGCATCAATTCAAAAAGCGATCACTCGCCAAAATCTCCAAGGAGGCTCACGCCGCACTCGATGGAAGCTCACAAGCCTTTGCCGGACTCGAATCAGGTTTGGATATTACGGTTGGAAAATTTAACTTCTTTGTCGATAAAGATGGTGTGCAGGACCTGTTAGACCCACTCGACGTGGAGACACTCAACATGGAGACAATCGACAACGCTTCGACTGCAACACCATCCATCTTGGGCGCGACATCGTCACAGATCGTCCCGATCCAATCGCCAAGCGACTCTGCAACGTCCATGACCTCGCAAGAGTTCCGTGACGAGGTGGCAAAAAGATTTGGAAGAAGCGAGATCGAATCTGCGTACCGCCCAAACAACTCAATCGAGTCACTCGACAACGTCGTCGACTGCAACGACGTCGCGGGGAACAAGGAGAACATAGATGACAACATATACCTCGCCGATCTCAACGGCCCAGAAATCCGTGCCAGCCACGAGATATTCACCTGCGACGCAGATAGCCTGGACAAAGCACTCGAAGATCAACTCGATTGTGGCGGAAACCCCAACAAGCAAAGCAACTCCAACATGAGCCTGGATGACGACGCCGAATCCATAATGCGCATCAGCAACACATGGGAGAAGATCGGGTGGTACCGTATCAGGTGTACACCGCGAGTACAGCAGAAACATCAGCAGCCGCAACATGCCGTCGACCTACAGAATACCCTTGCACAGTCACCATGCCAGACGGAACAACCACGCTGACCATCACCGCAGAGATGGCGGAAAAAGTGAGCAAAGTAATCGAAAGCTGCACAATGCTACCAGCAAACGCAACTCCGGAAGAGGTATTGACCTTACAATACTTCCAGTGGCAAGAATCGATACGGTTAAAGAATTACCGAGCAGTACTCGAAGAACGCAAAAAGCAAGCCAGCATATCGAGTGCTCGGAGAAGAGCATTGTCTACAAGTTCAACAGGCAGAAACGACCCCGCGAGTAGGTCACGATTCATAAACCTCGGAGACGCAGATCGTGCAGCGGTCACTCGGAATCTAAACCCAGCCTTTATGGCAGTCGACGCGGAAGGAGTTCCCATACCTACTGAGCCAGCCGGGGCGCTGATGACGCTAGGCACCTACCTCAGAACAATCGAACCTCCTGCAGGAGACCCAAAGAGGGATCAGCACCTCCAACTGTACAAACAACTGGCAATAGCAGCACAAGCCATACAGCATCCACAAGCAACTCCAAGGAGAGATACAGATCGGGACCGTCGCAGTCGAAGCCCTCGGGGAAGGAGCAGTCGAAAAAGCTCACGCCGTCATCGTTCCAGTAGGAGCCACTCGAGGAGGTCATACAGCAACAGCTCAGACTCGGAAGCAGAAATCGGGCCATGTGGAGCGCTATGCTTCACTCGACGGATCCGGGAGGCTCGTATGCCCAAGAAATTTTCGCTAGCTACCACGCCTAAGTTCAACTGCAAACAAGAGCCATCAGGCTGGCTAGAAGATTACAGGCTGGCAGTCGGATGTCAGCGCGGCACCACAACTACAGCTATGCAGTACATACAACTTATGATGGAAGGAACGGCTCGCGATTGGCTCAAATCGCTACCCGAATCATACTACGATTCGTGGGAACACTTCAAGGGTGATTTCATCAAATACTTCGAGCCTCTATGTGAGCGCCCCAAAACCTTCGAGGAGCTCCGGACCTGCAAGCAAAAGTCAGATGAATCTCTGAGATCGTACATACGGCGGTGGACCACCATCCGTAACTCAGTAGGCAACGTATCAGAAGATAGGGCAATCGACGCCTTCAAAAACGGACTCTGGAGGGAAGACTTCAAAGAAACACTTGGTCGAGAAGACCCAAAGACAATGGCCGCACTCATGGTACTCGCAACAAAGTGGGCAGACGGAGAAGACTCCGTACGAGGCACTCGACCCGTAGCATCACATGAAAATCACGAGGGGGCAGTCGAGACCGCAGAGATAGCTACAGAGATGATCGAAGGCGCAAACGCAAGAATCGTTATCACGACGATGACCATCCAAACTTCATCGCAGCAGGCTTTGTCCAGTCAAGGGACAGTCGCGACCAAACTGACAGACGACCCGACGATCATCGTGATAATCGAGATCATCATACGGACGACCGCCGAGGTAATCGAGACCACCGTACAGACGATCGACGTGACAGTCGAGACACAGACGCGACGACCGCGATAGCTACAGAAGGCCAGAGTGGCGCAGGCGAGCAGACAAAGATCCTGAGCGCTCAATCGAAGAAAGATGGACGATTATTGCAGGTTCCATCTTTACAAAGGGGATGATGGTAAGCTTCGCTCTAACCACTCGCTGAGAAATTGCAGGGAATTTGATCAACTTGCGATTGAACATATACTGCGACTGCAAAGAGATGGGCGTGCACCTCCTCAACTAGTGCAGATTCCATCGACTACATCACAAGCACAGCCTGTTCAGGCATATCCAGCACCGCAACAAGTACAACAAGCACAGGTATATTCCATACCACCGCAAACACAGCCTACTCAGGTGTATACTGCACCAACACCAGCGCAACCGACACCAGTATACATGGTGCCAGCACAACCCGTTACGGGAACACAAATGGCAGCAGCCGTGCACCAGATGCAGCAAGGAGATGAACAAAAATATCCCGTAACTCGCGGGCAGATGAACATGATCCAGCGAGGACGTCCCTCCAATAGAGAGCAAAAATTACACACTCGACACGTCAATATGGCGGTCATGGCACCCCCAGCCATCACAATTTTTTTGAAAGGATCAGAAACTCCGATTATCTTCAATCGAGAGGACCACCCACCCGCAGTATATCGACCAGGGCATGCAGCCTTGGTACTCGACGCCAAATTGGAGGCTACGCCATGACCAAGGTCTTCATGGACGGAGGTAGCGGCCTCAACATAATCTTTGCAGATACGCTACGTAGAATGAACAAATCAGTCGAAAATCTGCCAAAGTCCGCAAGTACCTTCCACGGCATCGTCCCAGGCAAAGCAGTGCTCCCAGAAGGCACCATACAACTCGATGTTACGTTTGGAGATCCTACTCACTTCAGAACCGAGTCGATTGAGTTGAAGTGGTCGATTGGAAATCACAATACCATGCAATACTTGGGCGCCCCACTTTCGCTCGATTCATGGCCGTCCCACACTACGCCTACCTCAAGCTCAAAATGCCAGGGCCAAAAGGAGTCATCACGATCAACGGGAACTTTCAAAGGTCAGATTCATGTGACCGTGACTTCAGCAAAATCTCAGAGATGTACGGGATGGAGCAATCACTCGCCGAGCTTGAGGTCTCCAATGACCGTACACCTCTACCAGAAAGCAAGAAAATGGCAATCGACAGAGGGCTCAAGGTCATCAACGACGCGATGAAGCACAAGGGGCAGGCGAGTGAAGGTTCAGAGACGGTCAACATGTCGTCAAGTCACACTAGTATATAGAAGGCGCATCTGCGTCAGTTCTATGCATAGATATGTAATAGGCGCATAATATCGGAAGAACCAGCAGGTTTCAGACGCACTCTTTTCCCTTACCAGGGTACCTAAGGGGACTGGAAGGTTTTTAATGAGGCGGCTTGCTGGTCGAAAACATATTTCGAATAAAGATACATTTTCCTCCATATTCCTCATATATGCCTTTTATTGTTTACCCTACTCAAACACTCGGGGGCTCGAGCATAAAACCCAAGCCCCACTCGATATACTCGGGGGCTGGGTCAAGCAAAAATACTAAAAACCCCACTCGATATACTCGGGGGCTGGGTCAAGCAAAAATACTAAAAAACCCCACTCGATATACTCGGGGGCTGGGTCAAGCAAAAATACTAAAAACCCACTCGATATACTCGAGGGCTGGCAAAACTACTCAAAAATCCCACTCGATAGACTCGGGGGCTGTCACAAATATACGCATATAAATATTTCGCCACAAATACAAGAGAACATATTTACATTCGGAGAATGCCCGGTTATTCAAAAAGTTTACAAGTTAAGAATCTGGCTCATCCTTTATATCCAGTACAGACCAAAAAGCTGCTCCTTGCAGCAATCGATGAGTTCCTCAGCAGCAGAGCGTGTCTCGATCAAATGTGATTGGGATACAAGTGTGCCATTGCAGGAGGTCGAATCGCAAAATTTGGCTTACGGCGGATGTAAGCCATAGTGGCGTTGGATCCAAGAATAGCAAGCTGCATCAAAGACTCTTTGACTGAGTCCGTCACTCGAAAGATATCAATCAAGGGAAACAAGCCTTGAGGTTGAGGCCCTGACGGGAAAAGCGCACAATTTAGGCGAGTGAAGATACGTCTGCACATCTCGAGCACTTGGGCGTTTCGCCATACTCGATCCTTCAAAGTAGCAAGTGTGCGAGCGTGCACCTTGTCCAAATAAAAATGCTGCCTGCCAGTAGTTGGTACATCAACAGCATTATCGAGGAGTCGATTGACCCTCCTACTTTCTGCTGGGCATCAGGAACAAAACCTGCAAAAGGCCAAAAAGTTATTGGTCCAAAGCATAATGCAAGCAAATGAAAACTTTTAAGCAAAAATGGTGTCATAAACTCACATTCGAGTTGCCTGTTTATGTGGTCCATCTCGCCAAGAACATAATCCTCGCGTTGGGTAGCAAAACTTGGCTTGGAACGCAGTAGCTCCAACTCAGATCGAGTGTTTTTGAGTTCTTGCTCTAGTTCACTCACTCGATTCTTGCAAGAGCAAGTGCCCTCGTATCATCCCTTGCTCGACAGATGTTCGAGTATGAGAAGGAGAAGGTCCACCAGACTCGCATTCTTGTGGCTGGTTCATAAAACGCAACATTCAGAAGCCCAGACACACGAAGTTGCAAAATTCAGATGATTCAGCAAATTTCATTCAAACAATAGCACCCAAAAGTATATACTAGCATAAACATAAGTAGCAAAAGCATACATGCCAGGTTCGAGTAATCAAATTACAGAGTAAAAAGTTCCTAGGCCTGCGAGATGGATTCTGCCCTAGTTTTACGCGACTGAGCCCTAACAGCTTCAGCCCGGCGCTCCATAGTCTGGACGCAGATTTCGCTCAGACGCGTAGCTGGCTCGGTTACACCCCTGAATGATAGCGGCCTTCCATCAGGCTTTTTCGGGTAGTCCGATAAAGCACTGTCGAAATCGGCCTCTACACCATTGCCTAACAAAAGCCTGAGGGTGTACTCCGAGCCGCGTACCGTGAGTTCGCGGGCAAAATCCGCCACAATCGACGATCTTTCGCCAAAAGCTGCAGCAAGTCCTTCTGCAGTCGAGGGAGCGGCGGCTGTAGGACACATCCCCGCGTGCAAATTGCTAAGGGTGCTGGTCATGGTAGCCAGTTCGCCTTTGGTCTTGGACAACACAGACTCGAGTTCCGTTATTGCATCATCGAGTGACAGTGAGTCACTCGATGGCTTAGTGGAAGCCGAGGTGCCTTCGGAACCTTCAAAATTCAGAAAGCAGAAGTTATGAGCAAAAGCTGCTAAAATAACCAAAGAGCTACTCACAAAAATAGTTCATTCACCTTTGGCAGCACGGGCCAGCCCAACAGACGTGCAGCAAGCTCCTTATCGCGGCGAGTGGTTGCGTCCTGAGCATCAGCAAGTGCTTTCTTCGATTCAGACTGCTGGGTGGAGAGCTTGGTCTGCAAGTCCTGCACTTGTTTCTTCAGGCCTTCCACTTGCTCCTCAGCTGACTTCTTGTTTTCTGCGGAGTTCAAAAACATTCTCGATTAGTATCATAACTTCAAAAGAAGGGAAGAGTTTTTAGCAAAAAACGCTTACGCGCAAGCTCAGTCGAAGTTGACTGCAGGGAGTCCCTCTCTTGCTCCACCCGAACAAAGGACTGGACCCAAGGGGCCATGGCGGCATACATAGGCTGAAACAGAATACGCATGTTATCGTCGAGTGCAGAAGAAACAAAATTTTCAAGTATAAGTAATAACAGAAGCACTCACGTGATCAGTCCAAGAGGCAGGCTTGGAGGAGGAAGCCACGACATCCGCGGTTGGGGCAGCCTTCTCCTTGTTCAAATCAGCAACCATCAGCTCAGTTGCGTCCTTGGCCGCTTCAAGAATAGTGCCTTGTGCTGCCTCTGGAAGGGTGGATGGCTGCGCCACAATCGACGTGTCCGCGACTGGAGGGGAGATGGCGATTTGCCACTGGTATCAAAAAGCAAAAATACATGCAATCAAAAAACAAAAACCATAAAGGCGCGGCTACAAATATAGGAATAGAACATTAAGCAAACCTTGGCTCATCTTCTTCATCGGAATCAGGTTCGTCACCAAGAGAGAAAACACCCAGTCGAGAGGTGTTACTCGAAGTGGCAGGAGGACGAGAAGCCAGAGGGGAGACAGTCAGGGGATGGCTTTTAGCAGGAGAAGGGATACCCGAATTACCGGTGTCCCCTTGCTCATCCTCTGTACTCGAAGACTCCGGAAGAACCAAACGCTGGCGTTTAGGCTTGCGAGGACCTGCTCAGCATCTGATTCATCCGAAGCATCCGCTACAACCTGTTCCACCTCTTCCCCTGTTTCTTCTTCGGGATTCTCCTGAGGGTCGAGTGGGCAGAAGCAGGGTCAGCAATGGGCAGCTTGGTTTCCTCCTGTACTGCCGTCTCCACAGTAGGCCCGGCTTCGGGTAGAGGAGGGAGAGAGGTGGTAGTCGAGTGACCCTATGTAGCAAGTACAATTCATAATCATAAGAACGGAAGCAAAAAGGATGCAAAGGCAGATGGTGAGGCATAAAAACGGCAAAAAGAATCACTCACTGCGGGTAAGGCCTTCTCTGGCCCGTAGGGGACGTGGGAAAGTTGAAGTCGATTTTTGTGGAAGCTTTGATGCTCGTGATCTTCTTCACCTGAGCACTGAGCTCCTTGGCGTCAACTCGGAGGCGCTCATCCTGATGCTGTCGAGTGGACCCTCATACTGCCACATCGGGTGGGCACGAAGGCGCATGGGCCACACTCGCATCTTCAAATAAGTGCTGATCAACTGAATACCAGAAACAGTCTTCAGCAACTTTCCAATCTCATTCAGCAAAGGGGTGGCTTCTTTGGCTTCAGCAGGAGAGATAGGGTGGTCCCAGGCCACCGTCTTCTTCGGAGAATTCTCAATCGAAAAAGCCGGGAGCACCACTTGGTCGACTGGCACATAGAACCATTTGGTCCGCCAACCTTGGGCAGAATCGACTGTCTTCAAGCTAAAGTAATGCGAATCGCTTCGCACTTGGACTTGAAATCCACCCACCGGGCAAGGGCGTTTACCCCGGCAATTGTGGCGCACCTTGAAGATATGCTTCCACAATGCCCAGCTGGGGGACACCCCAAGAAACACTCGCAAGCACCATGAAACAGGCGATATGCATAATGCTGTTGGGAGTAAGATCATGAATCTGTAGGCCATAGGCGTACAGTAGCCCTCGCACAAAATCATGCAAAGGGAGAGAGAACCCGCGGGGAAGGAATTCAGCGAAGCAGACGCGTTCGCCGTTGCGAGGGTCAGGGCGTACCTCCAGACCTGGAGCACGCGCGGCCAGCTGGTCAGCTGGCGGCAGCCAACCCTTCTGACGGTACTCAGAAAGGGTATCCTCGGTTACACTGGATCTGGTCCAGTCACCGGGGATCTTCAAAAGCGCATCGGCAGGCTCACTCGCCATGGCCGCATCCTTCCCCTTGTCCGCTGGATCGGTGGCGGAGACAGTTGCAGCGGCACGCTTGATCTTCTTTGGCGCCATTGCGCAAGGAGCAAGCAGCAAGGAGCTTGGGAGGCAGAGCAATGGTGTGCGGTGCGCGAGGAAGAAGAGGAACAGAGGAAGTGAATGGCAAGTAAATCAAATCTTGCGCAAATATTGCTACTTACCGCACAACGCAAAACCCATCATAAATCGTCCAAATGCACATAGCATCTGGCCGTACACGTGGCGAGCGCAGAGAGCAACCGTCGCATCCCACGTCGCCCACTACGCACAAAACCCTAGGAGGTTATGATGGCGCGGCGAAAAATTCGCCACGTCCGGTCAAATCAAAGCTGAAACGGCGTCTTCTGCGGTCAAAACTCTGAACATTGGGCCCACACAGACACGTCTTGTCAAAACGGGGCGCACGCCTAAGACGTCACGAATGACGTCAGGGCAGTGAACGTCCACATTCGAGTGGTGGGTTCGAGACTACAATCGACACAAGGATTCGACTAGCAAAGGTACTCCCATGGGAGCATATCAAAAATTTCTTGCGATTGATCAAAAAGGAGCAAAATTATTGAGATTATCCTCTACTTCAAACGAAATAAAGCATAATCTCGGGGGCTACTCCCATGGGAGCGCTGACGCGCTGTAGATTTCAAAGACAAAATATTTCGATTGACAAAAAGCAGTATAAAGGATGATTTGAGATTGTCCTCTATTGCAAGACAATAAACCACAATCTCGGGGGCTACTCCCATGGGAGCGCTGTCGCGCTCCCATAGATTTCCAAACAAGGTAAGAAAAATTCACTCGATACAGGCTCGATTGAAAGCATTAAGTACTTCACAAAACAAAGAATCAAACTTCATAAATTCCCGAACTATGCCAATCGCAGATGTTTCGGATGCTGCATACGCAAATGCAAAGGTAAGACCCGCCGAGCAATCGAGATGGGCCGAGGGACGCTCCAACAGTGTTTTCCCTTGAAATTTTCCGTGTCAACAGACATGATGAAAATCCTGACGGACGCGTTAGGTATCAAAAGTTAAACTGCAGAACGAATCAGTAAGACCTACAACGGCCTGAGTCGAGTCTGTCCAGTATGTTCCAGCTTCGAGTCCGGGGACTCGAACCTGATTGAAGGCTAGTATGGTTTCGCCCAAATGTGCGGTTAACTGAGCTCGATTTTCGAGTGAGTCAGGCCTACTATGTCAATATCCCTAGGCAAAATTGCAAAAGTGTTCCAGCTTCGAGTCCGGGGACTCGAACCTGATTGAAGGCTAGTATGGTTTCGCCCGAATGTGCGGTTAACTGAGCTCGATTTTCGAGTAAGTCAGGCCTACTATGTCAATATCCCTAGGCAAAATCTTTCGACTGTGTTCCAGGCTCGAATCCAGGGACTCGAGTCTGACTGAAGATTAGTAAGGTTTTTGCTCAAGTATGCAGTTAGCTGAGCTCGGTACTCGAGTGAGTCAGGCCTACTATTCTAATATCTCTTGGTTCACATACGCATATAATCGAAACAAATTAAGAGTAGAAGGACTACGTCGGATCAGGAGTATAAAAGCAAAGGCTATGACGTGCACGATGAAGGAGCACATGCTCGATTCTTCGAGTCAAGCGAGTACTCGGGGGCTAATGACGAGGTTATGCTCTGCGGGTACCCCAGCTTAAGGGTACCTGGTGCACGTGATGATCAAAGAAGCCCAAAGATTAATCGAAGCCCATGAAGGAAGGCCTAAAACAAAGAGTGTTTTCCAAGTTAGATCAAGTTATAGTCGGTTAAGGCTTTCCATATATGTAACCTTGGTCGGTTATGTTTCCCGAGACCCAGCCTCCTATATAAAGGCTGGGAGGGTGATCGATCGAGGCAAGCAATCCATAGCCACGTGCTATCTTTAAAGGAGAACTTCTGGAAATTCACAGATCTGCAATAAGAATGAAATTTACTTCCACACATAATTCGGAATCCTGGAACTTGGTAAATGTCTATGGCCCATGTGCTGGTATGGAAAGAGATAATTTTGTCACTTGGCTCTATAATCTTTCTATCCCAAGTAATGATATCTGGATGATTTTGGGGGATTTTAATTTCATCAGATCTATGGACAATAGAAACAAGCCTGGAGCTAATATGAATGACATTTTTCTTTTTAATGACATCATTAGCCACCTGGGGCTTCAGGAAATTCCTGTAAAAGGAAGGACATATACCTGGTCAAATATGCAGGAACAGCCTCTGTTGGAACAGCTGGATTGGTTCTTCACTTCATGTGCTTGGACTCTAAAATACCCAAATACAACAGTTTCCCCTATGGCTAGGCCCACCTCTGATCATGTCCCCCTTCTGGTTAGAATATCCACAGTGATACCAAAAGCAATGATTTTTCGTTTTGAAAATCATTGGACAAAACAACCAGGTTTTCTGGAGCTTGTCAGTAAGGTTTGGAATCAGCCAGTGAGGGCAAAAAGCAGTGTGGGTATCATTTCTGCTAAGCTGAAACTGCTCAGGCCAGTTCTGAAGAAATGGGGCAAATCCCTCTCACATATCAAAACACTTATTGAGAAGTGTAATTTGGTCATTTTATTTTTTGATCAGCTAGAAGACGACAGAGGTCTGAGTAATCCTGAATTTAACTTCAGGAATATTGTGAAAGTGCATCATAAAAAATTGCTTGGCATACAATCTGATTACTGGAAACAAAGATGCACTGTGAGATGGGTACAATTAAGTGGAGAAAACACCAAATATTTCCATGCCAGAGCAACTGAGAGATACATGCAGAATACAATTTCTTCTATTATGGACCAGGATGGCTCCATTTTGACTGAGCATGACGAAAAGGCTTTTGCCTTCTGGCAGTGTTACAAGAACAGGATGGGAGTGTCTAATACAACTGTAACCCCCTTTTGCCTGGAAAATATTATCTCACCAGTGGATGGCCTACATAATCTGGGAAACCCCTTTTCCCCTGATGAAATTGAAAATGTTGTGAAATTCTTGAAGCCGGATAAAGCTCCTGGACCTGATGGGTTTACTGTACTTTTTATTAAACACTGCTGGCCAATTATAAAAGGAGACTTCTACAAAATGTGTGTAGATTTCTCTAATGGGCATGCCTCTTTACAGAACATTAATGGTTCTTTTATCACACTGGTTCCAAAGAAGCAGTCTCCTGAGTCTGTCAATGACTTTAGGCCCATTTCGCTGACAAACACATGCCTCAAGTTTCTGACAAAAATAATAGCAAATAGGGTGCAGGAAATTATCACTAAATGTATTCATGAGAACCAGTACGGATTCATCAAGAGCAGAACAATCCAGGACTGCCTAGCCTGGTGCTTTGAGTACATCCATCAGTGTAAGCAATCCAAGAGGAAAATTGTCTTGTTCAAAATTGATTTTGAGAAGGCCTTTGATACTATTGAACATGATGCTATACTGAAAATTCTGAAATGTAAAGGATTTCCTCCCATGATCATCCAGTGGGTTAAGGAGATCTTATCCTCAGGAACCTCTTCTATGCTGTTAAATGGGTTGCCTGGTAGACAATTTCATTGTAAAAGAGGAGTGAGGCAGGGAGATCCTTTATCACCTCTTCTTTATGTTCTGGGAGGGGATCTGCTGCAGAGCATTGTCAATTTGGCTTTAGCTGAGGGCCTTCTGCAGCTCCCAATTCCAGTAGGAGATAAATACCCAATTGTACAATATGCAGATGACACTCTGATTATCTTGCCTGCTGACCCAGAACAGTTAAAAGTTTTCAAGAAGTTGCTTGATCAATATGCTGGGTTTACTGGCCTAAAAGTGAATTATCATAAATCATCTATGATCCCTATTAATTTGGATGCCGAGGAAGCTGCTGGCCTTGCAGGGATTATGGGTTGCCAAATTGCTGCAATGCCTTTTACATATCTGGGTCTACCCATGGGAACTACTAGACCCACAATCAGAGACCTGGCCCCTCTGGTGGATAGAATTGAAAGGAGATTGTCTGCTACTGTGTCTTTTCTTTCATATGGAGACAGCCTAGTGCTGGTCAATTCTGTGCTTTCCTCCCTACCCACATATTTTATGCTAATTCTAGTGATACCTAAGGGGATTATTGAAATAATCGACAGAGCCAGGAGAAGATGTTTATGGCGAAAAGACAAGAACAAAGAAAGAGTTAATTCCTTGGCAGCTTGGGACATGGTTTGTAGACCAAAGGAGAAAGGAGGGCTGGGAATTATAAACCTTCATGTCCAAAATCGAGCTCTGCTTCTGAAACATCTTGATAAGTTCTATAACAATGCTGATTTGCCATGGGTTAAACTCATTAGGGATTCTTACTATTTCGAGACTGTACCACATGCTGTTGTTCTCAGTGGATCCTTCTGGTGGAGAGCTATTCTAAATCTCTCGGATACCTGGAGGTCGATCTCACATTGCCAGGTCAGCAGTGGCACCTCTGCTCTTTTCTGGGAGGATGCTTGGCATGGTGTGCCACTGGCAGGAAAATTCCCTAGGCTTTTCTCCTTTGCCAAGGATAAGCTAGACTCAGTGAAGGATTTCATTGCCCTTGAGCAATTGTCTGATGGATTTCAGCTGCCTCTGTCTATGGAGGCCTTCCAGGAGTACAATTCCCTTCATACTATGCTGGAGGGAGTAGAACTTCAGCAGGGGGATGACAAGTGGATATATAACTTCAGTAAAGGAGTATACTCCCCCAAAAGTTACTACAACCTTCATTTCTCCTCGCTTCCAAAGCATGGGCCTTCTGAGTCTATATGGAAATCGAAGTGCATGTCGAAACACAAAGTCTTTGCATGGTTACTTTTACATGACAGACTTAACACAAAGGATATGATGTTGAGGAGGCAATGGAAGGTGACTGACAATAATGACTGTGTGCTCTGTAATGCACACTGCCTTGAGGACTGGAGCCATCTGTTCTTCAAGTGTATGTACAGCTCTAGGATCTGGAATTATTTACAGATAGAGTGGATTGATGACACACATGCAGCATGTCTACAACATGCAAAAAAGAATTTTTCTGGACCTTGTTTCACAGAAGTTCTGATTTTAGCCTGCTGGAACATATGGAAACAGCGTAATGCTTGGATCTTCAAGGATACCAGACCCACCTTCAGGGGCTGGAAGGCTGGGTTTGTACATGACGCCTCTCTGCTTAAGTACAGAGTAAAGGCTAAGGTTCTTCCTCTCTTAGAATCATGGCTTAATAGTCTTGTATAGTTTAGTTTAGTTCTTTTTCTGTTTGTACAGTTTTTGCTCTCTGTAAATATGTAATTGTTACTTTGTGGGGATGAATAAAAGGCTGTGGGGGGCTCCCCTGCAGTAGTTAAAGCTTCAAAAAAATAGCCACCAAAACCTTGACGAGATCAGCCGCTCGTCGAACTCTTGTAACCTCCATATTCAAACCATAAACACAGACAAGCAGGAAGTAGGGGTTTTACCTCACTCGAGGGCCCTGAACCTGGGTAAATCCAGCTTGTTAGCCGTCGATTCCACCAATACTACGAGTTCTCTACCACACAATCAACCCTAGGTATAGCAACCATGGGAATTGCCGAAGGCACACCTCGACAAGCGCGGGAGGGGAAGGGGAAAAGGGTGCATTGGCACGGGAAGCTCACCACGAGCTCGCAGGGGGGGTAGGGGTGGCCGGAGGAAGGTCGACGGCGACGAATTCCCGTGGCGGAGCTCCGGACGGTCGCGAGGAAGTTGAGGATGGCGGGGTCGATTCCGCGCGGCTCGGCGCGATTCCTCGGATGAGGTTGTAGAGGACGGCGCGGCGGAGCGGTTGGTGGTCGTGGTTCGGCTTGGGGTGCCCTCAATCGGCGGCGTTGCGGCGGCAGAGCTCGGCAGCCATGTGGAGCTCGCGGGGAGAGAGAAACAGGGGAGAGTAGAGCGCGTGGGGGTTGGTGAGTGGGCAGGTGCTCCCGTGGAGCTTGCTCTCCGTGCTGTGAAGGGCAGGGGAGGAGGGGGCCCGGCACGGCGTGCTCAGCGAGGAGCTGGTCCGGCGGGAGCTCGACCTTCGGTCGCTACAGGGAGGAAGGAGAAGACAGTTCACAAAAAGCCCCCTGGAGAAATTGGTTCCACCACAGATTGATCCTTCCCAGTTATTTTCTAATTACAGCAGCATTTCACTGATTTTATTAGGGCACCAAAACATTTTATAAAAATTTGAGAAAATTTGGGGAGCCTCCCTATATTGAGTAGAAGCTACACAAAAATTAGGGCTTCAAAATAAATTAGTTTGGACACCCTTGGTTCATAGGGTTGAAATTCGGGCATTTTGCTAAAATTCGAAATGTTGCTCCTTTGGAAAATTTTGCAATTGCAAAACATTGTTTTCAACCCTTGGAACTTCCTTGACAAATATAAGAAGCCAAGTATTTATGTTAGCAAGTTTGGGTATCTTCATTGTGGTGGAAGTTTCGATTCAAGCAAGTTTGGCATTTCACTTTTCAATGTTGCCAAACCAAGTATTGTGTTGTTTAGCAATTGCAAATGGATGCCATGATGCATGCATGAAATGCAAAAAGTGAAAATTTGGTCCATAATTTGCATTACCAAAAGTAGGCTGTTATAGCAGTGGGCCGCCCTCACCATGCCACGGTGCGGCCCCACCTCCTACCGCGGCGCCACATGGTGAGGGGCCCACGGGTCTCCACCGACGTCGCCCCTTCGCCTATATATTCATCTATTCGGGAAAACCCTAGATACCCGAGTCATTATCCACGAAAAGTTCCAGAGCCACCGCCGCCGTCAACCCTAACTCGGGAGGGTTCTGAAGCTCTTCCCGGCACCCTGCCGGAGAGGAGAATCATCACCGGAGGGCTCTACATTGCCATGCCTGCCTCCGAATTGATGCGTGAGTAGTTCATCGTTGGACTATGGGTCCATAGCAGTAGCTAGATGGTTGTCTTCTCCTCTTGTGCCATCATGTTTAGATCTTGTGAGCTGCCTATCATGATCAAGATCATCTTATTGTAATGCTACATGTTGTGTTTGCTGGGATCCGATGAATATTGATACTATGTCAAGTTGAATATTGAATTATCATGTCTATGTCATTTATGATCTTGCATGCTCTCCGTTGCTTGTTGATGCTCTGGCCAAGTTGATTCTTGTGACTCCAAGAGGGAGTATTTATGCTAGATAGTGGGGTCAATCTCCATTTAATCTGGGACAGTGACATAAAGTTCTAGGTTTGTGGATGTGTTGTTGCCACTAAGGGTAACCTAATGATGCTTTGTCTAAGGATAAATGTGTTGTTTACATTATGCACTTTACTTAATGCAATTGTCTGTTGCTTGCAACTTAATACCAGAAGGGGTACGGATGTTAACCTGAAGGTGGATGATACGTCTCCAACGTATCTATAATTTCTGATGTTCCATGCTTATATTATGCCAATTGCTACATGTTTTATATACACTTTATATCATTTTTATGCATTTTCTGGGACTAACCTATTAACAAGATGCCATAGTGCCAGTTCCTGTTTTCTGCTGTTTTTGGTTTCAGAAAAGTTGTTCTGGAAATATTCTCAGAATTGGACGAAACAAAAGCCAAAGTCCCTATTTTTCTGTCACGTACACGAAGTCCGAAGGAGAGACGAAGGGGGGGTCGTGGGCCGCCCTCACCAGGTGGTGGCGCGGCCCACCCTCTGCCGCGCCGCCACGTGGTGAGGGGGCCACGGACCTCCGCCGATGCCGCCCCTTCGCCTATATATTCATCTATTCGGGAAAACCCTAAATACCCGAGTGATATTACATGAAAAGTTCCAGAGCCGCCGCCGCCGTCAACCCTAACTCGGGAGGGTTCTGAAGCTCTTCCCGGCACCCTGCCGGAGAGGGGAATCATCACCGGAGGGCTCTACATCGCCATGCCTGCCTCCGGAGTGATGTGTGAGTAGTTTATCTTTGGACTATGGGTCCATAGCAGTAGCTAGATGGTTGTCTTCTCCTCTTGTGCCATCATGTTTAGATCTTGTGAGCTGCCTATCATGATCAAGATCATCTTATTGCAATGCTACATGTTGTGTTTGCTGGGATCCGATGAATATTGATACTATGTCAAGTGGAATACCGAAATATTATGTCTATGTCTTTTACGATCTTGCATGCTCTCCGTTACTTGTTGAAACTCTGGCCAAGTGAATGCTTGTGACTCCAAGAGGGAGTATTTATGCTAGATAGTGGGTTCAGTCTCCATTGAATATGGGGGAGTGATAGCAACCCCTAAGGTTGTGGATGTGCTGTTGCTACTAGGGGTAACCTAATGATGCTTTGTCTAAGGATGAATGTGTTGTTTACATTATGCACTTTACTTAATGTAATTGTCTGTTGCTTGCAACTTAATACCGGAAGGGGTGTTAACCTGAAGGTGGACTTTTTAGGCACAGATGCATGCTGGATAGCGGTCTGTGTACTTTGTCGTAATGCCCAAATGAATCTCATACTAGACACCACAACTTGCACATGCATGTTATGCACTTATCAATGTTGGAATTTTGACTAGCTTTGCTAGTGGGCCTTTGGTCCAAAGCCCAACTAAAAACTCTGAAATTCTCATTTGGCCCATGTGCATGTGGTTGTGTGTGTACGTGACTAAACTTTAGTCCCATACTGCTAGTTGGGAGTGAGCTGCACCACTTTATATAGTGAGCTGTTTCACTACTAGCATGAGGTGTTAGTTGTGAGGAGAAAGGAGGCAGTCCACACGCGCGCTCCTCCTCCTCGCTCGCCTCGCCACGCCACGCCACGCCACGCCTCGCCTCGTCACGACACGTCACGTCACGACGCGCCTGATACCCATAGAAGTGATAGCCTTCAGTAGCAACCTGAAATGAAAAGTATACGGGGTTAGGTTGAGCCTCCAAGTGCATAGTATGTAGTAAGTGGAAGACGTGTTTTCCCCACGAGGGTGACTCGAGGGTTTAATATCGAACTCTCGGGGAATCAGTAGTGAAAGATTTATCTTCCTATCCTTCTTTTAGTCACCTACAAAACAAAGTTAATTGTTTTGGTCTTCAACCTCACCTGTGGTTGTCAAGCACAAGGTGTATGCATGATATCAAGATAATTATGCAATGCAAACAAGAAATAAATAATGGTGGTGAATGAATGTGCAAGGATGATGATAACAATGATAAATGATATTTTTGGGTTTTTTTATGATGAATGCAAGATGGAAAAGTGTTTTTGTATTTTCGGATTTAATAATTGCAGAAAATGGAAAAGTGGTAAAAGTGGTTGGAAAGGTGTTTCTTATGATTAAAAATGGATCGGGGTTCATGGTTTCACAAATGCACTCTCTCTTTTAATGGTGTGGCAGACAATGGACACATAGAGTTGACATATGAGATTGCAACACAAAGTTTGATATCAAGTTACTAATTATATGGGCATCACGTCCTAACATAGAGATCTTTTGGTTATTAATCTCACTTATACTCCACCAAGAGGCGAACTAAATCATAACACCTTAGTAATTAAGATAACTCAGATTATAGCTTTAAGTATCATGACATGATGTGAAAATAAGAACATGCTAGATCTAGCCACAGGAAGAAGCTTGGTCACCCTCAATCCTTGTAGCATGGTATTTTTGTTTATCCCTAGTGAGGCAACAAAGTAAGGTAAAACACCCAAGTTGATCGCGATATTACAGTTGCCAACTTACCGCACTCACCACCCCCCGTTACTCCAACTAATGCACACATCACCCCACACACGCCCTCATAAACATGCTTGATCATAACAAGTAGATAAGAACGGGGTACATAATATGCATCTATATTCATAACTGAAAAAAACATTTGCAATCTCCACATATATTAACTCACAAAAAGATCCACCACATAGGAATTACATATATGACCGTAATCATGTTCAGCAGCTCATACGGTACTAATTAGTGAAGCTCAAAGAGAGGAGAGATACATAAGTTACTTCCACAAACCCATAGTCCAGAGGTGGACTACTCCCTCTTCATCATGGAGATGGTGGAGATGTCAATGGAGAGGATGGAGACCACGCCGGCAGCGCCCCGCCGGAGTTTTCCCCCTCCAATCTGCAGCTCCAGATCTTCGTTTTCGTGTTTCTGTTGTGTGGCGGCGCTTGTTTTTTAGAACGCCGTGGGACTTCTTTTATAGGCGTTTTTAGGTCAAGACGAAAGCGGTGGAGCAAAGATCGATGGCTACGGAGCCTCGAGGGCCAAGTTGGTGGGCCCCATGCGGCCAGGTACAGTGGACGCGTGGGCCACCCCCTTTTGGCCCTCCGGCCTCCGTTTGCTTGATTTCTTCGCTCCTACGTCTTCCTCCTTCCAAAATAATGACGCCTGTATTTTTCCAGATTTTTATGACGTCGTTTAGGTCCCTGAAACAAAAAAGGAAAGAAATAGGGTTTTCTGCCTGCGCAGGGTTAATTCCATAAAAATAGGAAACAATTATTTTATATTTCCTAAAATCATTAAATAACAGTGGTATAACCTTTATATGATGCAAATATGATTGTAATATGAGTGATATAGTGCAAAGTTCATGTATGCATTTTACATGCATCAGCGCCGCGGGTTGCGGGAATCTCACCGAGCCGAGTTATATTTTTGCTGTTCGGGAAAATCTAATGAGTCATTAATCAGTAATTAACGGACGCGTTAATTACTCAGCCGTTTCCGATTCCTTTGGATCGTGGGGCTGTTACCGACTACTTTGGATCATGCGGCTGCACCCACGTCCTACCCGAGCTGTGCTATATATACTGACCGTGCGAACCCTAGCCGCCACTACGTGCAACACATGGTGGCTCGCCGCCCTAGTTCCAGAACCTTGCACCGCCGTCTTCCAAGTCTTCTCCATCCCGTCTTCCGGCGTGCACCGGTTGAAGGGACAGTAGGCCTCCGGAACCCCGCCTCTTGTGATCCTGTACGGGAGAGGGGCGATCTGGTTTTTGGGGAGCGCACTCGCGCGACTACTGGCTTCGAGTTCTTCCCCAACGATGACTTCTTCCCCGACATCGGCAGCCTCTTCATCGAAGACATGGGCGACAACGCCAATGCTTCCGCTGCTGCTGCGATGTATGATCTCTTAATCTTCATTTTTAAGATATTGCTAGAGTTCCTGCTTGTAGTAGTTGCTCTAGATTTGATCTGTTTGTCTACTGTTTTAGTAGATCGCATGATTAGTTTAATTCCTATTATTCTAGTCATGATTTATTTACTATTTTCGTGGATTAAATCATATGCTAAATTGCTTATATTTTCAACAATCCAAAAACCTGATTATAGGCAATTTGCATCGCCTACGCTTTCTCGCGTCAACGAAGCCGTTTCCCTTTAAAGTGGTGCTTTACAAACGGTGGTGCATGAGAGCGGTTTACTGGTTCCAAAACAGTAACTGCTATGCTGCCACCAAAGGCAAGCCTGAGGGCGAGCTTAATCCTGCTGTAAAGTCACACGTCCATTGGGAACCCCAAGAGGAAGGTATGATGACTGCAGCAGCAAGTTTTCCCTCAGTATGAACCAAGGTTTAATCGAACCAGTAGGAAGTCGGCGATGCTCTGAAGGTTGTTGGTGAAGGAGTGTAGTGCGGCGCAACACCAGGGATTCCGGTGCCAACGTGGAACCTGCACAACACAATCAAACTAATTTGCCCCAACGTAACAGTGAGGTTGTCAATCTCACCGGCTTGCTGAAAACAAAGGATTAGGCGTATAGTGTGGAAAATGATGTTTGCTTGCAGAGAATGAAAAAGAACAATGATTGCAGTAGGCAGTATTTTAGATGTAAAAGAATGGACCGGGGTCCACAGTTCACTAGTGGTGTCTCTCCATAATAAAATACTAACATGCTGGGTAAACGAATTACAGCTGGGCAATTGATAAAATAAAGAGGCGCATAACAATGCATATACTAGTCATGATGATCACTATGAGATTTACTTGGGCATTACGACAAAGTACACAGACCGCCATCCAGCATGCATCTATGCCTAAATAGTCCACCTTTAGGTTAGCATCCGCACCCCTTCCGGTATTAAGTTGCAAGCAACAGACAATTGCATTAAGTATGGTGCATAATGTAAACAACACTAATATCCTTAGACAAAGCATTGCTGTTTTACCCCTAGGAGCAACAGCACATCCACAATCTTAGAACTTTCTGTCACTGTCCCAGATTAAATGGAGGCATGAACCTACTATCTAGCATAAATACTCTCTCTTGGAGTTACAAGAATAAACTTGGCCAAAGCCTACAATAATAACACAGAGCATGCAAGATCATTGATACGTCTCCAACGTATCTATAATTTCTTATGTTCCATGCTAGTTTTATACCAATTGCTACATGTTTTATTCACACTTCATGGCATTTTTATGCATTTTCTGGGACTAACCTATTAACAAGATGCCACAGTGTCAGTTCTTGTTTTCTGCTGTTTTTGGTTTCAGAAAAGTTGTTCTGGAAATATTCTCGGAATTGGACGAAACAAAATCCCAGATGCCTATTTTTCCGACACGTTCACGAAGTCCGAAGGAGAGACGAAGGGGGGCAGCAGGGCGCCGTCCCCACACCAAGGCCCGGGTGGGCCCCCTGCCGCGCCACCCTATGGGGAGCGGGCCCTGCGCCTCCACCGACGTTGCCCCTTCGCCTATGTATTCCCCCCGACGCGAAAACCCTAAAACACCGAGGCATTATTCCTGAAAACATCCGCTGCCACCGCCGCCGTCAACCCTAACTCGGGGGGTTCCTGAAGCTCTTCCCGGCACCCTGCCGGAGAGGGGAATCATCACCGGAGAGCTCTACATCGCCATGCCTGCCTCCGGAGTGATGTGTGATTAGTTCATCTTTGGACTATGGGTCCATAGCAGTAGCTAGATGGTTGTCTTCTCCTCTTGTGCCATCATGTTTAGATCTTGCGAGCTGCCTATCATGATCAAGATCATCTTATTGTAATGCTACATGTTGTGTTTGTTGGGATCCGATGAGTATTGAATACCATGCCAAGTTGATTATTGATCTATCTTATATATGTTGTTTATGATCTTGCATGCTCTCCGTTATTAGTGTAGGCTCTGGCCAATTTTATGCTTGTAACTCCAAGAGGGAGTATTTATGCTAGATAGTAGGTTCATGCCTCCATTTAATCTGAGACAGTGACAGAAAGTTCTAAGATTGTGGATGTGCTGTTGCTACTAGGGGTAAAACAGCAATGCTTTGTCTAAGGATATTAGTGTTGTTTACATTATGCACCATACCTAATGCTATTGTCTGTTGCTTGCAACTTAATACCGGAAGGGGTGCGGATGCTAACCTGAAGGTGGACTATTTAGACACAGATGCATGCTGGATGGCGGTCTGTGTACTTTGTCGTAATGCCCAAGTAAATCCCATAGTGATCATCATGACTAGTATATGCATTGTTATGCGCCTCTTTATTTTTTTCAATTGCCCAGCTGTAATTCGTTTATCCAGCATGTTAGTATTTTATTATAGAGAGACACCACTAGTGAACTGTGGACCCCGGTCCATTCTTTTACATCTGAAATACAACCTACTGCAGTCATTGTTCTTTTACATTCTCTGCAAGCAAACATCATTTTCCATACTATACGCCTAATCCTTTGTTTTCAGCAAGCCGGTGAGATTGACAACCTCAATGTTACGTTGGGACAAAGTAGTTTGATTGTGTTGTGTAGGTTCCACGTTGGCACCGGAATCTTTGGTGTTGCGTCGCACTACATTCCTTCACCAACAACCTTCAGAGCATCGCTGACTTCCTATTGGTTCGATTAAACCTTGGTTTCATACTGAGGGAAAACTTGCTGCTGCACTCATCATACCTTCCTCTTGGGGTTCCCAACGGACATGTGACTTTACACGCATCAAGCACATTTTCTGGCGCCGTTGCCGGGGAAGTCAAGACGTTCTGAGTCAGAAGACTCTACTTCCCTTCGACGCCCATTTCCTGGCGCCGGGGAGGTCGAGTTTCTTCTGCAAGGGGAGTCTCTCACTTCCAATCTCTTTACTTTGTTTTTGTCTTGCTTACTTTATTTTTATTTTGTCTTGTTTGCTTTCTTTATATCAAAAACACAAAAAAATTAGTTACTTGTTTTACTTTTTGTATTTTGGCCTAGATTTATTTTTGCTAAAATGAGTACTCCTGAGAACACCAAGTTGTGTGACTTCACAAGCACAAATAACAATGATTTCATATGCGCTCCTATTGCTCCACCTACTTCTAAAGCAGACTTTTATGAAACTAGTAAAAATGGCCGTGCGTTGCACCGGGAGAAAAAAAACTCATTCGTATAAACTCATAATCATCGTCTCCATAAATGTTTTGTTGTTATGACGACACGAAAATAGCTTAGTTTGTTGGCGTGCCCTATTCGTTTCTCTTAGACACTAAACATGTTAATGTAAAATATAACCGTAAAATGCGACATTCAATGAAAATGTATTCGATAATTCATAACTCGGATTCGATAATTCATAGTTTGGGCAATCTATTTATATAATAAGTGTAGACACATGCCGTGCATGGAATTGTATGTGTATTTCTGTACTAATAAGTTGAAAAATTTATCAAAAATGTTAATTCTCGATGTTATTTTAAATCTTAATATTTCGTTTTTTCTTAGAAAGCCTTCCTCCTCTTTTTTAAGTATTTGTGATCCTTCACTTCCCACGGGATGTCAATAGAATTTCTCCTCTTTTGTCTTCTTCAAGACAGCAACGGTAACACATTCAATCTATATTTTTCCTTCTTACTCCATTTTATATAGTCAGTCAGAACTGTCATTTCCCCTATCTTTTCCACGGGCTTTCTCTCCCATTCTGTTCTTGACTTCCCGTCATTCATTCTCTCTAAGATCCCCACTGCTGCGCTCGCCCACGCCTCTCCGTTCCTGTGCTCACTGACCATACTCGGCGAGCTCTTGTTCCCGTCCTATGGCCCTTCCCCTCCATGGCCTTTCCCCGCCGGCGTTTCTGTTTTCGTGGCGGCAGCAGTCGGCGACGATGGCGCCAGGACCCAGGAAGTTAAATAATAGTCAGGGAAATAGGCCCTTGTTGGATGGAGCTGGTCTAGCTTCTGGTTCCGTTGACTGCTCCATGTCTCCGGTGTTGAACGACGGCGTGCTCATTGCGGCGAGTACGGAAAGGGATCGGCCAGCACTGTCTCCAGGCGAATCCTGCTCGTTGTCGCCATCCGGAATCCAGCAAGTCAGGGCAGTTGATATGTAGGTACATACTAATTTTTAATCAATTGATTTATTCCTGAAATTAGTAGTAAACTTGACTTGTTCTTCTCATCCGGGGTAAATTTAGATACGTAGCTTCACTTCTGGAGATTGTTGCCTATGTCAGTTGATGTTTTTCTTGAGCTCTGATTCTAGGTTATGTGTGTAATTCCACAAGCTTGGTCACCAGGAGGAGAAACTGATCCCCACTAATTTCTGATTTACGCCAGCTGAAGACTGAAGAAATTTTTCAGGTGGGGAATAAAGTTCAGAAGACATACGTGAAGCTGTTCCCCGTCGTTGTTGTTCTGGGCGGACAGTGCAGCGGCCTTCAATCCCCGCGCCCGGCAGCAGTGGCGCTCGTCTTGGCCACCGGTAGCTTCCGAGGGTTGCGCTGAAGGAGGGCCCGGTTGGCGTCTGTGCTCGGAGCCAAGGATCCTAGGCGAGGCGGGGCAGGAGCAGAGTAGAGCTCGCCGAGCTACGCACCGGAGTCCACCCACGCGGTGCGTGCCTTCCCGTCCAATTACACCGCGTGCATCTTGTTGAGGTCGACGACGGCGAACTCCTCGGGCTGTTGACCAAAGCGAGAGCAGCCGGTCCACTGCTCCACTCGACGGGACCTCTCGGATAAGATAAACTCTCTTGGCACGATGAGCGGCGGCGACCCCCCATCCTCGGCGCCGACGGACGACGCCTCCGCCATCTGCGCCCAGATCGCCTCCGTCTTCTCCGCGCCCTCGGCCCACCCGCCGGCGCGCTCCGTCCTCGTCACGGAGCTCGCCGCCGCAGCCTCCCGTGGCGGCCGCGTGTTCGTGCATGGCGTCGGGCGCGAGGGCCTCATGATGCGCGCCCTCTGCATGCGCCTCGCTCACCTCGGCCTCACCGCGCACTGCGTCGGCGACGTCACGGCGCCGCCCACCTCGCCCGGGGACCTCCTCGTCGCCTCCGCGGGTCCCGACGCGTTCTCCACCGTCGACGCCATCTGCGGCGTGGCGCGCGGCGCCGGCGCGCGCGTCCTTCTGGTCACGGCCAGGCCGGAGGGGCACTTTCCAGGGCGGCAGGCCCTCGTAGTTGTGTCCGCCGCTGCGCACGCGGATGCGGACGCCGTGGTGGCGGCCGCACACCACGGCGGACTGGATGTGCCTCGCGGCGACCGGCAGAGGTGGCCGAAGCCGGCCACATCAATCCCCACGCCCGGCAACAGTGGCGCTCAGGAGCAGCGCGGCGCACACCACGGCGGACTGGATGTGCCTCGCGGCGACCGGCAGAGGTGGCCGAAGCCGGCCACATCAATCCCCGCGCCCGGCAGCAGTGGCGCTCAGGAGCAGCGCGGCGTTTCAGTCGGAGGCTGGATTGGAACAGAGTTGGAGGAGCAAGACGGGAGTGAAAAAACGAACCGTTTTTTTAACTTATGGGTGGCAGTGGTGGGTAAATACGTGATTTGGTTGGAGGGTAAAATCGGAAAAAAATGACGTACCACAAGAAACCTTAATGCTTTTATTATTAGGTATAGATTAAACCTGCTCTATTAAATCTTGTTATGAAAGAGCAATTTTCTGGTGTTAGTACTGATGATGTTGCTGCCCATCTTAATAATTTTGTTGAACTTTGTGAGATGCAAAAGTATAAGGATATAGATGGGGATATTATAAAACTGAAATTATTTCCTTTCTCTTTGAGAGGAAGAGCTAAAGAATGGTTGTTATCTTTGCCTAGAAATAGTATTGATTCATGGACTAAATGCAAAGATGGTTTCATTGGAAAATATTATCCTCCTGCTAAGATTATATCTTTGAGAAGTAGCATTATGAATTTCAAGCAATTTGATAATGAGCATGTTGCCCAAGCATGGGAAAGAATGAAATCTTTGGTGAAAAATTGCCCTACCCATGGACTGACTGCTTGGATGATCATCCAAACCTTTTATGCAGGACTAAATTTTTCTTCAAGGAATTTGTTGGATTCGGCCTCTGGAGGGACCTTCATGTCCATAACTTTGGGTGCTGCAACAAAGGCTCCTCAAGGTAAGAAGGGAAGACCCTTTTTTCGAACTGTTGGTGCTATTATTGATATGAAAGAGGAGAATATTAAGTATCAATTTCCTCTCAAGAAAGGTATGGAACACTTCCCTAGAAAGAGAATGAAGATGCCTTTTGATTCTATTATTAGAACAAATTATGATGTTAATGCTTCTTCTCTTGATAACACTTGATTATCACTTTCTGCGCCTAGCTGAAAGGCGTTAAAGAAAAGCGCTTATGGGAGACAACCCACCTTTTCATTTTCTGTCATTTTATTTTATTTTGAGTCAAGGTGCTATTTACTTCTGTAAAAACTCGTTTGTATATTTATTTTATTGCATTGTTGTGCCAAGTAAAGTCTCTAGTTGAAAGTTGTTGCTATATTTGGATTTCTGCGCAGTGACAGATTTTTGCTGTCCACCGTTTTGAGCTGTACGCACTCCAGAAAAATCGAAAAATTCTGAAACAAATCACGGATGATCCTCATATATGTACGCAACTTCAGTTAGTTTTGAGTTTTCGCATCTGAGCAAGTTAAGTGCCTCTAAAAAATTCGTCTTTCCAGACTGTTCTGTTTTTGACAGATTCTGCCTTTTATTTTGCATTGCCTCTTTTACTATGTTTGATTGGATTCTTTGCTCCATAAAACATAAGTGGCTGTAGCTAATGTCCAGAAGCATTGGTAATGATTGTGTCACAGTAGAACATGTGAATTTTTGATTATGCACTAACCCTCTAATGAGAATTATTTTGAGTTTGATGTGGCGGAAGTTTTCAAGGAGCAAGCGAGAATAGGACTCCAAGCACGTATGTAACTCGGTATTCACTGTACGTTCGGGAGACCCGGCATCTATATAAACGGGCTCCCAGAACATAGATAGACAAGCAATCAAGTAACCCAAGATCAATATCACTGCTATCATGCGAAACCCTTGTAACCGGTCTCGTAACCCGGCTCTGTTGTTGTAGCCGAGTTATCGAGACCACGAGATCAATAATATGCAAAGCAGGAAGTAGGTCTTTATCTCCAATGGAGAGGCTGAACCTGGGTAAACCCTTTTTCCCCAACGAGCGTGACAATCTCCTGAAGGACCAGAGCGCCTTGCCCCAATCTTCAAGTTACCCTATGGTAACATCTGCCGTGACAACCCGACGACAGTTGGCGCCCACCGTGGGCCTGCGACCAAAGCTGTCCTCATCACGGGAGAAGCTCTGCGAGGGATGGAGAAACTCGCGATCAGCGAAATCACGAGGAATCCGCAAGGAGAGCGCGTTATTGACGATTCCGGCTGGAGAGAGGAAGCAGATTCACTGGAGACCGGCTGCATGATCCCGTTCGGCCGGATCAACGTTTTCGTAGGTATGATCCACACCACTCAGCAAACTGATGACGAGGTTATGTGCGAATCCATTTCAGGAGCAGCCACCATCGTCCAGTCTGATGGAGAAGAATCAGTCGGAACCGGAGGAATAGATGACGCGCCGAGTCAGGAAAACATCCGGGCCTACGAGCCGGAGTTTCAGTCGGAAAGAGATTTGGATAGAGATACCGACTCAATCCTTCCATTGTTCGATGAAAGATATGTGTATGAGGCTGATGAGGAGGACTATGAGCCGGCGCCAAGGATTGTGAAGCGTGCTGCGGTGTATACCCTGAGGAACCACAATGATGGAACAGAAGCTTCAGTAAGCGAGGATGACACCACACGCGCGGCCAGAGAAGCAAGAGAAAGAGCTCATCGTCACTCGACCTTTCAGCCGGGGTGACGGCTTGGAGCAGCCAGTTTTGATGGAAATTCCACCAGTTTTGAGGCCTTTGGACTTTGACGCGGCAATAGTTAACACCCCAGTCACACCAGATAACGCAGTAACCCGGGCACAGGAATTGGATACGTTACGGATCACGTTGGAGAATCAGCAGAAGGCTTTATTGGCAGAGCAACAGCGTATGTTTAATGAGCAACAAGAGATGGAACGGAATCGAGCCCGTGTAGAGCGTCAAAGATTAGCGGTACATAATCGTCATGAAGATCTTACAGCAGTACATCAGAGGAGGCATCAGACTCGAGTGACACCAGGCGTGAATTTAGACCCGACGAGATTGAACTTCGCATCGCCAACCGGAGCTCCCAATGTAACTCGGCCTGAGCCAACACCAGTCAGAGGAATTGAACATGGAATCATGGTCCGGTCAAATCAGAGAGGAGATGGGGTGTCACCATCAACTCGAGCCGGAGCACAACAGAATCAAAACACAGCACCTGCAGGGGGTATGCCACCACCAGCAGATCGGTTCCACACACCCAGGGATCACTACTCAAATCCGGCTGATAACGTGTACGCAGCAACATTAGCATTGTGCCGCATGCCGATTGATCAATCGCCAGAGGGAGAAGAAGCACGCAGGGCAATTAAGATGTTGAAAACCGCGATCACATAGCAGGGTAATATGCCGGATAAGAGTGGAGCGTTACACTCAACACCATACAATAGCCGAGTCAACCGGAGTCATCATGGAAAAACACCGAGGCCAACCGGATCAGGCGTCAGGAACGGACAGCAAAATCAAGATCACCCGGCGCCGCAGCTTCAACGTTCGGGACAGCATCAGCAGAGGCCAGCTCAGAATCAACCGGCGCCGAGGCCACATCAGCCGGCCCGGCCCAGTCCGTGGCCCAAGCGATCGTCAACAGTTCGAGAGCACGGCGTGCGGCGAGCGCAAACCCGGCCTTAGGTGTCGCCGGAGGAGCCGGAGGACAACCTGAGGCAGGAGTGATGGGCCACGCACCAATTGCCGGGTCAGGTTCGCCGTTAGTTTCTTCGTTACTTAACCCGGTTGGAACTAAATGTCTTTCAGATGCCATCAAGAGTGAACCTTTTCCTGAGAAGTTTAAAGAGCCTAGCAAAGTCACCAACTACGACCCAAGCATGGATCCATAAACATGGCTCAGCAGCTACGAGATGGCGATGAGCATTCGTAATGCCACGGCAAACTTGTGCGCGAGGTACATGTACTTGATGATGAGTGAAGGAGCAGCAAAGTTATGGTTCAATGGATTACCCGAGAAATCTATCAATTCTTGGGATGAGTTGAAAGTGTTGTTTGTGAAGAACTTCAAAGGCACATGTGAGAGGTTATTCACCATAGAAGATTTGGAGCGCTGTGTTCAGAGGAGGGGCGAGTCAGCGCATCACTGGATGCGCCGGATCACAGCTATCATTCACTCATCAAAGGGGATCACACCAGCAGCAGGAGTTTCGTCAATGGAAAAGACTTGCAGATATGACCCGGTCATTCAGAAGATGGGTCGACTCAAAGCAACTGGAGAAGCAGAAACAATCACCATGGGACAGCTGATGGAAGCGGCTAATAAGCACGCGTCCACAGACAAGACCCGGGATGATGTTGAAGAGGATAAGGGAAAAGGAAATGGCAACAATGGAGGGAAAGGAAACAACAATGGAAACAATCACAACAACAACAGCAACAATGGGGCCAAGAGGCACCATGATGGTGGATCAGAGTTGGTAGCAAACACAAGTACTGGATATAATAAGTTTCAGCGGCGAGATGATAACTATCGGGGCAATAACAGCAATGGCAATTACAGAGGAAATTTCCGAGGACCGGCTAATCCCCAGGAAGCTATCCAACCTCAACATGCCGTGTCCGCGTCATAGCAGAAATGGTAAACCGGCAAATCACTCTTTGTCCCAGTGTGTTGATCTTCAGAGATGGAAGAATGAGGAGTTTGCCAGGATGAGTATGGGAGGAAACGGGCCGAGGCCGGGTAATGGAAATAACCTGGCCAACGGACCGCCAGCTGGAGGAAATACAGGGGGAGAACAGCCCGGACCGAGTAACGGATCAGTCGGTTTTCAGCCAAATCCTAAGGAACTGAATAGAGGTGCGTATCATATTTACACCACGAGCTGTTCCAGGAGGGAGCACAAGTTGAAGAAAAGAGTTGTCAATGCTGTTATGCCATCAGTTCCAAGGTATTTGAAGTGGTCAGAGCAGACGATTACCTGGTCCAGAGAGGATCACCCGCCACGAGTGGATGCGCCTGGGTCATTGGCTTTGGTTGTTGCACCTCAAGTGTCGGGTTATGTGTTGCACAAGGTTCTTATGGATGGAGGCAGTAGCATTAACATCTTGTATTGGAATACTTTCGTTCGGATGGGTTTCACGGCCAAGCAACTTCAACCAACAAAGACGATATTTCATGGCATTGTTCCAGGAAAGTCGGCAAAACCAGAAGGTATAATCACATTGGAAGGAGCATTTGGCGAGTCACAGCAGAACTTTCGTTCAGAGATGATTTCATTTGAGGTGGTGAAGTTGAAGAGTCCGTATCACGCTATCTTTGGTCGCAATGTCTTTGCTCGGTTTATGGCAAGGCCGTGTTATGTGTATTTGAAGATGAAGATTCCAGGGCCCAATGGGATCATTACAGTTTGTGGAAATAAAGATATGGCCTTGCAATGTGAAGAGGGAGATGCGGTCATGGCAGAACAAGCGTGTGCAGAAGAGGAGTTGAATTATTACAAGGCCACTGTTAACCCGGATGATAGAACTACATTAAAGAGACCAACTACCGAAGAAAGGGCCAAGTTCAAGGCAGCTCAAGATACCAAGATGATCGACTTTGTGCCGAGTGATTCGTCCAAGCAGTTCTCTATTGGGTCGAATCTGAATGATAAATAGGAAAGCGCGCTCATCGAATTCATCCGTGAGAATTGGGATGTCTTTGCATGGAAACCTAGTGACATGCCTGGCATACCGACTGAATTCACTGAGCACCGCTTACATATTGATCCACACGCAAAACCGGTTAAACAGGGACTGCGCAGATTGAATGAGGAAAGAAGAAAAGTTGTGGAGAAGAGATGGCACGTTTACTCGCTGCAGGATTTATCATGGAGGTTATGCACCGCAAGTGGTAGCTAACCCGGTTTGTCGGAGAATGACTCCCACGGAACAGGGATAGTCAAGCTCACGAAGAGAGTTCGTGTAAGGGGCTGAACACGTTGGTCAAACAACCCTCAACCTGCGCGGCGACGGTGCTCGTCGAGCAAGCGGAGGGACATCACGACAGAGATGAACACCAGCCCGTACCCAGGTTCACGGCCCTCGTGTGGAGGTAATACCGCTACTCCTGCTTGTCTGTATTGCACTGCTTGTGGAGGTTACAGTACAATGAGCTTGCCGAAGGCTCTCTTTTGGCAATGGTGTATACAAGGAAGGGAAGCAAGGGTCTTCTTCTTCCTTGCGCGTAAGTGGCGATGCTGGAATGAGAATCCCGTCCTTTGCTACGGTGCACCTTGCCCTCCTTTTATAGGCGCCCCGTGCTCCCTCCTTGCACTCCTGTGGTAGGGCTGTCACGTGACGCAGAAGGTGGAGCGCGGTGCATCGCAGCCCGGATGTCCATGGACGCGGTCCATGAGCGTAAAGCTGACTCCTGTAGCAGAGTACCCACCGTCCATGCAGGACGGCCAGCCGGGGCCGCAGAGGAACGTGGGGGTGCCCACGGTCCCCTTATCACCAAAGAGGAAATCCTTGTAGTCCGGAGCCGGTGGCACAGCTTTATTGACCCCTTTAATCACCAAAATGGCAACTGCGGCGTCGTCGTCACCGCGCGCAGGGGCGCGCGTCACTCTGCGGCCGCTGCAGAGCCCATGTGCGCTCTGCAGAGGTTGCTTTGCAGCGAAGCGATCTCCACGAGGGCTTGGATGCCATGTAGAGAATTCGGCGTTGACCTCTCCCCAGGGGAGATTACCTTAAAGAGGGGGCAGCAGTGGATATGGCCTCCGCAGGCCTCTGCTGCCTCAAATCCCCTCGCGAGGCAATTCGCCTCACGAGGCTCTCCAAGCCGTAGGCTTGGTCCTTAGCAAAAATCGGCCATCAAGTGTCGAGGGCCGTATAGGACAGGCCCAGCACACCCTGGATTTCACTGGGCCGACACGGTTCTAGTGTTGAAAAAGAATAATGAGTGGAGGATGTGTATTGATTTCACCAGTTTGAACAAGCATTGTCCGAAAGATCCGTTTGCTTTACCAAGGATTGACCAGATAATTGATGCAGTAGCGGGCAGTGACCTTTTGTGTTTCCTGGATGCATATTCCGGGTATCATCAGATCAAGTTAGCTGAGGAAGATTGGGAAATGACAGCGTTCATCACACCTTTTGGAGCATATTGTTACAAAACCATGACGTTTGGACTGAAGAACGTAGGTGCAACTTATCAGAGGTGCATCCAGAATTGCTTTGAGAAACAGATTGGTCGGAATGTTCACGCGTATGTTGATGATGTTGTGATCAAGGCTGAGAAAGCCGAGTCATTCATCAGTGACTTGAAGGAAACATTTGCAAACTTGAGGAGGTATGACATGAAACTTAACCCGACAAAGTGCGTGTTTGGAGTCCCAGCAGGAAAGTTACTCAGCTTTATCGAGTCTGAGCGCGGGATAGAAGCAAACCCAGAAAAGATCAATGCAATCATGAGGTTGGGAAAACCGGCTGACTTGAAGGAGGTCCAGAAGCTTATAGGCTGTGTGGCGGCATTAAGCCGGTTCATATCCAGATTGGGTGAGAAAGCAATTCCTTTGTACAAGCTATTGAAGAAGACAGATAACTTTGTTTGGAACGAAGAGGTCGATCAAGCTTTGGAGTCATTGAAAGCAACATTAACGGCAAGACCAGTTTTAGCAGCTCCCACACCTAAGGAGCCCATGTTATTATATATAGCAGCAAGTTCACGAGCAGTAAGTGCGGTGGTTGTGGTTGCGAGAAAAGAGGATGGAAAAGAATACCCGATCCAGAGGCCGGTTTATTATGTGAGTGAAGTTTTGACACCCGCTAAACAGAGATATCCACATTGGCAGAAGCTAGTTTTTGGAGTATTCATGGCTAGTCGGAAATTGAAGCACTAATTTCAAGAGCACCCAATCACAGTTGTTTGTGGGGCACCATTATCAGAGATCATATGCAATACAGAGGCTACAGGAAGAATCGCCAAGTGGGCGAGTGAGATGGGTGATTACCACATTACTTATCAGCCGAGAACCGCGATCAAGTCACAGGCTTTGGTAGATTTTGTTAATGATTGGACAGAGTTGAGTACGGCGCCTCCAAAGTCGCCAACATACAAATCCTGGGTTATGCACTTTGATGGGTCCAAGCTTTTTGAGGGTGTCGTGGTGGGAATCACGCAGATGCCATGGGGATGGCTTAGTCTGGTGCCGATTGGACGCTCGCGGATTCGGCAGAGGGTTTGCGCGGTGGAACCGCACACGAAGAACATGAAGAACACTGCAAACACAAAGATTTACCCTGCTTCGGGGCCCTCGTGAGGAGGTAAAACCCCTACTGCGGCACTAGCCTACTTTCGTGTATTCTCCTCTCATATGCGTGGGTACAAATGCTCCATGAGCTGAGCTAGATTTGCCTCCAAGAGGTCTTTTCTGTCTAGAGGAAGAAGAAGCATGCTCCAAAGAGCTGGAGGAAGACGGAGAGCCCAAGGGGCTGCCCGTGGTCGCGCGTCTCTTTAGCTCTCCCCCTGGTGCTCTTTATAAAAAGAGAGCCCAGGGGACAATGGTTGGCCCACACATGCACTGTTCACGCACTGTAGCATAGTTGACTCCGATGGGATGGGTTTCTTTGTCTTCTAGCTTCTGTCTCCGGCATCTCCGGTAGATGCTGTCCTTTCCTTTGTCTTCTAGCCGTTGTCTCCGGTATCTCCGGTAGGTGGCAGAGCATCTCATGCTGGACGAGGAGATATTTGTGATGACCCGGCTAAGCTCTTGGCTCGGCCTCCTGCCGAGTAAGAGAGCCGCTGACGTCGGGATGATCGACGTAGTGCTGGGTGGAGCAGCGTGCCGAGGCCTCCTGCCGCGACTTGGAGCGCGCCTGACGTCCTAGCAGTTTCGGTCAAAGCGACATGTCCCGAGGTGATGTAGCGTCGGTGGACATGATCCAGTCGAGGAGGTGCTGAGATGTCGACGTAGAGGTAGCAGCCGAGGTGGCGTTCCGCCCCGAGTCTCGGTCAGGAATCGATCGTCCGAGGCAAGGAACTACCCCGGCCTCGATCTGGTGAGCTGCGATGTCTCGGTTTGGGAGTAGCTTGGTTGGTGCGGCCCAACCGGGCATGAAATGAGGCCGGACTTGCTTACCTCGGCCTGCTCAAGACAGGGCAAGGTCGGCCCATCGAGACTCGCCTGGCCCACCGAGGCTGTGGTGCCTCGGTCTAGCTGGGGCTACTTCGGCCCGCGTAGAGAAGAGGAGGCCTGCTCCGGATCCTAGGTAAGCTGAGCCTCGGCCCCACAAGGACCGGGAGATAACTCCGCCTTGTGCTCCTCACAAAGTCGAGCTAGCATCCTCTGTGTAGCAGTACAGAGACCGTCAACCCAGGTGGCCTCCTTGGTGGTGAAGACGAGTGTCCTGGAACTGGGAGACTTGATGTTCCTGCGAACTGACGACTTGATGAGCCAGCTCAGCCTTCCGACACCGTGAACGTCAATCTGAGCTCCCTCAAACTCTGGAGCGGGGCGACCTAACAGCTTGTTCAACTCGAACAAGTCCCTCTCAAACGTCAGCTTGCTATCCTTCTCAAGCTGAACGAACTCGGTCCAATGGAGTGCCATCTACAATTTTTAAGCAAAATTTTTAAGTTAGTGAGATGATAAGTGTACAAAATTTTAATTTTAGTGAGGTAACAATAAGCAGAATTTTAAGTTTAATGAGATGACAAGTCTGCAAAATTTTAAGGATACTAAGGAAATTGTAATGTTTAATGAGAATAATATATTTTTTTGCATAAGTAAGAGGATTGGAGATAAGCAGTTTTCGAAAATACTTCACTCCTTTCTTTTAGAAATTAATCTTTTTGTAACATTTGTCTAGCGACCATGCTAACTAAGGTTTCCTAAACTCAGGATGGCTCTGATACCAAGTCTGTGGGGACCCCGGACTAGCTGTCCGAAATACCCGATTATGCTTAACACAACGATCCCGTGATCAGTCTGTCGTTGCACATAATCCGAATTGGATATCAAAGTTTACATCCATTACAATACCGAATAAAAAGTCTTACATAAATGGTCATTTAGACCAAGTCTTGCATAGGTGCCTTCAAGGGCCAAACCAAAATATCAGCGGAAGCTACGGCGTAGTAGACATCATATTCTAACGATGACGACCCGACAGGCAGCTGACTTGTGGAGATCCTTAGTTCGCGTAGAAGTCGCCATACTCCTGCTCGGCGTAGTGCTCCTCCTTGTAGTCTGGCTAGGACAATAGCCAGGGACGAAACCAATATGAGTACATTTGAATGTACTCGCAAACTACCCCAACATGAGTATGCACTAGTTTTATTTTAACTTACAACTCTTATTTATTTAAGACATCTCTATATCTTTATTGAAAAAGGTAAGAAGAATTTTATAACTATTTTTAAAAGAAATCACCATCTTGTTTGTTTCTCCAAAACCCTTCCTTTTTCTGACCAAGGCTCACCATGGTCCATTTATTCCAACAACTCATACCACTTCATTTGGTATAGTTGTGTCACACCATCACCATTTCAGTTTCTTTAAGACTTAAAAGCTTTTCCAAAACTTGCACATGATCTTAGGACAGCCTCCCAATTGTCCATATCCGAGGACTCGGCTATTCGAATAGTTTTGACCCTCTGCAGAGGTAGCACGCTTTTATCCCACATCCATCCGGTAACTCATCGTGTCAGCCACGTCCCGCCATACAAGGTGTATGCGAAGTTGAGCCACCGACCCTAGCCTCTCCTTTGCTCATGCTAGTATAGGATCCTACCCATATGATAATTCCCACCAACACTCAGTCCGGTCCCCGTGGGCAACCCTAAGTGTGAGGACTCATATTTTTCCCGGCGACCACATTTATGAAGTCTTCAATCCTCCTCCTTATCTTTCCATAGAGTTTGAGCGAGGACCCAGGTCAGGGGAGTTCTCCAAACCATCCCCTCATGCATAACGGAGTCATCTCCGTCGATGAGGTATCCCATACTAATAAGAGCAAATTATATGACTAAGCCCCGTTCCCATATGGGGGTAAATGTGGTCGCACAGACTAAGATTGGTTGTCATAGTACAAAGACACAATGTGCATTTTTCATAAACATCTCCATTCTCCACTTCAACACCGACATCTCGGTATTCCATAACCACACAAGTATTTCAAAGGGGTTTTGAGTAAACAATAATTATTTTCCCATCCTATAATTTGATATCAACTATCTTATACTTCTACATAGGTGGCAAAATAGTTTTCATGTACTTGTAAAAAGGTTTTCAAAATCATGGATACTTTTGAATAACTCATGTGACAAAATAGATGTATGTAAATGCAAGCTCAGTGAAGTAGCTTGCCTTGCTCGCAAAGTTCTCAGGTTCTTGTGCTTGCTGATCAAGGTATTCCCCCTCCTCGTAGACTTCGGCAACGTTCTCGTCTAAACGTCAAACAAGCAATGCAAACAATTACTAACTACTCAAGCAAGCATCACAACATATCAATCATAAACATCACAAATAGCTACTGCACACATCCAACCATACAATTTGGTTTCAAAATAATTGAATTAACCTCATTTATTTATGTTCACAATTAAGGCAGAAACTTGTGGAACATGTTTAATTCAATTACTTGAGTTCTGTTGGTCACAAAAATACAAACTAAATTTCTTTAGAAAGCTACTGATGTGTAGAAGACAACACAATTTGATTTGGATCAATTGGGGTTACCAAACTCCCTACACAAATGTTTGATTAATAATGCACAAATAATTCTACCAAAATTAGGGAAGCTAATACATGACAGTACTAAGCTAGCAAAATTGGTTTGGAATTATTTGGACTAACAGAGTATCAGAAACAAACAAGTTTAGAATTTAAACCTTCTGTAGTATTTTTAATAATACTTTTTATCTATTTAATTAAATGACATGAGACCACTTGGGTTGGTTAAGCAATTTCATAAGCTTTCCAGAACAATTGAGTTTGATTTATTTGGATTCCTAAATATCAAGATATTGAATTTCAAAGTTGGATCCAGTACTGTCTTAACAGAGAAGTTTAAATTTGAATTTAATTGTTCTCTGGATAATGTTGAAAGCTATGACAGGTGGGGCCTACATGTCAGCGACACAGTGTGCGGTTGGAAATTAATAAAATCCTGACGAGCGGGGCCCGCCCGTCAGTCTCTCTCTCTCTTTCATTTAACCGAAGCGGTACGCGTCCGTTGGATCGAGATCCAACGGCCCACGATCAAAGGCATCGGCGGCGACCTAAAATCGGCGGCGCTGCCGCGCCGGCGACGGCGAGGTGGAAGGATCTCTTACCTAGGGGGCTCGGGAGGTCGCGGAGATGATGCAGATCGACGGCGGTGGCGTGTGGGAAGCTCCTGGGTGAGTTGCACTTGCTGGGGTGGGCTGGTTCGTCGGCGGCGAGCTCTCGATCTTCCACGGCCACGGGCAGCAACTCCGGCGAGGTCCAACGGTCGCGTCTGGGCACTAATCAAAGGGGAAAAAGGATGGGGTGAGTGCGGGGAGAGAAAGCAACATGGTGCAGTGGTTTGGGAAGGAAATGGGGCAGCCCAACGGCGTGGCCACGGTCGCCTTCTACCTCGGACACGGCGAGGTCGACGCGGCAGCGAGCACGCCTTCCTGGCGGTGCACAGAGGGGAGTGGAGTGGGTGTGGTGCGGTGTGGTGTCTGTGGCGAGGCTCGGGGGTGGTTAAATAGGGCAGGGGCAGCGTATCGTGGACGGAGCGCATGGACAGCGTCCATGGCGCCTCCGGCGGGGGATTTCCCGATTCCTCGGCGACGCGTGCAAGCAGCGCAAGGAAGAGGGGTCTGGGGGTCCGGGAGTGAGCTGGGAGCAGCTGTGGCGACGGATGCGTGTCGGGTGCAGTGGGTGGGGCAAATTTGGCCGGCGCCGTCCGTTCTCTCCACGGCGAGCAACGGGGGACAGTGGCCGCGTCGGGGCGAGAGAGGTGCTCGAGTGCCCGCAGAGGCTGCAGAGGCAACGACCGTGGACGAACGCGAGCAAGGGGGGCCCTGGGGGGCCTGGGAGCGGCGACGACGACCATGGCGACACGGCGACGGTGACGGGGAGCTAGGGGTAGGAGACGACGACATTATCGCAGAACGCCCCCTGGACTTTCTTTTCCATTTACCACTAGGTCCTTCTCTGCTTCTTTTATTTCTTTTTATTTCCAGCAGCTTTTCTAGGATTTATTTGGGGCACTTAAACAATTTAGAAAAATTCACAAATATTTGTGAGGCTTCCACATAGCATGTAGTAGCTCCACAAAATTTGGCATTTCAAAATAAAATGTTTTGAATCATTTTTGTTCATAGGGTTTTAATTATGGAATTTTGTTTTATTTCTATTTGATTTACTTTAGAATTTTAAAACTAGTTCAAAATATGAGTTGAGAGAGAAAAGTAGTAAGGATAAAATGGGAGTGTTTACATTACCACTCCACTGAATTTTATTGTGAAGGAAAACAACTTCTCACTTGGAGAATTTCATGTGACACTTGTCACATTATTTTTTTGTTTCAACTTTCATTTTATTCCTCTTCTTTTCTTCATGTTTTTCTTTAGAGCAAGCAACACACATTTAGCAAGAAAGAAACAACACAAGCAACAAAATGAGATCAACACATATAATTAAGCAAAAGTTTTTGTTGGCTCTCATTTTTGGAATAATAATACTGATTAATATTTTTGGGATGTTACAATCCTTCCCCCCTTAAAATAAATCTCGTCCCGAGATTTGCTAGGCCTGGGTACTAAAGAGGTCTGGAAATTCGCTTCGAAGATAATCTTCGCGTTCCCAAGTTGCTTCTTCTTCAGAGTGGTTAGTCCACTGGACTTTGTAAAACTTGATCGCACGTCTTCGGGTAACACGAACATCTTCTTCGAGAATTTGAGGGGTCTCTCACGATAAGTCAGGTCTTGGTTCAGGTCGATGGAGCGGTGATCGATGTTTTTGAAAACATCAGGCTGGTCAGGAACTTCGAGACACTTCCGGAGCAAGGAAATGTGGAAGACATCATGATAATCTCCTAACTCCGGGGCAATTCCAGCTGATAGGATACTTCTCCTCGACGAGCAATGACCTTGAAGGGTCCAATATACCTTGGCGCTAACTTTCCTTTGACATGGAAACGCTGCATTCCTTTGAGGGGTGTCACTCGGAGATAAACATAATCTCCGACACTGAAAGTGAGATCACGGCGCTTGGTGTCAGCGTAACTCTTCTGACGGGATTGGGCAGTTTTGAGGCGTTCACGAATAAGCTGAACTTGCTCTTCAGCTTCACGGAGGGTATCTGGTCCAAACAATTTGCCTTCTCCGGTATCGGACCAATTCAGGGGTGTACGACACTTCTTGCCGTAAAGGGCTTCAAAAGGGGCCATTTGCAGACTGGACTGATAACTGTTGTTGTACGAGAACTCTGCAAACGGAAGACAATCTTCCCACTTGGAACCATAGGATAGAACACATGCGCGAAGCATGTCCTCCAATATCTGGTTCACTCGCTCAGTTTGGCCATCGGTCTGGGGATGATAAGCTGTGCTAAAAGCTAACTTGGTTCCGAGGGCTTCATGAAGGGATTTCCAGAATCTTGAGGTGAATTGCGTGCCTCTATCAGATACAATCTTCTTAGGCACACCATGCAGGCTTACTATTCTGGAAATATACAAGTCTGCTAACTGGGCTCCATTGTGAGTGGTCTTGACGGGTATAAAATGAGCAACCTTGGTCAGTCGATCAACGATGACCCAGATTGAATCATGGCCTCGGTTGGATCTTGGAAGTCCGGTAATAAAATCCATTCCAATCTCATCCCACTTCCACTCGGGAATTTTCAAAGGTTGAAGCAATCCAGCGGGCCGCTGATGTTCAGCCTTGACTCGCTGACAGATATCACACTTGGCTACGAAAGAACCAATCTCTCGCTTCATTCCATGCCACCAAAATCTTTCTCGAAGGTCTTGGTACATTTTGGTTCCGCCGGGGTGGATTGAATAAGGGGTCTCATGGGCCTCCTTCAGGATTAACTCCTTAAGTTCCGTGACATTGGGCACACAGATACGGTCATTGAATTTCAGCACTCCTTCAGCATCTTCGGTAAAACCGGGTGCTTTGCCGAGGGAAATCTTCTTCTTAATTCCTTCAATGCTTTCATGACCTTTTGGGCTTCTTTGATTTGATCCATCAGGGTTGGGGTTAACTCTAAATTGGCGAGATAACCATGGCTAACAAGTTCTAGTCCAAAGTCTTCGAACTCTTTGAACAAGGCTGGCTGTTCGGCTTGGATCAGGGCATTCAGGGTGCAAGGTTTGCGACTAAGGGCATCGGCAACTACATTAGCCTTTCCAGGGTGATAATGGATTCCAATATCATAATCCTTGATTAATTCCATCCATCTCCTCTGTCGCAGGTTCAATCTTTCTGGGTGAAAATATACTTCAAGCTTTTGTGATCTGTATAGACCTCGCAGCGATGTCCCGCAAGATAGGGACGCCACGTTTTGAGAGCAAGAACAACAGCAGCTAACTCCAAGTCATGGGTTGGGTAATTCTCTTCATGCGGTCGCAACTGCCGGGACAGGTACGACACAACTTTGCCTTCTTGCATCAGAACGCAACCAAGTCCGAGGCGTGATGCATCGCAATACACGTCGAAACTCTGGGTGACGTCTGGCATAATCAAAATTGGGGCTGAGGTTAGTCTCTTCTTCAGTTCTTGGAAACTATCCTCACATTTCTGAGTCCATTCAAATTTCTTGTCCTTCTTCAACAGTTGGGTCATGGGTTTGGCTATACTGGAAAATCCTTCAACGAACTTGCGGTAATAACCGGCAAGTCCGAGAAAGCTTCGGATTTCAGTCACACTGGTTGGGGATAACCAGTCAACAATGGCTTGGATCTTCTCGGGGTCAACAGAAATTCCTCCGGCAGATACAACATGTCCGAGAAATGCCACTTTACTGAGCCAAAACTCACACTTGCTAAGCTTGGCATACAGCTGGTGCTCTCGGAGGGTCTCCAAAACTAGACGCAGGTGTTCAGCATGCTCTTCTTCGGTCTTGGAATAAATAAGGATGTCATCAAGGAAAACTACCACGAACTTGTCGAGGTACTCCATGAAAATCTTGTTCATGAGATTCATGAAATAGGCTGGGGCATTGGTCAGACCAAAGGACATCACGGTGTATTCAAATAAACCGTAACGGGTGGTGAAGGCGGTCTTGGGAATATCTTTCTCTCGGATCTTCAACTGATGGTAACCTGTCCGAAGATCGATCTTGGAAAAGACTCGGGCTCCGTTCATTTGATCGAACAGATCCTCGATCTTGGGAAGAGGGTACTTGTTTTTAATGGTCACGTCATTCAGCTTGCGATAATCCACACACAGGCGTGTGGTACCGTCTCTCTTGTCCACAAAAATAATGGGTGATCCCCAGGTGAAGCGCTTGGACGAACAAGACCTTTGCTGAGCATATCAGCCAACTGCTTCTTCAATTCAACTAGTTCTTCCGGATTCATCCGATAAGGTCTTTGGGATATGGGGGATGTCCTGGGATAAGCTCAATTATGAACTCAATATCCCGGTCTGGCGGCATACCAGGCAATTCTTCTGGGAAAACATCCTTGAATAGGTGAACAACACGGATCTCATCTAGGGCGGGTCGAGCTATGCTCTCATGGCAGCCTGGTTGGGAGTGGTTGGTTTCAGACACATACTCCACTTCTACTTCTTTGTCGGTGGTGACGGATACAGCTCTTCTGGCACAGTCTATTCGACCATGGTACTTGGCTAGCCAATTCATACCAAGTATAACATCTATGCCTGGGTTCCTAGAATAATTAGGTCGGCTGCAAATTTTTCGCCTGAAATCTCAATGGCAGTATTTGGACAAAATCTCTTGGTTTCTATGGTGGAGCCAGGAATTTGTATACTCAGGGTTTTATTTAGGAAGCCTTCTACTAATCCTCCCTTAGCGACAAACTCCTCGGTAACAAATGAATGGGTTGCACCAGAATCAAACAGAACAGTTGCAGGTACTGAGTTGACAAGGAACGTACCCAGCACAACATCTGGCGCCTCCTGAGCTTCTTCAGCATTGATGTGGTGCAGACGACCCTTGACAACAGCAGCATTTCCGCGGGGTGCGGCATTCTTGCCATTACCATTTCCATTGCGGCCTTGACCATTGTTCGGTGCATTGGGGCGCTGAACATTCTTCTTAGGATTGGGGCATTCTCTGGAGTAGTGACCTTTGTTGCCACATTCAAAGCAGACAACATTGGCATTGGGGTTGAAGTTGTTGAAGTTTCCTCTGGGACGGTTATTGTCATTGGGGCGGTTGAAGTTGTTTGGGCGGTTAGGGTAATTGGGGCGTGGAGCTTGAGGTGGACGATAGGCAGGCCTGGTGTTTGCTGAAAGATACGAGGTTTCTGGCTGCTCGAACCTTCCTGAGCATTCATCCTCCTCTTGCGACCTTCATACATAGACTTGCGCTTGGTCTCCAGCTGGATGGCTTTGTCCACAAGTGACTCCAGATCACGGAAGTCATGGATAACCAGAGCACACTGCAGTTCATCATGAAGTCCACTCATGAAACGCTCCATCTTCTTCTCTTCTTTGTCGGTGTCATCAGGAGCATACCGAGATAAGTCGGTAAACTCATCCAGATAACCGACCACATCTTTACTTCCCTGCCTCAGCTTGCGGAATTCATCCTTCTTCCTCTCAATAAGTCCACTGGGAATATGCTTCTTGCGGAATTTCTCCTGGAACTCAGCCCAGTCGATGACATGACCAGCTTGCTGGAGAGCCTTGGTAGTTTCCCACCAAGCTCTTGCAGGTCCAGCGAGATAGTGGGTTGCATACAACACTTTCTCATTCTCTCCCACAGCAGCAACTTCCAGATTGTTGTCGATGGTGCGAAGCCAATCATCGGCCTCCAGTGGGTGAAGTCCCTTGGAGTAGGTGGGTGGGTTGGTTTTCTGGAAATCGCCTAAGGTAGATCGCTGGTTCCATCTCCATTGCCATTACCACCTTGTTGTTGTTGTTGTTGTTGTTGTTGTTGTTGTTGTTGTTGTTGTTGTTGTTATTGTTGTTGTTGTTATAAGCGGCTGCGAGTTGCTGTAGGGCAACGAGATGAGCCTGGCGCTCCTGCCGGGCATTTTCACGTTCCTCCATGATAAGCGCGAGAAGTTGGGCGGGGGTTGGGTCCGGTGGTGGTGGTGCTGATCCTGATCCTTCCGCATTGCTGCGACGGGGCGGCATCCTGAAGCACACCGGGTATAAGAGGCAAGGCAAGAAAAGTTCGACTAAGGGAAAAGATGATTTCTCACGTGGTTAATTTAATTTTAAGGGCTTATATGAAAATATTTCACACAGATCTAACAAGACAAACATACTTATATTTCACAACATCACATCAAGGAGTTCATAACAACATCAAGCTTACAACATCAAGCTTACAACATCAGTGGCGGATCTAGGACAAAATTGTTGGGGGTGCCAAGCTTAAAAAGTTCCCTATTTACTTAGCATTTAGCAAGATTTTGTCCAAATACTACTGCCATTTAGCAAAAATTTGTCCAAATATTAGTATATAAATGAATTTCTATACATTTTTAGGGGGTGCCATGGCACCCCCACTGGATACGCCCACAACATCACCTTACATCTAAGGTACATAGCATCTGGTTTCCAAAAGAACCACTACTTTGACTCGACTAGCGATAGGGGTCAACCTAATCCTGCGGTAGTGATCAAGTCACTCGCCTACTGAGGTGGAACCTCCAGCTCTAACACGTCAGCATCTGACTGGTAGGGTGGCTCCTCGGGATCCTCCTCCTCGTCCTCGAGAAGTGCCTCGAGTGGCTCCTCCTCCTCGTCAACTAACTCCTCCTCACAATCCATCTCCTCCACGAAGTCATCATCGTCACTGAGGAAAGCGTTGTTCTCCTTGCGGAGATCCTCGCCCTCCTCCTCCATCTTGTCAGTATGGTGCTCTAGATCCTCAATCAGCCCGTCCTGCTCTGCCACCTTCGTGCGGAGCTTCACGATAGTCCTCCTCAGCTCTGCCCTCTTCCTGATAAGAGCGACCTTCTCCTCCATCAGCTTCTCCTCATTCTCGCGAAGCTCAACGAGCGACTCGCGGTCAAAGTGAAGCTGAATCCTAGTGCGCAACAGATCATCCTGAGTGCACTGAAGTAAGATCTCCATGTCCATGATGTAGCTCCCAAACATCGGGTGGTAAGGAGAAGGAGTAGGGTGTCCGTCGCAGTTGCGCCTCCCGTAGAACCGGAAACGGGAGTCTACTAACTCCGCCTTGTGCTCCTCACAAAGTCGAGCTAGCATCCTCTGTGTAGCAGTACAGAGACCGTCAACCCAGGTGGCCTCCTTGGTGGTGAAGACGAGTGTCCTGGAACTGGGAGACTTGATGTTCCTGCGAACTGACGACTTGATGAGCCAGCTCAGCCTTCCGACACCGTGAACGTCAATCTGAGCTCCCTCAAACTCTGGAGCGGGGCGACCTAACAGCTTGCTCAACTCGAACAAGTCCCTCTCAAACGTCAGCTTGCTATCCTTCTCAAGCTGAACGAACTCGGTCCAATGGAGTGCCATCTACAATTTTTAAGCAAAATTTTTAAGTTAGTGAGATGATAAGTGTACAAAATTTTAATTTTAGTGAGGTAACAATAAGCAGAATTTTAAGTTTAATGAGATGACAAGTCTGCAAAATTTTAAGGATACTAAGGAAATTGTAATGTTTAATGAGAATAATATTTTTTTTTTGCATAAGTAAGAGGATTGGAGATAAGCAGTTTTCGAAAATACTTCACTCCTTTCTTTTAGAAATTAATCTTTTTGTAACATTTGTCTAGCGACCATGCTAACTAAGGTTTCCTAAAGTCAGGATGGCTCTGATACCAAGTCTGTGGGGACCCCGGACTAGCTGTCCGAAATACCCGATTATGCTTAACACAACGATCCCGTGATCAGTCTGTCGTTGCACATAATCCGAATTGGATACCAAAGTTTACATCCATTACAATACCGAATAAAAAGTCTTACATAAATGGTCATTTAGACCAAGTCTTACATAGGTGCCTTCAAGGGCCAAACCAAAATATCAGCGGAAGCTACGGCGTAGTAGACATCATATTCTAACGATGACGACCCGACAGGCAGCTGACTTGTGGAGATCCTTAGTTCGCGTAGAAGTCGCCATACTCCTGCTCGGCGTAGTGCTCCTCCTTGTAGTCTGGCTAGGACAATAGCCAGGGACGAAACCAATATGAGTACATTTGAATGTACTCGCAAACTACCCCAACATGAGTATGCACTAGTTTTATTTTAACTTACAACTTTTATTTATTTAAGACATCTCTATATCTTTATTGAAAAAGGTAAGAAGAGTTTTATAACTATTTTTAAAAGAAATCACAATCTCGTTTGTTTCTCCAAAACCCTTCCTTTTTCTGACCAAGGCTCACCATGGTCCATTTATTCCAACAACTCATACCACTTCATTTGGTATAGTTGTGTCACACCATCACCATTTCAGTTTCTTTAAGACTTAAAAGCTTTTCCAAAACTTGCACATGATCTTAGGACAGCCTCCTAATTGTCCATATCCGAGGACTCGGCTATTCGAATAGTTTTGACCCTCTGCAGAGGTAGCACGCTTTTATCCCACATCCATCCGGTAACTCATCGTGTCAGCCACGTCACACCATACAAGGTGTATGCGAAGTTGAGCCACCGACCCTAGCCTCTCCTTTGCTCATGCTAGTATAGGATCCTACCCATATGATAATTCCCACCAACACTCAGTTCGGTCCCCGTCGGCAACCCTAAGTGTGAGGACTCATATGTTTTTCCCGGCGACCACATTTATGAAGTCTTCAATCCTCCTCCTTATCTTTCCATAGAGTTTGAGCGAGGACCCAGGTCAGGGGAGTTCTCCAAACCATCCCCTCATGCATAACGGAGTCATCCCCGTCGATGAGGTATCCCATACTAATAAGAGCAAATTATATGACTAAGCCCCGTTCCCATATGGGGGTAAATGTGGTCGCACAGACTAAGATTGGTTGTCATAGTACAAAGACACAATGTGCATTTTTCATAAACATCTCCATTCTCCACTTCAACACCGACATCTCGGTATTCCATAACCACACAAGTATTTCAAAGGGGTTTTGAGTAAACAATAATTATTTTCCCATCCTATAATTTGATATCAACTATCTTATACTTCTACATAGGTGGCAAAATAGTTTTCATGTACTTGTAAAAAGGTTTTCAAAATCATGGATACTTTTGAATAACTCATGTGACAAAATAGATGTATGTAAATGCAAGCTCAGTGAAGTAGCTTGCCTTGCTCGGCAAAGTTCTCAGGTTCTTGTGCTTGCTGATCAAGGTATTCCCCTCCTCGTAGACTTCGGCAACGTTCTCGTCTAAACGTCAAACAAGCAATGCAAACAATTACTAACTACTCAAGCAAGCATCACAACATATCAATCATAAACATCACAAATAGCTACTGCACACATCCAACCATACAATTTGGTTTCAAAATAATTGAATTAACCTCATTTATTTATGTTCACAATTAAGGCAGAAACTTGTGGAACATGTTTAATTCAATTACTTGAGTTCTGTTGGTCACAAAAATACAAACTAAATTTCTTTAGAAAGCTACTGATGTGTAGAAGACAACACAATTTGATTTGGATCAATTGGGGTTACCAAACTCCCTACACAAATGTTTGAATCCAGTAACTTAATAATCAGTTTTTAGCTACCAATTAAGTTATGTTGATCCTAAAATTATATCCTTTTAGGGGTAACTAAACATGACCAAATTTGTCCTAAAAAAATTGGTCCTAGTTCATTTGGGTTAACCATTAAGCATATTTAAATGTTTGAGTGCAGAAGGGTGTTTAAACTTCAACTTAATACTAAACAATTAATAATGCACAAATAATTCTACCAAAATTAGGGATGCTAATACATGACAGTACTAAGCTAACAAAATTGGTTTGGAATTATTTGGACTAACAGAGTATCAGAAACAAACAAGTTTAGAATTTAAACCTTCTGTAGTATTTTTAATAATACTTTTTATCTATTCAATTAAATGACATGAGACCACTTGGGTTGGTTAAACAATTTCATAAGCTTTCCAGAACAATTGAGTTTGATTTATTTGGATTCCCAAATATCAAGATATTGAATTTCAAAGTTGGATCCAGTACTGTCTTAACAGAGAAGTTTAAATTTGAATTTAATTGTTCTCTGGATAATGTTGAAAGCTATGACAGGTGGGGCCTACATGTCAGCGACACAGTGTGCGGTTGGAAATTAATAAAATCCTGACGAGCGGGGCCCGCCCGTCAGTCTCTCTCTCTCTCTTTCATTTAACCGAAGCGGTACGCGTCCGTTGGATCGATATCCAACGGCCCACGATCAAAGGCATCGGCGGCGACCTAAAATCGGCGGCGCTGCCGCGCCGGCGACGGCGAGGTGGAAGGATCTCTTACCTAGGGGGATCGGGAGGTCACAGAGATGATGCAGATCGACGGCGGTGGCGTGTGGGAAGCTCCTGGCTGAGTTGCACTTGCTGGGGTGGGCTGGTTCGTCGGCGGCGAGCTCTCGATCTTCCACGGCCACGGGCAGCAACTCCGGCGAGGTCCAACGGTCGCGTCTGGGCACTAATCAAAGGGGAAAAAGGATGGGGTGAGTGCGGGGAGAGAAAGCAACACGGTGCAGTGGTTTGGGAAGGAAATGGGGCAGCCCAACGGCGTGGCCACGGTCGCCTTCTACCTCGGACACGGCGAGGTCGACGCGGCAGCGAGCACGCCCTCCTGGCGGTGCACAGAGGGGAGTGGAGTGGGTGTGGTGCGGTGTGGTGTCTATGGCGAGGCTCGGGGGTGGTTAAATAGGGCAGGGGCGGCGTATCGTGGACGGAGCGCATGGACAGCGTCCATGGCGCCTCCGGCGGGGGATTTCCCGATTCCTCGGCGACGCGTGCAAGCAGCGCAAGGAAGAGGGGTCTGGGGGTCCGGGAGTGAGCTGGGAGCAGCTGTGGCGACGGATGCGTGTCAGGGTGCAGTGGGTGGGGCGAATTTGGCCGGCGCCGTCCGTTCTCTCCACGGCGAGCAACGGGGGACAGTGGTCGCGTCGGGGCGAGAGAGGTGCTCGAGTGCCCGCAGAGGCTGCAGAGGCAACGACCGTGGACGAACGCGAGCAAGGGGGGCCCTGGGGGGCCTGGGAGCGGCGACGATGACCATGGCAACACGGCGACGGTGACGGGGAGCTAGGGGTAGGAGACGACGACATTATCGCAGAACGCCCCCTGGACTTTCTTTTCCATTTACAACTAGGTCCTTCTCTGCTTCTTTTATTTCTTTTTATTTCCAGTAGCTTTTCTAGGATTTATTTGGGGCACTTAAACAATTTAGAAAAAATCACAAATATTTGTGAGGCTTCCACATAGCATGTAGTAGCTCCACAAAATTTGGCATTTCAAAATAAAATGTTTTGAATCATTTTTGTTCATAGGGTTTTAATTATGGAATTTTGTTTTATTTCTATTTGATTTACTTTAGAATTTTAAAACTAGTTCAAAATATGAGTTGAGAGAGAAAAGTAGTAAGGATAAAAATGGGAGTGTTTACATTACCACTCCACTGAATTTTATTGTGAAGGAAAACAACTTCTCACTTGGAGAATTTCATGTGACACTTGTCACATTATTTTTTTGTTTCAACTTTCATTTTATTCCTCTTCTTTTCTCCATGTTTTTCTTTAGAGCAAGCAACACACATTTAGCAAGAAAGAAACAACACAAGCAACAAAATGAGATCAACACATATAATTAAGCAAAAGTTTTTGTTGGCTCTCATTTTTAGAATAATAATACTGATTAATATTTTTGGGATGTTACAATGAGCCAGATCAAGATTCCGAGTTAGTTGCAGCATTGCATGAGATACCAGAGTGGACTGAGCCATATCTGGATTATATGATAAGAGGGATATTGCCGAGTAATGAGGTCATGTCAAGGCAGATCGTCAGAAGGTCACTCGGCTATACAGTAATTGATGGGGAGTTATACAAAAGAAGTGTTTCTGGAGTATATCAGCGATGTGTTTCATCAGTAGAAGGGTGACAAATTTTGCAAGAGATACACGCTGGGGACTGTGGACATCACGCTTCATCCAGGTCCTTGGTGGCAAAAGCATTCAGGCATGGATTCTTTTGGCTCACGGCTTTCAGAGATGCAGAACAGATTGTTAGAGCATGTGATGGATGTCAAAGATATGCGAGACAGGAGCATGTGCCGGCTCAGGAATTGAGGACAATACCAATCACTTGGCCATTTGCAGTTGGTCTTGATATGATGGGGCCCTTTCAGATGACAACGTGCAAGAAAACTCATCTACTGGTGGCTGTTGATAAGTTCACTAAGTGGGTTGAAGTGGAGCCAGTTACAAGTTGTGATGCCTCAAAAGTTGTTAAGTTTCTGAAGAAAATTATCAGTCGGTTTGGCTATCCTCATAGTATCATTACAGATAATGGAACCAACATGTCACTTGGTGAAACAGAGATATTCTGCAAAGAGAAGGGCATCAGATTAGACCTTGCTTCAGTGGCACATCCACAGGCCAATGGGCAGGTAGAAAGGAGTAATCAAGAAATCCTGAAGGGAATCAAGCCAAGACTTCGTGTTCCGATTGAAAAGGCATATGGAGCTTGGGTGAAAGAGTTACCCGCAGTGGTTTGGGGAATCAATACAACCCCGAATAGATCGACCAAGCGTACACCATTCTTTCTGGTGTATGGAGCAGAGGCACTGTTACCGAGTGATATTGTTCATGACTCGCCAAGAGTGGCAACATATGTGGAGTCAAGCAATGCAATTGCAAGAGAGGATTCGATTGATGCTCTGGAAGAAGAGCGTGAGTTAGCACTAGAGCGGTCTGCAGTTTATCAGCAAGATTTGCGGCGCTATCACAGTCGCCGGGTCAGATCAAGAACTTTCCAGGAAGGAGATCTAGTTTACGACTCAGACAGAAGCAGGCAGGGATGCACAAGTTAACTCCTCCATGGGAAGGACCGTTCCTTATCAGTCGGAATCTGCACAATGGTTCGTATTATCTGATAGATGTGAGAGAGAAAGGTGAAGAGAACAACACGGACCATGCTATCCTTCCCATGGAAGAGACGAAGCGGCCGTGGAACATTGCTCATATTCGCCCATATTATACCTAGTGAACATGAACCTAGGCCGAGTTATGTAACACACGATGTAACCCCCATCAGGTTTCAGACGCGCTCTTTTCCTTACCAGGGTACCTAAGGGGATTGGAAGGTTTTTAATGAGGCGGCTTGTTGATGTATCTTTAATAAACAAGAGTATTGAGAAGAATCTTTTTGATGTTTTTACTTTTCATGCATGTTTTCTATTTATTTATGCTTTATGTATCATAGTTATCAAAGCTTTGCCCAAAGGAGTGCTTAGCGACAAGTCCTATAGCTGTTGCCCAAGAGAGCACGCATAGAGATGTTTGAGATCAATGAGGTAATGATGCATAGATTAAGCTTTTACTTATAAACATTGATCCAGGGCTTGGGGACTTATAAATTATAAATTCATAAGTTTCAATCCTAAGACCCGGCTTTCAAGCCTTTATCTTGTTCTTGGTTAAACTTGCCTATCAGTTTGATGTTACTCACATTGTATGGCCAGATTGCTTACCTGACTATTTCAATCAACTATGATGCCCATACTGGGACTTAATTTGACCCTGTTTAGCAGAGATTAATAGCAACTGAGAAAGTCATGTGAAAGCCGACTGATAAGAAGCTAAAGATAAACCAAAAGGGTCATCTAAACCATAAAATGCATAGTTATTACAAAGGATAGAGTATTTCACGAAGTGCACATGCGCACTGTTGAATCAAAAGCTTAAAAGTTTAAGGCAAAGTATTTCAGAGCATATTACAATGCCCATTGGCCGAATGATTGTTTTGTAGAGAAAAGTGCAGCATTAAAACTGGCTCAGATAGCGGGTAATCAGTTGAGGTCCCCTTGGCAGCTTTAGCCTCGGCAGAAGCCGGGTTATCTTCAGCAGCTTTGGCCTGGGACTCAGCTCGAGCAGTGGCTTGATCTTCTGGAACGTCCTTTGCAACGTCAGCCGGTTTCTCTGCTGTAGGAGTGGTAGGAGCACAGCTGGGTGCAAGGACGACTGGAGTGGAGGTAGTTGGTGCTGCAGCTTTCTTCTTTTGTGCAATGGAATCCTTCAGCTTGGCTAGCAGATCAACATGCTTGGGTTCAGGAGTGCGGATCGGAGTGTCGTTCTCATCCACTGCCTCCAGGAACACCGATAGATCGAGGCTCTCAGCAATCTTGCAAGCAACGGGCCGGGTTTGGGCAACAATTTCTTTGAAGTCTTTGCCTCCAAACTTGGTGCCATCAGCATTGTACTGAGGGAATCCCTTGACAAATGGAGTCGGGTTAAGGCGCGGGTTGTAGGATTTGGCTAGAGCTAGACCACGCATTGCGCCTGTTGGGGGGATAATAACCCGGTATACTCATGACCAAGGAAGAATCAGTCGGACGGCCTGAGGCTTGGTCCGAGTGATGTGTACAAGATATGGGCCGGGTTATAGTTGGGCCAATAGGACTAACATGACTCGTCCCTGGAAGGAAGGACCTAGAAGAACTGGAGTCCGAGTGAAGGAAGAAACCGGGTGACTTGGAGGCTACGGAAGGTCTAGAAGAACCTAGAGTAGGACTCCGGGCTCGTATGTAACTCGGTATTCATTGTAAGTTCGGGAGACCCGACGTCTATATAAACGGGCTCCCAGAACATAGATAGACAAGTTCTAAAGTCTTAAGCCCTAGTTCGATATCACCGCTATCAAGCGAAACCCTTGTAACCTGTCTCGTAACCCGGCTCTGTTGTCGAAGCCGAGTTATTGAGACCTCGAGATCAATAACATAGAAGCAGGAAGTAGGTCTTTATCTCCAATGGAGAGGCTGAGCCTGGGTAAACCCTTTTTCCCCAACGAGTGTGACAATCTCCTGAAGGACCAAGGCGCCTTGCCCCAATCATCAAGTTACCCTATGGTAACATCTGCCGTGTTAACCCCACGACAGTTGGCGCCCACCGTGGGGCCCGTGACCAAAGCTGTCCTCATCAAGGGAGAAGCTCTGCGAGGGATGGAGAACCTCGCGATCGGTGAGGTCAGGATGGATTGGCACGGAAACCGCATCGTCGACGATTCCGGCTGGAAGAAAAAGCAGATCTGCTGGATACCGGCCGGGTGATCCCGTTCGGTCGGATCAACGTCTTCGTAGGTATGGTTAATGCAATTCAGCAATTTATGACGAGGTTATGTGCGACTCCGTTTCAGGGGCAGCCACCATCGTCCAATCTGATGGAGAAGAGTCAGTCGGAACAGGAGGTTTCGAACATCAGTCGGACATCCAGGCTTGCGAGCCGGAGTGCCGACGTGAGGAAGATTTGGATACAGATACTGAGTCGATCTTACCGTTGTTTGACGAGAGATTTGGGTACGTGGCTGATGAGGAAGATTATGAGTCGGAGCCAAGGACCATGAAGCGTGCTGTGGGGTACACCTGAGGAACCACAATGATGGGACAAAACTTCAGTGAGCGAGGACGATGCCACACGCGCGGCCATAGAAAACAGAGAAAGAATTCAGCGTCTCACAACCTTTCAACCGGGTGAAGGCTCGGGACAGCCGGTTGTGATGGAAATCCCACCAGTTTTTAGGCCCTTGGACTTTGACGACGCAATAGTTACCACCCCAATCACACCAGATAACGCAGCAACCCGGGCGCAGCAATTGGATACGTTACGAATCACGCTGGAGAATCAACAGAAGGCTTTATTGGCGGAGCAGCAGCGCATGTTTGATGAGCAACAAGAGATAGAACGGGATCGAGCCCGTGTGGAGCAAGAAAGGATAACAGTGCAGAATCGCCATGAAGATCTTACAGCAGTACATCGGAGGAGGCACGAGACCCGGGTGATGCCAGGCATGACCTTAGATCCAACAAGATTGAACTTTGCATCACCAAACGGAGCTCCCAATGTCACTCGGCCTGAGCCAGCACCGGTTGGAATCGGGCATGGAATCATGGTTAGAGCAAATCAGGGAGGAAACGGGGTGCCACCCAACACTCGGGCTGGAGCTCAGCAAAATCAGAACACAGCAGCTGCGGTGGTATGCCACCACCAGCAGATCGGTTCCACACGCCCAGTGGTCACTACTCAAATCCGGCTGATAACGTGTACGCAGCAACATTAGCATTATGCCGCATGCCGATTGATCAATCGCCAGAGGGAGACGAAGCGCAGGGCAATTGAGATGTTGAAAACCGCGATCACGCAGCAGGGAAACATGCCGGATAAGAGTGGAGCGTTACATTCAACACCATACAATAGCCGAGCTAACCGGAGTCATCACGGAGAAACACCAAGGCCAGCCGGATCAGGCGTCAGGAACGGACAGCAGAATCAAGGTCACCCGGCGCCGCAGCCTCAACGTTCGGGACATCATCAGCAGAGGCCAGCCCAGAATCAGCGGCGCCGAGGCCGCATCAACCGGCCCCGGCCCAGTCTGTGGCCCAAGCAATTGTCAACAGTTCAAGAGCACGGCGTGCGGCGAGCGCAAACCCGGCTTTAGGTGTCGCCGGAGGAGCCGGAGGACAACCTGAAGCAGGAGTGATGGGCCACGCACCAAATACCGGGTCAGGTTTGCCGTTAGTTTCTTCATTACTTAACCCGGTTGGAACTAAATGTCTTTCAGATGCTATTAAGAGCGAACCTTTTCCTGAGAAGTTTAAAGAGCCAAGCAAGGTGACGAATTATGACCCCAGCATGGATCCAGAAACATGGCTCAGCAGTTACGAGATGGCGATGAGTATTCGCAATGCCACGCCAACTTGTGCGCGAGATACATGTACCTGATGATGAGTGAAGGAGCAGCAAAGTTATGGTTCAATGGATTACCCGAGAAATCTATCAATTCTTGGGATGAGTTGAAGGCATTATTTGTCAAGAATTTCAAGGGCACGTGTGAGAAGTTGTTCACTATAGAGATTTGGAGCGATGTTTCCAGAAGAAAGGCGAGTCAGCGCGTCACTGGATGCGCCGAGTTACAGCCATCATTCACTCATCAAAGGGAATTACACCAGCTGCGGCCGTGTCGTCAATGGAGAAAACCTGCAGATATGACCCGGTAATTCAGAAGATGGGTCGACTGAGGGCCACTGGCGAAGCAGAAACCATCACCATGGGCAGCTGATGGAAGCGGCTCATAAGCACGCATCCACAGACAAGACCCGGGATGATGATGAAGATAAGGGAAAAGGAAACGTCAACAACGGAGGAAAGAACCACAACAACAACGGTAACAACAACAACGGGAACAATAATCACAATGGTAACAATGGGAATAACTCCAAAAGGCAGCATGAGGTGGTTCAGATTTGGTGGCAAACACAAACACCGGGTATAACAAGTTTCAGCGGCGAGATGATAATTATCGAGGCAATAACAACAATGGCAATTACAGGGGAAATTTCCGAGGACCGGCTAACCCCCAGGAAGCATTCAACATGCCGTGTCCACGTCATAGTAGGAACGGTAAACCGGCAAATCACTCTTTGGCCCAGTGTGTTGATCTTCAGAGATGGAAGAACGAGGAGTTTGCCAGGATGAATATGGGAGGAAACGGCCCGAGGCCGGGTAATGGAAATAACCCGGCCCACGGACCACAAGCTGGAGGAAATAATGGAGGACCACCCGGCCCGGATAATGGACCAGCCGGGTTAGGTTTCCAGCAAAACCCCAAGAGTTAAATCGAGGACAGTATCATATTACAGTTTCCAGCACTAGTCGGAGAGATCAGAAATTGAAGAAGAAGCTGTCAACGCCGTTCTTCCCGCAGTTCCGAGATATTTGAAGTGGTCCGAGTATCCGATCACTTGGTCTAGAGAGGATCACCCGGCCGAGTAGATGCACCTGGAGCGTTGGCTTTAGTTGTTGCACCTCAGGTTTCGGGTTATATTTTACACAAGGTTCTTATGGATGGAGGTAGTAGCATCAACATTCTGTATTGGGATACATTCATCCGGATGGGTTTCACAGCCAAGCAGCTTCACCCTTCAGTACTATCTTTCATGGTATTGTCCCTGGAAAGTCAGCAAGACCAGAGGGAACAATAACATTGGAGGTCGCGTTTGGAGAATCAAAGGATAATTTCAGGTCTGAGATGATTTGTTTTGAGGTGGTCAAATTGAAGAGCCCTTATCATGCTCTCTTTGGCCGCAACGTTTTTGCTAGATTCATGGCGAGGCCGTGTTATGTGTACTAAAGATGAAGATGCCAGGTCCAAAAGGTATTATCACAGTCAATGGCAGTCGTGAGTTGGCGTTACAATGTGAGGAAGGTGATGCTGTTATGGCAGAACAAGCCTGTGCGGAAGAGGAGTTGAATTACTACAAAGCTACCACAAACCGGATGATGGGACAATTTTGAAGAAACCAATGACCGAAGAGAGGGCGAAATTCAAAGCGGCTCAGGATACCAAGATGATTGACTTCGTGCCGGGTGATTCGTCCAAGCAGTTCTCTATCGGGTCAAATCTGACTGACAAATAGGAAAGCGCGCTCATCGAATTCATCCGTGAGAATCGGGATGTCTTTGCATGGAAACCTAGTGACATGCCAGGCATACCGACTGAATTCGCTGAGCACCGCTTACATGTTGATCCTAAAGCAAGACCGATTAAACAGGGATTGCGCAGATTGAATGAGGAAAGAAGAAGGATTGTAGGAGAAGAGATAGCTCGTTTACTCGCCGCAGGATTCATTATGGAAGTGTTACATCCAAAGTGGTTGGCTAACCCGGTTTTAGTGTTGAAAAAGAACAATGAGTGGAGGATGTGTATTGATTTCACAAGTTTGAACAAGCATTGTCCGAAGGATCCGTTTGCGTTACCAAGGATTGATCAAATCATAGATGCTGTGGCAGGTAGTGATCTTTTGTGTTTCCTGGATGCATATTCAGGATACCATCAAATCAAGCTTGCAGAGGAAGATTGGGAGAAGACATCATTTATCACCCCATTTGGAGCTTTTTGTTACAAGAACATGACATTTGGACTGAAGAATGCTGGAGCAACTTATCAGAGGTGCATCCAGAGTTGTTTTGAGAAGCAGATAGATCGGAACGTGCATGCGTACGTTGATGATGTGGTGATCAAGACAAAGAAGGCTGAGACATTTATTGATGATTTGAGAGAAACTTTTGCTAACTTAAGGAGGTTTCAGATGAAGCTTAACCCAAAAAAGTGTGTGTTTGGAGTTCCATCAGGAAATTACTCGGCTTTATTGTGTCCGAGCGTGGGATTGAAGCAAACCCGGAAAAGATAGCAGCAATCAATAGGTTGGGAAAGCCGACTGAATTGAAGGAAGTCCAGAAGATCACGGGCTGCGTGGCTGCGTTGAGTAGGTTCATATCCCGACTGGGAGAGAAAGCAATTCCTTATACCGACTCTTGAGGAAGTCAGATAAATTTGTTTGGGATGAGGAAGCTGATAAAGCCCTGGAGGCATTGAAGGAAACATTATCGAAAGCACCAATCTTAGCTGCTCCAGCTCCAAAGGAGCCCATGCTGTTGTACATAGCTGCAATTCCCGAGCAGTTAGTGTAGTTATTGTGGTAGAGCGAAAGAAGAAGGAAAGGAGCATCTGGTTCAAAGGCCGGTTTATTATGTCAGTGAGGTTTTGACTCCGGCTAAACAGAGGTATCCCAGTGGCAGAAGTTAGTTTTTGGCGTTTTCATGGCCAGTCGGAAATTGAAGCATTACTTTCAAGAACACCCCATTACAGTGGTAAGTGGAGCACCATTGGCAGACATTGTGTGCAATACTGAAGCTACTGGAAGAATTGCCAAGTGGGCGATTGAGATGGGTGATTATCACATCAAGTATGAGCCTCGCACAGCGATTAAGTCACAAGCCTTGATTGATTTTGTCAATGATTGGACCGAGTTAAGCACGGCACCACCCAAGGCGCCGAGTTATAAGTCATGGGTTATGCATTTTGATGGATCCAAGCAGTATGAGGGATCAGGAGCAGGAGTGGTTCTCACTTCACCCAAAGGGGATAAGATGAGTTATGTTCTTCAGATTCACTTCGATTGCACCAATAATATTGCTGAGTATGAAGCTTTGTTACATGGTTTGCGCATTGCCAAGGAGATGAACATCAAAAGGATCATGTGTTTCGGTGACTCGGATCTTGTAGCGCAGCAAGTTTCTGGGACTTGGGACAGGAAAGATGAGAAGATGGCGGCTTACAGAAGGGCTGTTGATGAAGCAGCTGGATTCTTTTCAGGATTCCAGGTGGATCATATTGATAGAAGGAAAAACGAGGCAGCAGATGCTTTGTCAAGATTGGGATCACGTAGAGAGCCAGTTCCACCAATGTGTTCCTGGACGAGTTATGGAAGCCATCAGTCCAACTTCCGGGTGAAGAGGAAGATGAAGTCCAGATCAAGATTCCGAGTTAGTAGCAGCGTTGCATGAGATTCCTGAGTGGACTGAACCATATCTGGATTATATGATAAGGAAGATTTTGCCGAGTAATGAAGTTATGGCGCGACAAATTGTCAGAAGATCACTCGGTATGCAGTAATTGATGGTGAGTTGTACAAGCGCAGTGTTTCTGGAGTTTATCAGCGATGTGTTTCATCAGTCGAAGGAAGGCAAATTTTGCAAGAGATACATGCTGGGGACTGTGGTCATCATGCTTCATCTAGGTCTCTGGTGGCCAAGGCATTTAGGCATGGATTCTTTTGGCTCACAGCTTTCAAGGATGCAGAGCAGATTGTTAGGGCATGTGATGGATGTCAAAGATATGCAAGACAGGAGCATGTGCCGGCTCAGGAATTGAGGACAATACCAATCACTTGGCCGTTTGCAGTTTGGGGTCTTGATATGATGGGGCCCTTTCAGATGACATCGTGCAAGAAAACTCATCTCTTGGTGGCTGTTGATAAGTTCACTAAGTGGGTTGAAGTAGAGCCAGTTACAAGTTGTGATGCTTCCAAAGTTGTCACGTTTCTGAAGAAAATTATCAGTCGGTTTGGTTATCCTCACAGTATCATCACAGATAATGGGACCAACATGTCACTCGGTGAAACAGAGATATTCTGCAAAGAGAAGGGAATCAGATTAGACCTTGCTTCGGTGGCACATCCACAGGCCAACGGGCAGGTAGAAAGGAGTAATCAGGAAATATTGAAAGGAATCAAACCAAGACTTCGAGTTCCGATTGAAAAGGCGTATGGAGCTTGGGTGAAAGAGTTACCCGCAGTGGTTTGGGGGATCAATACAACCCCGAATAGATCAACCAAGCGTACACCGTTCTTTCTGGTGTATGGAGCAGAAGCAGTGTTACCGAGTGATATAGTCCATGACTCGCCAAGAGTGGCGGCGTATGTGGAGTCAAGCAATGCAATTGCAAGGGAGGATTCGATTGATGCCCTTGAAGAGGAGCGTGAGTTAGCATTGGAACGGTCCGCAGTTTATCAGCAGGATTTGCGGCGCTATCATAGTCGCCGAGTAAGATCAAGAACTTTCCAGGAAGGAGATTTAGTTTTACGGCTCAGACAGAAGTCAGGGATGCACAAGCTAACTCCTCCATGGGAAGGGCCGTTCCTTATCAGTCGGAAATTGCACAATGGTTCATATTATCTGATAGATGTGAGAGAGAAAGGTGAAGAGAACAACACGGACCATGCTATCCTTCCTATGGAAGAGACGAAGCGGCCGTGGAACATTGCTCATCTTCGCCCATATTATACCTAGTGAACATGAACCTAGGCCGAGTTATGTAACACACGATGTAACCCCCAGCAGGTTTCAGACGCGCTCTTTTCCTTACCAGGGTACCTAAGGGGACTGGAAGGTTTTTAATGAGGCGGCTTGCTGGTGTATCTTTAATAAAGAAGAGTATTGAGAAGAAATCTTTTCTTTGTTTTACTTTTTATGCATAGTTTATGTTTTAAAGCTTGCCCAAAGGAGTGCTTAGCAAAAAGTCCTATAGCTGTTGCCCAAGAGAGCACGCATAGAGATGTTTGAGATCAGTGGGGTAATGATGCATAGTTTAAGCCTTTACTTGTAAACATTGATCCAGGGCTTGGGGACTTATGAATTATAAATTCATAAGTTTTAATCCTAAGACCCGGCTTTTAAGCCTTAATTTTGTTCTTGGTTAAACTTGCCTATCAGTTTGATGTTACTCACAATTTTATGACCAGATTGCTTACTTGTTAATTCAATCAACTATGATGCCCATGCTGGGACTTAGTTTGACCCTGTTTTAGCAAAGGAAAAAGTAGCAACTGAGAAAGTCATGTGAAAGCCGACTGATAAGAAGCTAAAGATAAACCAAAAGGGTCATCTAAACCATAAAAAGTATAAGTTATTACAAAATATTGAGTATTTCATATAGTGCACAGACGCACCATCAAATAAAAGGCAAAGTATTTCAGAGCATATTACAATGCCCATTGGCCGAATAATTGTTTTGCAGGAAAAGGTAAACAGAAAACTGGCTCAGATAGCCGGGTTATCGGTTGAGGTTCCCTTGGCAGCTTCAGCTTCGGCAGAAGCCGGGTTATCTTCAGGAGCTTTGGCCTGGGACTTAGCTTGTGCAGTGCCTTGATCTTCTGCAGTTCCTTAGCAACATCAGCCGGCTTTTCCATGATTGGCGTGTAGGAGCACGGCTGGGTGCAGGGACAACTGGAGTAGAAGTACTTGGCGCTGCAGCTTTCTTCATCTTTGCAATGGAGTCTCTCAGCTTGGCCAATAGATCAAAATGCTTGGGTTCAGGAGTGGGGATTGGAGTGTTGTTCTCATCCACTGCATCTTGGAAAACCGATAGATTGAGGCCCTCAGCTATTTTGCAAGCAATAGGCCGGGTTTGGGCAGAAATTTCCTTGAATCTTTTCCCCCAAACTTGGTGCCATCAGCGTTGTATTGAGGGAATCCTTTGACAAAAGGAGCCGGGTTAAGGCGTGGGTTGTAGGCTTTGGCTAAAGCTAAACTGCGCATTGCGCCAACCCGGCATGCTGAGCGCGTCCAGAGGTCTAACCACTCGGGGATCGTGGAAAGCTGATGCAGGGACTCGTATATCACTTGGGGAGGAGCACAGTTGCTCTTAACACGCTTCATAATCTCAGCAGTGCCAAACTGGAATGCCGAATGATGGTGTTCAAGCAGTTCAACTTCTCTGGATAGGATCTCCTGATGGCAGCATTCTGTTCACCTGAAAAGTATGATGTGGGTTAGTATGTGAAAGCCGAGTAAAGAAGAAAAAAGTGAAAAGAGATGGTGTTTACCAATGAGTGGATTGAGGATATCCTTGATATGGTCTTTCAGGGTGTCCAAGTATTTCTGGACACTGACCATCTTGTCAAAGCAGACCTTGTACTTATCTCCAGCCTCTTCCAACTCCTTTTTCAGTTTGGTGTTCTCTGCAGTTAGAGATTCAATTGTTTTCTCCAAGTCTGAAGCATGAACTTCAGTTTCTTGCGCAGCTTGGTTTCAACTTCAAGGAGTTGGTTGGTCTTGGCAAGTACTGGTCATTATGGGACACATACCTCTGAAAAAAGAATAGCAAGTTAGAAACATGGGGCTGAAATTATTTCAGTCGGCAATTGAAAGAAAGAACAAGTTGACAGTAAATTATATGCAGGCAGAGTATTTATACAAGTTCCGAGTGACTGAAGAGCAGATCACCCGGCACTTGGGGACTGGTATGTCTTTTAAAGTTTTACAAGTTATTCAATAATGCATTTTCAAAGTTCCAGATAAATTGTGAACATATTACCCGGAACTTGGGGGTTATGAGGATTTGAAAGTATTGTTATGGTGAAAGGCAGAATTAATGAGGATTTGAAATCAGAAAGTAAAACAAGTTCCATGTTATCGTAGACTGATAACTCGGAACTTGGGGACTGGGATATTCTGAAGTTTTCAAAATGAAGGCAGAAAGAGATATTATTTTCAAGTACCGAGTGACTGAGGACAGTTTACTCGATACTTGGGGACTAGGTTTGGTATATAAGATATGAAGAGGAAAAGATGTGTACCTGATGTTCTTGGACAAGAGAATCCACGAGTTTGCCCTCAGAAGCTTCAGTGTGTTGTACTCAGTTAACAGACCTTCAAAGTTTGTATGGCCATATGTGGCACAGTGGAGCCTTCGCCTTTATCAGTCGGCTTGGACTTTCTTCAGAGGCAACAAACTTGGTTGCAGTTTTGAGGGGAGAGATCTTCTCAGTAAAGCAAGCTCCTGTGATCACGACTTCTGGATCAGTCGGTTTTTCAGCAGGAGGAGGAGAAACATTCCTCTGGTCAGTTGTCTGCTCCTTATCAGTCGGCTCAGCATGTTTTTCAGGGTATTCTCCAAGTTATCCTCTTCAGCAATGGGAGGGCTTGGATCGCCACTAAGAGTAGCTTTCGCCCTGAAATTGCAAATACGAAGTAATATAAGAAAGAGCAAAAGAAAGCAAAGTTGATGAAAGTAAATACAAGTAAAGAAGGTTATATGTATTACCCGGTATTGACTTGAAAGTCACGGGGGAGGTCATTGCTGGAGCCTGAAGAAGCTGTAAGAGAGTATGATTTAGAAACTCGGATTTGACCAGCTAAAGGATAACTATCAGAGGGATGTTTTTGTGGTTCAAAGTTGGAAAAGGAAGTACCAGGACGGCGTGGAGATGGAATGTTTGGGATTCCCGGGTTAAGAGGATCCTCACCAGGGGAGGTCCGAGTAGCTCTCCTCTTGGTAGAGGGTTCAGCAGAACTCTGCGAAGATTTTTGAAGAAGAGTTTGGTTGAGTTTTTGCATAGCAAGATAAGAATATGGTTCTGTGGATATGCGAGAATATGGCACCTTGGCACAGATAGTGCGAGCCTTCCTTTTCCCGGTAGCAGCAGATTCAGTGGCTTCAGAGCTATGGCCGGGTGAAGGAGTGCCTTTTCAGCCGGTTCTGGTATTATAAAGTGGCATCAGTGGATAAATTGGGTTGAGTTTCGTTCTCAATTAAGCTTATGAAGAAGTGGCCAAGGGAGTCAAGTTCACCTTCTTCTTTTTCTTCTTCTTCTTCTTCTTCTTCACTCGAGGACTGAGCCTCGTCATCATCATCTTCATCATCATCTGCCTCAGGAGTGGCAGGGGGAGTCTCAACTTGCCACCAGTCATCAGATTCCTAGTGAAAAAGTAGAAGCAAAATAATCAGTTTACAATTGAGAAAGAATATGTTATTGAGATTTTTATCAGTCGGGACTTACTGGTGGTGCCGGGTTATTCTTACTGAATGGCAGAAGGCCATTTCCTTGATTGTCTCAACCTTTTCAGCGAGGAAGGCCTTGATAGCCTTGTTCAGTGCAGTGGTGGGATAGGACTTCTCCGAGTAACGGAGGGAGTCAGTTAGATGACCCGAGTAATCGCAAAGGAGTTTCTTGCGGATACTGTTGGGTTGAATTCTCCAGCCCATCCAGTCTTGATCAGGTCGTTCCACGAAGTCCATGCTTGACCAGAACAGAGATTTTCTTGAGGAGAGGCTGGAGAGCTTCTCTCTCATGTCAGAGGCGAAGGAGTTCATGTTGTTGTTGATAACGAGAGGCTCGACCGAATAACCCGGTAAAGGGTGTTCACCAGAAGGTATCTTGGCTTTGCAGTAAAAGTATGATTTTTGCCAATGCTTTACGTGAGTATGAAGTTCTAGAGAAGGCATAGCAGAGCCTTTGCGGCGTTGAATAGAAACACCGCCACAGACCAAGAGGGGGCCATTCTTGTGCTCACGCTGAGGTTTGCACAAGAATAGCTCCAGGAAAAGAGCTAAGCTGGGAGGAGTGCATAAGTACGATTCACAAAGAACTATATAGTTACTAATGTTCAAGATGGAATTGGGTCCGAGATCGAAGACCCGGAGGCCGTAGTGACGAAGAAGATCCCTAAAGAAAGGATGACCCGGGGGACGAAAACCCCGGGTGACATGTTCAAGGAAACAGATAACTTCACCTTCCTGGGGGAGGCCGAGTCTCTTCTTCAGTCCCTCTCCACTCGATCTCCGACTGAAGAGGAAGAACACCGGCTTCAGCCAGTTCTTCAAGCTTGGACTGTGTAGCCATGGATTTGGCCCAGTTGGCCGTAATCCCAGATCTGGGCTTGGTGGTCTTCTTGATCTTCTTTGATGCCGATGCGGTGGCGCCATCACCGGCCTTGGCCTTGGCCTTCAGCTTCCTCGGGTCCTTGGGTGCCATGAGATCTGAAGATCTGGAAAATAACAAGAAAAGAAATGAAAAAACCGAGCTCAAGAACAGCCCGTGAAAAAGCAAGTCAAGATCCAGATGGAAACAAAGCGCAGGAGTGAAAAATTTACCAGGGCTTGTGGAGATCTGGCGCGGAGCAGATTCCCGACGTTTAGTTGCTGCAATGCGGAGCTTTGATGGCCGGCGGCGGCGCGGCAAGCTTGGAGGAACCCTAACCCTAGCTCGAGGAGAGAGAAAGACGAGGTTGAAGATGAAGGGCGCGGTGAATGGGGAAAGTGAAACCCTTTTTACCGTGGTCCACTATTTATAGCCCTGGGTGAAACCCTAGGAGCGTGAAAAACGAGGAGATAAGATTCTGTTTTGATTATGGGTCAAAGATATGAGAGAATGTGTCAGAGAATGTTCCCTGGTCGTTGACTAGAGGGTTAAATGCGAGAGAAAAGCCGGGTTATAAGAGAACCGCCAAAAGGAGCTGGTCTGAAACGTAACCCGGCCATTCAGTGTTAATGATCTTTATTTTGTTTTCAGGAGTTTAACTCGGATAATCCCATCAGCAGCTACCCTCGAGTAATCAAATCAAGATCAAGATTATCAAGTGAAGCAACAGATGAGCTTATGCAAGTCAAACTTGGGGACTACTGTTGGGGGGATAATAACCCGGTATACTCATGACCAAGGAAGAATCAGTCGGACGGCCCAAGGCTGGTCCGAGTGATGTGTACAAGATATGGGCCGGGTTATAGTTGGGCCAATAGGCCTAACATGACTCGTCCCTGGAAGGAAGGACCTAGAAGAACTGGAGTCCGAGTGAAGGAAGAAACCGGGTGACTTGGAGGCTACGGAAGGTCTAGAAGAACCTAGAGTAGGACTCCGGGCTCGTATGTAACTCGGTATTCATTGTAAGTTCGGGAGACCCGGCGTCTATATAAACGGGCTCCCAGAACATAGATAGACAAGTTCTAAAGTCTTAAGCCCTAGTTCGATATCACCGCTATCAAGCGAAACCCTTGTAACCTGTCTCGTAACCCGGCTCTGTTGTAGCGTACCTGCACTTAAAATATGGCAAGGTACCTGTGTATAGTGCAAACCCCTGGATCGTTTCATTTGCACACACAGTTTAAGATGTAGTATCACAACAAAGTATCATTATTACATCGAAAGATCCAGACTTGGTAAAATATTCATTACAACTTGCATAGCATATAGCTAGCTTGAAAGAGTAAAGCAGCGGAAATAATAATCTTCATGGAGTCCTCATCCTTTGCATGTGCCACAGGCGAAAACATGTTGGTTGCAGACTCGAAACCCTTAACGTAAACTCACTCGTCGTCAGAACAATCCGCAACAAATAAAATTTTGCAACAGAGTGGGTCAGAACCATTAAAAATGGATCTGGCAAGTGACACTATGTGGACACTTAATGGAATAACTCTATAGCCTATATGCATATTTGGCTGGTGGAGTTCAAGGCTGTTTTGCATAAAAGCCAATTTTGCCTAACACTTTGTAAAACATTTTCCTCAAATTTGAGACGTGGCATGAAATCCATGGTCTCATCTACCCTTGTTCACCCATCAAAATTTTACTTAGAGAAAAGAGATGTTGGGAGCCTCCGTTGACATCCTTGATCAGCTGCTTGAATTGTCCGTAACCGGGGACACGGCTAAGTACTTAGTTTTTAAACTCTGCAGAGGTTGTGCACTTTCACCATTAGACCCAACAAACCCAAACTATCCTCAAGCACTCAAATTGTGCTAAGGAAAAGGAGAGAGTTGAGACGAGACTTTTCAGAAGCATTTTCCCATCCCATACCGCCTTGACGCGCTCCCATCTAACCTTCTACCACCACCTGTCAAGTCGGGATGAGTCCACGCAACTTAATCCATCTAGCCAGAGCCCATATGACTAATGGCTGCACGGTAAGCAACTTCACTTAGAGAAACATTGGTCCCTTTAATCCTGGGTGGCAATCCACAAGTGAATAAACACTCAACTCTGGCAGCCATGCAATCCCAAATCCACCCAGATGATAAATTAACTTAGTAGAATTTAACGTTAAAGAAAACACATTTGCATAGCATCAAATAATCTACTAAGTTATCACAGGGGTTTTAGACACAACTAATGTAAAGGTATAGTGGGTTTAGCATATAGCAATAATACTATCCAACATATGCATATAGAGAAATACACTAAATAATGCATATAAAAATACTTAGGAAATTTATGGGGGTGTGCCACTTGCCTTGGCAAACAGAAGTACAGGTGTAGCAGTTGCAACCACCTTCGTCTCTCTTCGGAATTTCTAACAAGTCAAACAAACCACAAATAAACATACAATCATAAATGCAACACTTAGAAAAATATGATGTGCATGCGATGCAGGATGATACAAAGAGTTATGGTATGCAAGACAAGCAAATAATTAAGGAAGGAGACATAAACTAACTTAATCCAAATGGCTAAGGCAAGGTCAAGCTCAAAGTAAACTTGGTCAAACAACTTGACAAAAGTTGTAAGGCTGTTCTAAGTCTTCACAAGTTTGGTCTTCAATTAATCTTCAACCCCTTTGTAGCTTCATTGTTCTTCAATGGTCTTCAATTAGCACTGTTAGGGACTTAGTCTTAAACACCTAGGATTTGGTCTATGTCCAAAGTGAGACAAATAGAAAGAAAGAAGATAGAAAGAAAAGAAGTAATTGGTCTTCTAAAATTCTTCTCTTTGCTTGCTTGTAGTTTTACTTGATGTGATGACTTCATTGCGCATTTGTGGACTTATTGATTCTGAAGACTTGATGATGTTGGCAGCTGGTTGATCTTGAATATTACTTAGCCACCATGAAGGTTAAGATAGTGAGAAGGAAAGAGAGAATTGGAAGAAAGACTTAGAAATTGTAGCTGGTTGGTCTTCATGAACTTCCTCTTGATTTCTTCTAAGTACTTTTCTTCTTGGAGATGCTTCTGGAGTCTTGTCTTTATGCTAAGTTCTTCTTGGTTTACCACTAATTTCAAACTTAGTGGTTTTTGACTAGGAGAGTTAAAAGAGCCAACATGCATCCTCAAAAATTTCTAAGGAGGAAGTCATGTAAGAGGTACCAGATATTACTAAGGACTTAATATGCATGCCATGCTTATGAAAATGCTCTAAGTTAATGCAAGACAAACAAGATGGTCCAAAAATGACTAAGGACCAAAGGTCAAAATACTTGGTGTCAAAATTTAACTAAGGACTAGAGCTAACACATCAAGTCAAAATAATTTCTAAGTAAGAGTTCATAAAATAAAGTGTTGGTATTTTTCTAAGGAAAAATACTTTAAAACAATAGTTGATAAAATTTCTAAGGGCAAACACTTGTCAAAATAATACTTAAGAAAATATTCTAAAACAACTAAGTTTTCAAGATGCTAAATTTTTCTAAGGAGAAGATTTAGCACTATTAAGATGTTGAAATTTTTCTAAGGAAATAATGTTGTCAAAATAATTATCAAATATTTTTCTAAGGAAGAAAATACTTTGTTTGGAGAGGCAAAATATTTCTAAGTACTTTTGTAACTAAGTTGATCAAAATATGACTAAGTCATTTTATTAGTCGAAAATATGAAGAAAATTACTTTTAATCAATTTTAATTATTAAAATAACACCTAAAAAGCATTTAATCAATATTAATTACAAAAATCATAGAAAATAATTTTACCAAAAATAGTAGAGTATTCCTACGGCCAAGTATTAATTAAACAAAGTTAAAGAAATTGGATTTTCCCAAAAATCAATTTTTAAATTTAGGTTAAGTCAAATTTACTTAAACAACCAATTTTAAAATTTGAACCAATTTAAATTTGTCAAAACATAAATTTAACTATGCCAAAAGTTTCTACATGTCATAAGCTTTCCAAAAAATATAAAGTTTGCAAAATTTGGCCAAACCAATAAAAAGTAGTGATAGATCTAAGTTATAGGGTTTTTCTGCAAAACTGCCGGTCTTCGGTTGACTGTTGACTCTGACCGCTGACGTGGAGGTTGACTCGCTGACTGGGCGCTGACTTTACGGTTGACTACGAATTTTGACCAAAAATAAAGTTGCTCGGATGGAAAAACATGCTTAATGAAAGTTGTAGAGAATTGCGTGCTCTTTCTAACTATCAAAAATATATCATAAGTGGATGAATAGATTGGGCACAAATCGCAAATTACCTTTCTGATCCGAAACTTTAAACTCGAAAATCTCCTAGCTCGCTTGACCAAAAGAGGTGAGGCTTGGGGCAAAAGAAAGGTCTTGATCAGGGGAACAACTTTCGTAACTATGGCCCGAAGATTTGAGATTGTTTTCTTCTTCGAAAATCGTCAAACGCAAACTGTAGTGTACAGAAAAATCCGTACGTCAAAACGAAAAGAGTGCAATAGCAAAGTTGTAGGTAAGGGTTAGATTTAACTTCTCACCAAAGGAATTTTGATTTGAAGAACCGAGTGCGAAGAGATCTAAGAAATACGACTTCAAATCTGAAGGATGGCGATTCGAAATTCTTCCTCCACGGTTGATGAAAAGAGTTGAGGCCTCTCGGGATGGAAAGATATTGAACAGATCGACAATATTGCTTCAGGCTCCGGTGCGATTCGAGATCGTTTTTGTGGGTAAATAAACGAAATACGATTTCGCTGGTTGGGGTTTCGGTGGAACAAAAAGGGGGAAAGAGATGCCGGCGGCTACAGGGCTTTATATAGGCCAAGGGTCGGTGGAATAGCTTGGGCTCGAAGTTATGAACGCGTAGGATCAAACGGATCCGGATTTGGAGTTATATTTATCAAGAAAAAGGAGTTTAAGTGGAGAGGATTTGGAATTCTGAAAAAAAAATCCTGAAATCATCGGGTTCGAACCGAACTGGTTCGTTCGGTCTTGTTGGGCCGGCCTGCTCGGGCTGCGCGGCGAAGCGGGCGAGCTGGGCTGAGATTAGGCCCAGTTCGGCCGAACTTCATTTTTTTTTACGTTTTTCTTTTCTATTTTCTTTTTTCTTTATTCTTTTCTAGTTTTCTTTATAACTTTTGATTTCGGAATCGGAATCGAGTCAAACCAATTTCTATAGTTTTGTAAAATCAAAACCTTTCCATTAAAACTTTCAAAAATAATTTTCCAAACTTTTCAAAATTTGAAATTCAAATATTGCGTAAAGGTTTAATTAGATCTTTATGTTAATTTTTATAAATAGGATTTATAAAAATTCTTTTGAACTTAGATTTAAAATCCATAACCAAATATGGGTAATAAGATCCCATATCACTCAATAAGATAATTTTGCACCAAATCATTTTGTCTATAAAGAGTTTGATAAATCAAAATGGATTCAAAACTCTTTTAAAATCCAAATAAATATTTTCTTTCAAAAACAAAACTATAAAACTTGAAAATAAAGAATAGGTAAGTAATAGAATATTTCCCAAAACATACAAACAATTCACAACCAAAATTTAACACAAAGGAGTATACCACAATACTCCAAAATAATATATTGGACATAGATAGTCCTTTTAATATATTTTCTTAAATATGTTTTCAAGTGGAATTATTATTCCCACTTTTGAAATATCAAAATGCAAACAAAGCTATATGATGATGAATGCATGCATGAATTTTCTTTTCAAAGCAAAATACATAATAGTTTTCAAAAGTTTTAAATTTTTCTGATTTTTCAACTTTTTGAAAAACTCGGGATGTTACATACTACCACCCTTAAAAGGAATCTCGTCCCGAGATTCGGGATGGCTAGCAAAAGGTTGTGACTGGGATAACTCGGTGGGCTACCACCCTTAAAAGAAATTTGTGTTGGCAGTCAAACTTCAAACTGTAAACTTGATTGATAACGTACCATTCTCCAAGCTAGGTTCCTCAATCACTTCTTCCACATTGGTGTGGTTCATATATCCTTTACCAAAAGGATTTGACTTGGCTGCTTCTTCGGCCTTCTTTACTGGGCACTCATTGGCATAATGGCCCTTGTTGTTACACTTGAAGCAAAGCACTTGGCTGATATCTTTCTTGGGTTCAGGATTTGGGCGGTGTTGTCCATTGTTATGGTTATGGCCAACATGTCCATTTCCCTTGTGGTCTCCATTGCTTCCCTTGAATCCATCATGCTCAGGATGCTTGTGGTTGCTTCCTCCACTATGCTGGTTCCCATGTTTATGACCATGGTTGACCTCATGAGTGAAGTGCTTCTTGAATGAAGACTCAGAATGATGTTTGTTGAAACTCAGCTTCCTCTTCTTTTTAGGTCTTTCAAGTGCTAAAAGATCTTCTAGCTCTTGTTGATCATACTCTATCTCAAAGGCTGACGATCTGGTTCGCTTGATGGGACAATCTCGAGAAAAATGACCTTCCTCTTCACATGAATAACAACATTTGGTGGTGACTTTGGAAGTGTGGGGGTGAGTTGTAAGTTTGGCTTCATCCATCTTCTTCTCGGGGCAGTTATTGGCATAGTGCCCTGTGTTCTTGCATTTGAAACACATCACTTGACTGATGTCTCTCTTGTGGGGGTTGTTCTGGAGTTTCTTCTCTGATTCTTTTGCTACCAAGGTCTTCCTGAGAGTATATTGCATCCCCTCTTGTACTTGCTGCCTAACTTGCTGCACTATGGGATAGAGTTGACACTGTGTTGGAATGTGGTTTGTTGCTTCACACAAAAAGCAAGTAATTTGGGTTGTGGAACATCCTTCAGCTTGACGTCTTGCAGCACCATGGGGCCACTTATCATGACATTCCTTGGATGTGTGCCCTATTTCTCCACATGATTTGCAGGCTGAAGGTTTAGTCCAGGTACTTCCTTTGGATTTCCTTGTTACCAATGTCAATTGGAGTTGTGTTGACATTGCTATTGGCCCTATTTTGCCACATCATCCGCACAATGTGGGTCTGGTTATCCAACAGTTGCTGCATTCCCTGAGGTAATTCTTTGTTGCGGTTGTTGATCTGATTTTGGGCCATGAGTTGCATCAACTGCTTCTGAGCCTCTAATAGTTCAATTGCTAATGTCATCTCGTCATAGTCGGTGTTTTGGCGAGACATCTGTTTGGGTTTAGCATGGATGAGTATAAGATAGACAGATCTAGGAGAAATAATCCTACCCATACAAGCAATTCGACACAAGCAACCACACAATATAAAAACTCACAAACTTTTGAGAAAAACAAAACTAGTCGTTTTTGGATCGAAGTATACTAAGGATATGGAGAAACAAATATGATAGTACTGCCATACCACAATTTGATAGGTCAATACATCAACATGCTCTCTCTAGTCATTTTCCTTCCTAAGTGCGTCGAGTTCTTCCTCTATCTCTTTCAGTTCATCAAGGTACTTCTGGGTGTTGTGGAGTCTGAATCGAAGTCTTCCTCCACGGTGTTCGATTGCCTCCCAAGCTGCACTTCTTGCTGATTCAAAGAATGATGTGTGGAGTATTGGGTTTGTGAACATGTAGCAACCTTCGGTCTTGTGGTCATCGTCTTTGTTCTTGTATAGATGGAGTTGCACCCACCAGTACTCTTGGCCTTCACCCATGAAAGGAAAACCTTTGTAGACTGCTGCTCCTTCAAGTCCCATACTCAACATGAGATCCTTCAAAGCTTTTGGAAACTCGGTCTCACATTCCAAGGTCATGGTCATTGATGGACCCTTCTTCAGTGATTCTAGGAGGCGGGACATCTAAAAATAAGAGAAGGTATTTAGAACGCGAATAGTTAAGAAGTTACAAGAATGATATCAACAGTTTTAGACAAGGAACAAATAATTTTTTTTTGTCCTATGGGATTTCTTATTTCTAACCAGACTTAGGGTTTCGAATCTACAGGCAACACAGTGCTCTGATACCATCTGTAGCGTACCTGCACTTAAAATATGGCAAGGTACCTGTGTATAGTGCAAACCCCTGGATCGTTTCATTTGCACACACAGTTTAAGATGTAGTATCACAACAAAGTATCATTATTACATCGAAAGATCCAGACTTGGTAAAATATTCATTACAACTTGCATAGCATATAGCTAGCTTGAAAGAGTAAAGCAGCGGAAATAATAATCTTCATGGAGTCCTCATCCTTTGCATGTGCCACAGGCGAAAACATGTTGGTTGCAGACTCGAAACCCTTAACGTAAACTCACTCGTCGTCAGAACAATCTGCAACAAATAAAATTTTGCAACAGAGTGGGTCAGAACCATTAAAAATGGATCTGGCAAGTGACACTATGTGGAAACTCTATAGCCTATATGCATATTTGGCTGGTGGAGTTCAAGGCTGTTTTGCATAAAAGCCAATTTTGCCTAACACTTTGTAAAACATTTTCCTCAAATTTGAGACGTGGCATGAAATCCATGGTCTCATCTACCCTTGTTCACCCATCAAAATTTTACTTAGAGAAAAGAGATGTTGGGAGCCTCCGTTGACATCCTTGATCAGCTGCTTGAATTGTCCGTAACCGGGGACACGGCTAAGTACTTAGTTTTTAAACTCTGCAGAGGTTGTGCACTTTCACCATTAGACCCAACAAACCCAAACTATCCTCAAGCACTCAAATTGTGCTAAGGAAAAGGAGAGAGTTGAGACGAGACTTTTCAGAAGCATTTTCCCATCCCATACCGCCTTGACGCGCTCCCATCTAACCTTCTACCACCACCTGTCAAGTCGGGATGAGTCCACGCAACTTAATCCATCTAGCCAGAGCCCATATGACTAATGGCTGCACGGTAAGCAACTTCACTTAGAGAAACATTGGTCCCTTTAATCCTGGGTGGCAATCCACAAGTGAATAAACACTCAACTCTGGCAGCCATGCAATCCCAAATCCACCCAGATGATAAATTAACTTAGTAGAATTTAACGTTAAAGAAAACACATTTGCATAGCATCAAATAATCTACTAAGTTATCACAGGGGTTTTAGACACAACTAATGTAAAGGTATAGTGGGTTTAGCATATAGCAATAATACTATCCAACATATGCATATAGAGAAATACACTAAATAATGCATATAAAAATACTTAGGAAATTTATGGGGGTGTGCCACTTGCCTTGGCAAACAGAAGTACAGGTGTAGCAGTTGCAACCACCTTCGTCTCTCTTCGGAATTTCTAACAAGTCAAACAAACCACAAATAAACATACAATCGTAAATGCAACACTTAGAAAAATATGATGTGCATGCGATGCAGGATGATACAAAGAGTTATGGTATGCAAGACAAGCAAATAATTAAGGAAGGAGACATAAACTAACTTAATCCAAATGGCTAAGGCAAGGTCAAGCTCAAAGTAAACTTGGTCAAACAACTTGACAAAAGTTGTAAGGCTGTTCTAAGTCTTCACAAGTTTGGTCTTCAATTAATCTTCAACCCCTTTGTAGCTTCATTGTTCTTCAATGGTCTTCAATTAGCACTGTTAGGGACTTAGTCTTAAACACCTAGGATTTGGTCTATGTCCAAAGTGAGACAAATAGAAAGAAAGAAGATAGAAAGAAAAGAAGTAATTGGCCTTCTAAAATTCTTCTCTTTGCTTGCTTGTAGTTTTACTTGATGTGATGACTTCATTGCGCATTTGTGGACTTGTTGATTCTGAAGACTTGATGATGTTGGCAGCTGGTTGATCTTGAATATTACTTAGCCACCATGAAGGTTAAGATAGTGAGAAGGAAAGAGAGAATTGGAAGAAAGACTTAGAAATTGTAGCTGGTTGGTCTTCATGAACTTCCTCTTGATTTCTTCTAAGTACTTTTCTTCTTGGAGATGCTTCTGGAGTCTTGTCTTTATGCTAAGTTCTTCTTGGTTTACCACTAATTTCTAACTTAGTGGTTTTTGACTAGGAGAGTCAAAAGAGCCAACATGCATCCTCAAAAATTTCTAAGGAGGAAGTCATGTAAGAGGTACCAGATATTACTAAGGACTTAATATGCATGCCATGCTTATGAAAATGCTCTAAGTTAATGCAAGACAAACAAGATGGTCCAAAAATGACTAAGGACCAAAGGTCAAAATACTTGGTGTCAAAATTTAACTAAGGACTAGAGCTAACACATCAAGTCAAAATAATTTCTAAGTAAGAGTTCATAAAATAAAGTGTTGGTATTTTTCTAAGGAAAAATACTTTAAAACAATAGTTGATAAAATTTCTAAGGGCAAACACTTGTCAAAATAATACTTAAGAAAATATTCTAAAACAACTAAGTTTTCAAGATGCTAAATTTTTCTAAGGAGAAGATTTAGCACTATTAAGATGTTGAAATTTTTCTAAGGAAATAATGTTGTCAAAATAATTATCAAATATTTTTCTAAGGAAGAAAAATACTTTGTTTGGAGAGGCAAAATATTTCTAAGTACTTTTGTAACTAAGTTGATCAAAATATGACTAAGTCATTTTATTAGTCGAAAATATGAAGAAAATTACTTTTAATCAATTTTAATTATTAAAATAACACCTAAAAAGCATTTAATCAATATTAATTACAAAAATCATAGAAAATAATTTTACCAAAAATAGTAGAGTATTCCTACGGCCAAGTATTAATTAAACAAAGTTAAAGAAATTGGATTTTCCCAAAAATCAATTTTTAAATTTAGGTTAAGTCAAATTTACTTAAACAACCAATTTTAAAATTTGAACCAATTTAAATTTGTCAAAACATAAATTTAACTATGCCAAAAGTTTCTACATGTCATAAGCTTTCCAAAAATATAAAGTTTGCAAAATTTGGCCAAACCAATAAAAAGTAGTGATAGATCTAAGTTATAGGGTTTTTCTGCAAAACTGCCGGTCTTCGGTTGACTGTTGACTCTGACCGCTGACGTGGAGGTTGACTCGCTGACTGGGCGCTGACTTCACGGTTGACTACGAATTTTGACCAAAAATAAAGTTGCTCGGATGGAAAAACATGCTTAATGAAAGTTGTAGAGAATTGCGTGCTCTTTCTAACTATCACAAATATATCATAAGTGGATGAATAGATTGGGCACAAATCGCAAATTACCTTTCTGATCCGAAACTTTAAACTCGAAAATCTCCTAGCTCGCTTGACCAAAAGAGGTGAGGCTTGGGGCAAAAGAAAGGTCTTGATCAGGGAACAACTTTCGTAACTACGGCCCGAAGATTTGAAATTGTTTTCTTCTCCGAAAATCGTCAAACGCAAACTGTAGTGTACAGAAAAATCCGTACGTCAAAACGAAAAGAGTGCAATAGCAAAGTTGTAGGTAAGGGTTAGATTTAACTTCTCACCAAAGGAATTTTGATTTGAAGAACCGAGTGCGAAGAGATCTAAGAAATACGACTTCAGATCTGAAGGATGGCGATTCGAAATTCTTCCTCCACGGTTGATGAAAAGAGTTGAGGCCTCTCGGGATGGAAAGATATTGAACAGATCGACAATATTGCTTCAGGCTCCGGTGCGATTCGAGATCGTTTTTGTGGGTAAATAAACGAAATACGATTTCGCTGGTTAGGGTTTCGGTGGAACGAAAAGGGGGAAAGAGATGCCGGCGGCTACAAGGCTTTATATAGGCCAAGGGTCGGTGGAATAGCTTGGGCTCGAAGTTATGAACGCGTAGGATCAAACGGATCCGGATTTGGAGTTATATTTATCAAGAAAAGGAGTTTAAGTGGAGAGGATTTGGAATTCTAAAAAAATCCTGAAATCATCGGGTTCGAACCGAACTGGTTCGTTCGGTCTTGTTGGGCCGGCCTGCTCGGGCTGCGCGGCGAAGCGGGCGAGCTGGGCTGAGATTAGGCCCAGTTCGGCCGAACTTCATTTTTTTTTACGTTTTTCTTTTCTATTTTCTTTTTTCTTTATTCTTTTCTAGTTTTCTTTATAACTTTTGATTTCGGAATCGGAATCGAGTCAAACCAATTTCTATAGTTTTGTAAAATCAAAACCTTTCCATTAAAACTTTCAAAAATAATTTTCCAAACTTTTCAAAATTTGAAATTCAAATATTGCGTAAAGGTTTAATTAGATCTTTATGTTAATTTTTATAAATAGGATTTATAAAAATTCTTTTGAACTTAGATTTAAAATCCATAACCAAATATGGGTAATAAGATCCCATATCACTCAATAAGATAATTTTGCACCAAATCATTTTGTCTATAAAGAGTTTGATAAATCAAAATGGATTCAAAACTCTTTTAAAATCCAAATAAATATTTTCTTTCAAAAACAAAACTATAAAACTTGAAAATAAAGAATAGGTAAGTAATAGAATATTTCCCAAAACATACAAACAATTCACAACCAAAATTTAACACAAAGGAGTATACCACAATACTCCAAAATAATATATTGGACATAGATAGTCCTTTTAATATATTTTCTTAAATATGTTTTCAAGTGGAATTATTATTCCCACTTTTGAAATATCAAAATGCAAACAAAGCTATATGATGATGAATGCATGCATGAATTTTATTTTCAAAGCAAAATACATAATTGTTTTCAAAAGTTTTAAATTTTTCTGATTTTTCAACTTTTTGAAAAACTCGGGATGTTACATCTGTTGTCGAAGCCGAGTTATCGAGACCTCGAGATCAATAACATAGAAGCAGGAAGTAGGTCTTTATCTCCAATGGAGAGGCTGAACCTGGGTAAACCCTTTTTCCCCAACGAGCATGAAAATCTCCTGAAGGACCAAGGCGCCTTGCCCCAATCATCAAGTTACCCTATGGTAACATCTGCCATGTTAACCCCACGACAGCGCCAACCCAGCATGCTGAGCGCGTCCAGAGGTCCAACCACTCGGGGATTGTGGAAAGCTGATGCAGGGACTCGTATATCACTCGGGGAGGAGCACAGTTGCTCTTGACACGCCTGATAACCTCAGTAGTGCCAAACTGGAACTGCCGAATGATGGTGTTTAAGCAGTTCAATTTCTCCGGATAAGATCTCCTGATAGCAGCATCCTTCTCACCTGAAGAGTATGAAGTGGGTTAGAATGTGAAAGCCGAGTAAATAGAAAAAGTGATAAGAGATGGTATTTACCAATGAGTGGATTGAGGATATCCTTGATATGGTCTTTCAGGGTGTCCAAGTATTTATGAACACTGACCATCTTGTCAAAGCATATCTTGTACTTATCCCCAGCCTCCTCCAGCTCCTTTTTTAGTTTGGCGTTCTCTGCAGTTAGAGATTCAATCGTTTTTTCCAAATCTGCAGCATGAGTTTCAGTCTCCTTGCGCAGCTTGGTTTCAACTTCAAGGAGTTGGTTGGTCTTGGTGAGTACTTGGTCATTATGGGACACATATCTCTGAAAAAAGAATAGCAAGTCAGAAACATGGGGACTGAAATACATTTCAGTCGGCAATGGAAAGTAAGTCCAGTTGATAGTAAATTATATACAGAAAGAGTATTTATACAAGTTCCGGATGACTGAAGAGCAGATCACCCGGCACTTGGGGACTGGTATGTCTTTTAAGTTTTTACAAGTTATTCAGTAACAAGTTTTCAACGTTCCAGATAAAATGTGAACATATTACCCGGAACTTGGGGGTTATGAGGATTTGAAAGTATTATTATGGTGGAAGTCAGAATTAATGAGGATTTGAAATCAGAAAATAAAGCAAGTTCCATGTTATCGTGGACTGATAACCCAGAACTTGGGGACTGGGATATTCTGAAGTTTCCAAAAAGAGACGATAAGAGAGATATATTTTCAAGTACCGAGTGACTGAGGACAGTTTACTCGATACTTGGGGACTAGGTTTGGTATATAAGATATGAAGAGGAAAAGATGTGTACCTGATGCTCACGGACAAGAGAATCCACGAGTTTGCCCTTGGTAAGCTTCAGAATGTTGTACTCAGTTAACAGACCCTCAAAGTTTATGTTGCCATAGTGAGGAGTAGTGGAGGCCTCGCCTTGGTCAGTCAGCTTTAGCTTCTTCTCAGGGGCAGTAATCTTGGTTGCAGTGGTCTTGGGTGTGGTCTTCTCAGCGAAGCGAGATCCTGTGATCTCAACTTCTGGATCAGTCGGTCTGTCAGCAGCAGGAGGTGAGACGTTCATCTTATCAGTCACCAGCTCTTCAGTGGCAGGCTCAGCGTTCTTTTCAGGTGTGGTCTCCAAGTTATCCTCCTCAGCAATAGGAGGGCTTGGAGTGCCACTAAGTGTAGCGTTGGCCCTGAAAGTACAAGTAAGAGATAATGCAAGTAAGAGCAAAGTAAAGCAAAAGGTGAGAGAAATGATTAAGTAGTAGTTATTTATAAACATTACCCGGTATTGACAATAAAGTCCCGGGGAGATCGTTGCTGGAGCCTAAAGAAACTGTTAGAGAGTATGATTTAGAAACTCGGATTTGGCCAGCCAAAGGGTAACTATCAGATGGATGTTTTTGTGGTGCAAAGTTGGAAAAAAAAAGTACCAGGACAGCGTGGAGAGGAAACATATGGAATTCCCGGGTGAAGAGGATCATCCCCGGGAGAGGTCCGGGTGGCCCTTCTCTTGGTAGAGGGTTCAGCGGATTTCTGTGAACATTTTTCAAGAAGAGTTTGGTTGCGTTCTTTCATAGCAGGAAAGGAATATGGTTTTGTGGTCATGCCAGAATATGGCACCTTGGCACAAATAGTGCGCGCTTTCCTTTTCCCGGTGGCAGCAGATTCAGTCGCCTCTGAGCTGTGGCCGGGTGAAGGAGTGGTTACCTTTTCATTCGGTTCTGGTATCAAAAAAGTTGCATCAGTCGGTATTGTTGATGGAGTGTCATTTTCAATCAAGCTTATGAAGAAGTGGCCGAGGGAGTCAAGTTCACCTTCTTTTTCTTCTCCTTCTTCTTCTTCTTCTTCACTAGAGGCCTCAACCTCTTCATCATCATCATCTTCATCTGCCTCAGGGGTGGCAGGGGGAGTTTCGACTTTCCACCAGTCATCAGATTCCTGAAAGAAAGCAAAAGAAATGCGATTAGAAAACGATTGAGGAAAAGTATGAAAGCAAAGAACTTATCAGTCGGCACTTACCGGTGGAGCCGGGTTATTCTTGGAAAATGGCAAGAGGCCATTATCCTTGATGACTTCAACTTTTTCAGCCAGAAAGGCCTTGATAGCCTTGTTCAGAGCAGTGAGGGGATAGGCTTTCTCCGAGTAACGGAGAGAATCGGTCAAGTGACCTGAATACTCACAAAGGAGTTTCTTACGGATGCTGTTGGGCTGGATTCGCCAGCCCATCCACGTTTTGATCAAATCGGTTCCACGGAGCCCGTGGGTGACTAAAACAGAGATTTTCTTGAGGAGAGGCTGGATGGCTTCTCTCTCGGTTTCAGAGGCATAAGAATTCAGATTACTGTTTAACGTAAAAGGTTCAACCGAATAACTCGGGAGAGGGTGTTCACCGGTTGAAGTTTTGGCTTTGCAATAAAAGAAGGATTTCTGCCAGTGCTTCACGTGGGTATGAAGCTCGAGTGAAGGCATGGCAGAGCCTTTGCGGCGTTGTATGGAAACAGCGCCACAGATCAGAAAGGGACCATTCTTGTGTTCGCGCTGAGGCTTGCACAATAACAGCTCCAAAAACAGAGCTAAATTAGGAGGAATGCATAAGTAGGATTCCTAGAGACCAATAAAGTTACTGATGTTCAGGATGGAGTTGGGTCCCAGATCGAAGACCCGGAGCTTGTAGTGGTGAAGAAGATCCCTGAAGAATGGATGACCCGGAGGGCGGAAACCCCGGGTGACGTGTTCCAAGAAACAGATAACTTCACCTTCTCGAGGAGAAGGCCGGGTCTCTTCTTCAGCTCCTCTCCACTCGATTTCCGACTGAAGAGGAAGGACGCCTGACTCGGCCAACTCTTCAAGCTTAGTGTGAGTGGCCATTGATTTGGCTCAGTTGGCCGTGATTCCGGATCTTGGCTTGGTTTTCTTCTTTATCTTCTTCGACGCCGGCGTGGCGGCGCCATCGCCGGACTTTCCCTTGAGCTTGAGCTTCTTCGGGTCCTTGGGAGCCATGAGTTTCGAAGATCTAGAAAATAGCAAGAAAAGAATTGGAAAATAGCGAGTTCAAGAACAGCCCGAGGAAAAACTTGCAAAAGGTATGAACAAGAATCAAGAACAAATGTGAGATCTTACCGAACCCCGGAGATGAGCGAATGGGGTGTGGATTTCTCGGCGACGAGCTGTAGCAATGAAGTGCTTGGGTTGCTTGCGGCGGCGCGGTGAGATCTGCAGAAACCCTAACCCTAGCTTGGAGAGAGAATGGCTGGAGGTTGAAGATGAAGTGGCGTGGTGAATGGGGAAAGTGAAAACCCTAATCACCGCGGCTCATATTTATAGCCCTGGGGTGAAACCCTAGGAGCGTGCAAAACGAGGAGATAAGATTATGTTATGATTATGGGTGAAAGATACGAGGGAATGTGTCAGAGAATGTTCCCAGGTTGTTGACTCGAGGAGATTAAATCTGAAGCCAAAGTCGAGTCATTTAAGAGCTATGAGACAAAAGAAATGTCGGGTTATAAATGAACCGCCAAAATGAGCTGGTCTGACAACATAACCCGGCCCATTGTTTTTTATGATGTTTATTTTGTTTTCAGGAGTTTAACCAGGATAATCCCATTGGTAGCTACACTCAAGTAACCAGATTAACATCAAGATCATCGAGTGAAGCAACCAATGAACTTATCCAAGTCAAACTTGGGGACTACTGTTGGGGGGATTATAACCCGGTATACTCATGACCAAGGAAGAATCAGTCGGCCGGCCCAAGGCCTGGTCCGGGTGATGCTTACAAGATATGGGCCGGGTTATAGTTGGGCCAATATGCCTAACATTACTTGTCCACAGAAGGAAGGACCTAGAAGAACTAGAGTCCGAGTGAAGGAAGGAACCGGGTGGCTTGGAAGTTAAGGATGGTCAAGAAGAACCTAGAATAGGACTCCAAGCACGTATGTAACTCGGTATTCACTGTACGTTCGGGAGACCCGGCATCTATATAAACGGGCTCCCAGAACATAGATAGACAAGCAATCAAGTAACCCAAGATCAATATCACCGCTATCAAGTGAAACCCTTGTAACCGGTCTCGTAACCCGGCTCTGTTATTGTAGCCGAGTTATCGAGACCACGAGATCAATAATAAGCAAAGCAGGAAGTAGGTCTTTATCTCCAATGGTGAGGCTGAACCTGGGTAAACCCTTTTTCCCCAACGAGTGTGACAATCTCCTGAAGGACCAGAGCGCCTTGCCCCAATCTTCAAGTTACCCTATGGTAACATCTGCCGTGACAACCCCACGACAGGATGATATGATGTGATCAAGAACAGTGAAAAGCCTAAGCTTGGGGATGCCCCCGTGGGTCATCCCTGCAATATTCAAGAAGACTCAAGCGTCTAAGCTTGGGGATGCCCAAGGCATCCCCTTCTTCATCGGCAACCTATCAGGTCATCTCTAGTGAAACTATATTTTTATTCTTCCACATCTTATGTACTTTACTTGGAGTGTCTGTTTGCTTTTATTTTTGCTTTGTTGTTTTTATTTTCTGAATAAGTTGGATCCTAGCATTATTGTATGGGAGAGAGACACGCTCCGCTTTTTCATGTGAATACTCATATTCTTCACTTATATCTTTTGAGTATTCTTATCTAGCTACTGTTATGCTTTTAGCTCCTGTTTTTCATGCATCTCTTTTAGAGCTGTTAATTCTTGTGGAGAAGTACTCTCTTGTTTCTTTTGCAAATTATTTGGAGAGTTGCTTGGTTGTTGTGTTGGTTCAGAAAATGCTGCATGTGGTAGTGGTATATTGAATAACTTGCATAATCTTGTAGATCATTGAACTTTGATAATTTGATTCTTTGCAAATGTTTTGAGGTAATAAGTAACAGATGTAAAGCTTGCTGGTTAGTTAAGTTAAAATCATTAGTGGATTGTTGTCTTTAAGCTTGTACCGTACTACAAACTCTACTAAAATTGTTGAAGGTGTAGTTGGACTTGATAGCTTTCCATGTCTAAAAGTGATTCGTAATAACTAAGTTGTGCTGAAGGTCGAGGGATCTAACGGGGTACTTGTACCGCCGTGAACGGCCCTTCTTGGAGTGAATTTTAATCATGCTCTTAATGTTGAACCTGCTAGTTGTTTGCAATAAACTTGTGAGTTCTTTTTGACTAATGTTAAACTTTGGTTTTTGGCACTTCCACCATCCATATTTGCTAGCCTCTTCGGTGTTGTGCATTGCCTTCTGCTCACATTGAGAGTTGTGCATACTTCGCCAGTACATCCAAACACGTGGGAGGACTTTCTCTTGTTCTCCTACACATAAACCCATACATCTTCCTCAAAACAACCACCATACCTACCTACTACAACATTTTCATAGCTGTTCCGAGATATATTGCCATGCAACTTTCATCTTACATTACATGACTTGTTGTCATTCATATTTTGCTTTGCATGATTCTATACAGCTGATGTGCGGTTTACCCATGTTACGCTAGATCATTGCATATCCTGCTACACTGGCAGAGTCATATAGTTTCATACACCATGTTTTAGTTCGTTGTGAGATATTTCTAATAAAAAGTGTGTTGTCATTTTAGGATGTTGCCCCTGAAAGTGAAAAGAGCCATGGAGGCCATCGAAAATTGAAACAGAAAAAGAAAAAAAATAGAAAAAAAAGAATAAAGAAAAAGGGGGCAACATTACTATCCTTTATCCACACTTGTGCTCATGTTCTAGCACCTACATATTCATAGTCATCATTTGTGCTCATGTTTAGCACCTATACTCCATGTGAGAGAGTTTTTATGATTTACTAGTATAACTATGTGGGGAATTTACACTATAGAACTTGGGTTGTATATTCCAATGATGAGCTTCCTCAAAAGTGCTCTAGGTCTTCATGAGCAACCAAGTTGGATGCACCCCCACTAGTTCCATTGGAGAGCTTTCATACACATATAACTCTATGTGCATCCGTTGCATGGAAATCACTACTCCTTACATAGCTTCGATTATAAGACTTCCTCTTGTCTAATGATCACTTATAGCTTTGTGAGACTTTCTTCCTTTGGCCTTCCAAACCTTCATTAATGTTCTTTTAGACATAACATTCTGGTGCCAATACCAAATGCTTGCGCTCACCGGTTGAGTAGACTTCGAAACAGTTGATTTATGACGTTCATGTTTATGTTCACTTGGCTGAATCCTTCTATGTTGTGAAAGATTACTTGATGCTTGGAATTGAAGGATGGAACTCCTACATTGGATACTTAAAACATCCTTAATAAACCTTGTACGGTTTCATGTCTTTAAAGCAATAGTTCATGAAAAGTTTTAGCTTGTTTAACTATCTTGCTTTGTTATCTCTTATTGAATATCAATTATAGACTTTTGCTTTGAATGATTTGATCTCAACTCACATGCTTTACAATATTATTGATCAAGATTGTATGGTAGCATGTCACTTCAGAAATTATTTGTTGTTATCGTTTTACCTACTCGAGGACGAGTAGAACTAAGCTTGGGGATGCTTGATACGTCTCCAACGTATCTATAATTTCTTATGTTCCATGCTAGTTTTATACCAATTGCTACATGTTTTATTCATACTTCATGGCATTTTTATGCATTTTCTGGGACTAACCTATTAACAAGATGCCACAGTGCCAGTTCCTGTTTTTTGCTGTTTTTGGTTTCAGAAAAGTTGTTCTGGAAATATTCTCGGAATTGGATGAAACAAAATCCCAGATGCCTATTTTTCCGACACGTTCACGAAATCCGAAGGAGAGACGAAGGGGGGCAGCAGGGCGCCGTCCCCACACCACGGCGCAGGTGGGCCCCCTGCCGCGCCACCCTATGGGGAGCGGGCCCTGCGCCTCCACCGACGTTGCCCCTTCGCCTATTTATTCCCCCCGAGGCGAAAACCCTAAAACACTGAGGCATTATTCCAGAAAACATCCGCTGCCGCCGCCATCAACCTTAACTCAGGGGGTTCCTGAAGCTCTTCTCGCCACCCTGCCGGAGAGGGGAATCATCACCGGAGGGCTCTACATCGCCATGCCTGCCTCCGGAGTGATGTGTGAGTAGTTCATCTTTGGACTATGGGTCCATAGCAGTAGCTAGATGGTTGTCTTCTCCTCTTGTGCCAGCATGTTTAGATCTTGTGAGCTGCCTATCATGATCGAGATCATCTTATTGTAATGCTACATGTTGTGTTTGTTGGGATCCGATGAGTATTGAATACCATGCCAAGTTGATTATTGATCTATCTTATATATGTTGTTTATGATCTTGCATGCTCTCCGTTATTAGTGTAGGCTCTGGCCAAGTTTATGCTTGTAACTCCAAGAGGGAGTATTCATGCTAGATAGTAGGTTCATGCCTCCATTTAATCTGGGATGGTGACAGAAAGTTCTAAGGTTGTGGATCTGCTGTTGCTACTAGGGGTAAAACAGCAATGCTTTGTCTAAGGATATTAGTGTTGTTTACATTATGCACCATACCTAATGCTATTGTCTGTTGCTTGCAACTTAATACCGGAAGGGGTGCGGATGCTAACCTGAAGGTGGACTATTTAGACACAGATGCATGCTGGATGGCGGTCTGTGTACTTTGTCGTAATGCCCAAGTAAATCTCATAGTTATCATCATGACTAGTATATGCATTGTTATGCGCCTCTTTATTTTGTCAATTGCCCAGCTGTAATTCGTTTACCCAGCATGTTAGTATTTTATTATGGAGAGACACCACTAGTGAACTGTGGACCCCGGTCCATTCTTTTACATCTGAAATACAACCTACTGCAATCATTGTTCTTTTACATTCTCTGCAAGCAAACATTATTTTCCACACTATACGCCTAATCCTTTATTTTCAGCAAGCCGGTGAGATTGACAACCTCACTGTTACGTTGGGACAAAGTAGTTTGATTGTGTTGTGCAGGTTCCACGTTGGCACCGGAATCTCTGGTGTTGCGCCGCACTACATTCCTTCACCAACAACCTTCAGAGCATCGCTGACTTCCTACTGGTTCGATTAAACCTTGGTTTTGTACTGAGGGAAAACTTGCTGCTGCACTCATCATACCTTCCTCTTGGGGTTCCCAACGGACGTGTGACTTTACACGCATCAATCATAAACAACATATATAAGATAGATCAATAATCAACTTGACATAGTAATCAATACTCATCGGATCCCAGCAAACACAACATGTAGCATTACAATAAGATGATCTTGATCATGATAGGCAGCTCACAAGATCTAAACATGATGGCACAAAAGGAGAAGACAACCATCTAGCTACTGTATGGACCCGTAGTCCAGAGATGAACTACTCATGCATCACTCCGGAGGCAGGCATGGCGATGTAGAGCCCTCCGGTGATGATTCCCCTCTCCGGCAGGGTGCTGGGAAGAGCTTCAGGAACCCCCCGAGTTAGGGTTGACGGCGGCGGCGGCAGCGGATGTTTTCTGGAATAATGGCTTAGTATTTAGGGTTTACGCCTCGGGGGGAATAAATAGGGGAAGGGGCGATGTCGGTGGAGGCACGGGGCCCGCTCCCCACACGGTGGCGCGGCAGGGGGCCCACCCGCGCCGTGAGGTGGGGACGGCGCCTCGCTGCCCCCCTTCATCTCTCCTTCGGACTTCTGGAACGTGTCGGAAAAAATAGGAACTTTGCAATTTGTTTCGTCCGATTCCGAGGATATTTGCAGAACAGCTTTTCTGAAACCAAAAACAGCAGAAAACAGGAACTGGCACCGTGGCATCTTGTTAATAGGTTAGTCCCAGAAAATGCATAAAAGTGCTATGAAGTGTGAATAAAACATGTAGCAATTGGTATAAAACAAGCATGGAACATAAGAAATTATAGATACGTTGGAGACGTATCAAGCATCCCCAAGCTTAGTTCTACTCGTCCTCGAGTAGGTAAAACGATAACAACAAATAATTTATGAAGTGACATGCTACCACACAATCTTGATCAATAATATTGTAAAGCATGTGAGCTGAGATCAAATCATTCAAAGCAAAAGTCTATAATTGATATTCAATAAGAGATAACAAAGCAAGATAGTTAAACAAGCTAAAACTTTTCATAAACTATTGCTTTGAAGACATGAAACCATACAAGGTTCATTAAGGATGTTTTAAGTATCCAATGTAGGAGTTCCATCCTTCAATTCCAAGCATCAAGCAATTTTCACAACATAGAAGGATTCAGCCAAGTAAATATAAACATGAACGTCATGAATCAACTGTTTCGAAGTCTACTCAACCGGTGAGCGCAAGCATTTGGTATTGGCACCAGGATGTTATGGCTAAAAGAACATTAATGGAGGTTTGGAAGGCCAAAGGAAGAAAGTCTCACAAAGCTATAAGTGATCATTAGCCAAGAGGAAGTCTTATAATCGAAACTATGTAAGGAGTAGTGATTGCCATGCAACGGATGCACATAGAGCTATATGTGCATGAAAGCTCTCTAATGGAACTAGTGGGGGTGCATCCAACTTGGTTGCTCATGAAGACCTAGAGCATTTTTGAGGAAGCTCATCATTGGAATATACAACCCAAGTTCTATAGTGTCAATTCCCCACATAGTTATACTAGTAAATCATGAAAACTCTCTCACATGGAGTATAGGTGCTAAACATGAGCACAAATGATGACTATGAATATGCAGGTGCTAAAACATGAGCACAAGTGTGGATAAAGGATAGTAATGTTGCCCCCTTTTTCTTTATTCCTTTTTTCTTTTCTTTTTTCTTTTTTCCATGTTTTTTCTTTTTCTGTTTCTCTTTTCGATGGCCTCCATGGCTCTTTTCACTTTTAGGGGCAACACTCTAATATGACAACACACTTTTTGGTACAAATAACTCATAATGAACAAAATATGGTGTATGAAACTGTATGCCTCTGCCAGTGTAGCAGGATATGTAATGATCTAGCGTAACATGGGTAAACCGCAGATCAGCTGTATAGAATCATGCAAAGCAAAATAAAAATGATAAATGACAACAAGTCATGTAATGTAAGATGGAAGTTGCATGGCAATATATCTCAGAACAGCTATGGAAATGTTGTGGTAGGTAGGTATGGTGGCTGTTTTGAGGAAGATGTATGGGTTTATGTTTAGGAGAACAAGAGAAAGTCCTCCCACGGGTTTGGATGTACTGGCGAAGTATGCACAACTCTCAATGTGAGCAGAAGGTAATGCACAGCACCGAAGAGGCTAGCAAATATGGATGGTGGAAGTGTCAAAAACCGTTGCTTAACATTAGTCAAAAAGAACTCACAAGCTTATTGCAAACAACTAGCAGGTTCAACATTAAGAGCATGATTAAAATTCACTCCAAGAAGGGCCGTTCACGGCGGTACAAGTACCCCGCTATATCCCTCGACCTTCAGCACAACTTAGTTATTACAAATCACTTTTAGACATGGAAAGCTATCAAGTCCAACTACACCTTCAACAATTTTAGTAGAGTTTGTAGTACGGTACAAGCTTAAAGACAACAATCCACTAATGGTTTTCACTTAACTAACCAGCAAGCTTTACATCTATTACTTATTACCTCAAAACATTTGCAAAGAATCAAGTCATCAAAGTTCAATGATCTACAAGATTATGCAAGTCATTCAATATACCACTACCACATGCAGCATTTTCTGAACCAACACATCAACCAAGCAACTCTCCAAGTAATTTACAAAAGAAACAAGAGAGTACTTTCCACAAGAATTAACAGCTCTAAAAGAGATGCATTAAAAACAGGAGCTAAAAGCATAGCAGTAGCTAGATAAGAATACTCAAAAGATATAAGTGAAGAATATGAGTATTCACATGAAAAAGCGGAGCGTGTTTCTCTCCCATACAAGAATGCTAGGATCCAACTTATTCAGAAAATAAAAACAACAAAGCAAAAATAAAAGCAAACAGACGCTCCAAGTAATGTACATAAGATGTGGAAGAATAAAAATATAGTTTCACTAGAGATGACCTGATAGGTTGGTGATGGAGAAGGGGATGCCTTGGGCATCCCCAAGCTTAGACGCTTGAGTCTTCTTGAATATTGCTGGGGTGACCCACGGGGGCATCCCCAAGCTTAGGCTTTTCACTCTTCTTGATCACATCATATCATCCTTCTCGCTTGCTCCTTGAAAACTTCCGCCACATCAAACTCAAAGTAATTCCCATTGGAGGGTTAGTGCATAATCAAAAATTCACATGTTCTACTGTAACACAATCATTACCAAAGCTTCTGGACATTAGCTACAGCCACTGATGTTTTATGGAGCAAAGAAATCCAATCAAATATAGTAAAAGAGGCAATGCAAAATAAAAGGCAGAATCTGTCAAAAACAGAACAGTCTGGAAAGACGAATTTTTTCTAGGCACTTAACTTGCTCAGATGCGAAAAATCAAAACTAAGTAAAGTTGCGTACATATATGAGGATCATGCGTGATTTTTTTTCAGAATTTGTCGATTTTTCTGGAGTGCGTACAGCTCAAAACGGTGGACAGCAAAAATCTGTCACAGCGCAGAAATCCAAATTTAGCAACAACTTTCAACTAGAGACTTTACTTGGCAAAACAATGCAATAAAATAAAGATACAAAGGAGTTGTTACAGAAGTAAACAGCACCTTGACTCAAAATAAAATAAAATGACAGAAAATAAAAAGGTGGGTTGTCTCCCATAAGCGTTTTTCTTTAACGCCTTTCAGCTAGGCGCAGAAAGTGAAAATCAAGTGTTCTCAAGAGAAGAAGCATCAACATCATAATTTGTTCTAGCCTTACGTTTACCCTTTTTACCTTTAGTCTTACCTTTGGGTTTAGGGAATACATGCCGGCCTCCTGGCGAGGAGGTGAAGTTCAGAGTGCCTTTTCCCATATCTATTATAGCTCCCAAAAGTTTGAGTAGAGATCTTCCAAGTGTAATTTGTCCTGTCCCTGCACATTCAATGACAAGATAATCAATGGACACTGTTCTCCCCATAAATTTTGTAAACACTCCTTCATCTATCCCAATAGGTAATATAATGATGTTATCAGTAAGAGTTATTCCTTCTCCACCTTCAGTGAGTTCCCAAAGATTCATAAATGTTTTTGGGCATGAGGCAAAATTCAGACATAATATCACAACGAGCATAAAAGGTTTCACCACTAATATCAACCTTTACCGTAGGGATCCACATTGAAGGTTCAAAATTTATTGGAACGTAGTCATAACATTCCCGAATTTGATTATATCCTTCCTTCAAACAAGATATATTTGTCTCAAGAGTGTTTAATCTAGCATGAATGCTTACAAGGGCCGAATCAAATTTATTAGTTGAGCTAGAAGTTGCAATCAACTTTTTTATGGCATTAAAAGCTTGATCCCCATCACAGTGAAGGAAATCTCCTCCAACAACAGCATCCAAAGCATATCTATAACAAAGGACTAGACCAAAGTAGAAGCTACTAAGAAGCAAGCTCATAGTCATTTTAGGCTCAGTTTTACCATAAGAATCAAAAATTCTAAACCATGCTTCTTTAAAGCTCTCCTCACTTCCTTGTTTAAAAGTGAAGATTAATTCCTCAGGTGACATAGTGACAGGCATGGGACTAGACATGATGACAATAAAAAATAAAGCAAAACCGAAATAACAAAAATAAAACAAGTAACTAATTTTTTTGTGTTTTTGATATAAAGAAAGCAAACAAGACAAAATAAAAATAAAGTAAGCAAGACAAAAACAAAGTAAAGAGATTGGAAGTGAGAGACTCCCCTTGCAGAAGCAACTCGACCTCCCCGGCAACGGCGCCAGCAAATGTGCTGGCGTCGAAGGGGAGGTAGAGGTCTTCTGACTCAGAAATGTCTTGATATCCCCGGCAACGGCGCCAGAAAATGTGCTTGATGCGTGTAAAGTCACACGTCCGTTGGGAACCCCAAGAGGAAGGTATGATGAGTGCAGTGATGACTCCCAAGTGCAGGAGATCAATTGTAGTACTTTCAAATAGAAAAGGTTGTCGAACCCACAAGGAGCTGAAGGTATTGGTTAGTAAGATTGATAAACAAAGCAATGAAAGATTCAAGTGTTTTTGGTATTTTCAGTTGTATAATTCCAATGCAGCAAGTAACAGTAGCAAGTGAAAGCTCTCAAAGAGAGAAAGCCCAATTCTCTTATGTGACAAGAGGACAAGCTCAAGTGATGTGTGACTTATAGGTGGAAAACGTTCCCGAGGGTGGCATGGATATAGGCATAGAGATTTATTAAACAACACGTTGAATATCTTGTCAAGTTTTAATCTTTTTGGACGGAGCCATAATTCGGTATAGCTAAATAAATAGACTACAACCCCTTATGATGGATCATGTGGCCAAGTAAATGACTGCACAAGAGTTATTAAGACATAAAGCCCCACCATAGCATTACACTCTAAGGTCCCCGATACTAATACCCTCATACTATAACTTCAAGATTCTAACTCAGACTTACGTGTCCTCCAAGTCTTCCTCAATTCATTATACTACGGTGTTCTCCTATGAGCCCATATAGGTGAAGTGTTGTGCAGTCGACGTTCGCACAACACCATCATAGAATCACATAAAGATAAACTCTTGACAAATACCAACACATGTCATATATAAATCATTGCCAATTCATCTTATGCCCTCAGGAACATATGGGAACTACTCACAACGTGCAAACATGATCATAATTAGTGGCTTAAGTGGTACAACACAATCTGAAAATATAACTTCACCCACAAATAGTGACAAGTACTCAATCACAAACATGAATAGTAGCACAAGACAAGTATCTAGGGTATAGCAACTCTCAAACTATGAGGGGAACGGAGTGGATCACGGAGATGGTGTTGGTCTTGATGGTGATGATGATGTAGAGGCCTCCTCCCACGCCAAGGAGGAGAGGTGATGACGATGGTGATGATTTCCCCCTCTCCAGAGCTCCGGAGCAGCAGGATCTGATCCCCCTCGGAGGGAATCAGGAGTTTCTCCGCCGCCGCGACCTCGGATGGTTTCGTGAAAATTAGGGCGTCCGTTTTCGGGGAGGACGAAGGCGATGCTAAAAAGCCCCAGGCGAGGAGGTGCCCGAGGCCCATTTGGGTGGGCCCCACGCGGCCAGGTACATAGGCCGCGTGGGCCACCCCCTTTTGGCCCTCGTGGCTCTCCTCGCTTCGGTCTTCTTTCCGTTGCCTTCCTTCCGATGAAAAACTTCTGTGGTATTTTTCCTTTAATTATTTGGGTTCCAGAAACTCCTGAAACAACAAAAACAAGAAAAGGGGGTTTTCTGCCTCCCAGATATTAAATACCAAAAATAGGGACTTTGTGTGAAAGTCCCCTAAATCATATAAAACATGTTAAAATGATGGCATAATGATGCACATAACATGCTAATATGATTCTAATTGTTGCATAAATGATGATATAAAATGCACGTATCAACTCCCCCAAGCTTAAACCTTTACTCGTCCTCGAGTAAGTAAGGACATAGATCATTACATGCATCAATGGACTTATGGTTGATAAATAAATACGAGCATTGTATCATCATCATATTCACTTGCAAGATAAGATTGATGAACAAAACTCATGCATATGAGGGCAACATAAGTAGAAGCTCTAGCAATCACCCCTTACTTTTGAAAGCAAATAACCATTGTATGTTGGACAATCGAATCATATACTTTTCACATGCCTTTGCTCTCTATGGCAAGCATTACATCTTTTATACTTTGCTGAAGTTTAAAGACAAGATAGACTCTCATTGGACAACAAGTTCAAAGAAGGCAAATGAAAAGATAGATAGATATAAAAATTGTTTTCAACCTTGCTTCACTAGTAACTAGTGCAAACTTTAGTCATGGATACATCAATCAAGTTCCTATGCTCAATACCACCTTTATCTTACACTTTCCATGGCTAACTGAAACTTCAGGTGCCTTCCTTTTCATACATATTCAAGAGCATAAGTATTGACATATCCATGATCATTAATTTGCTCAAAAGATACTAGAATCTAACAAGAGTGTTTTATATCCTTTTCATTATCCCTTCTCAACTTTTTATCCTACAAGACAATATCTCAACCTCAAACTATTAATTCCAAGTCATATGTTGACTTTTACTTATTTTATTAAGAGATGATTCTACAATTGTCCAACACACTCAAGTTAATTAGTTTCAAGGCAAGATGTGATTGAAACTCTAAATATGCCACGCTCATTTGCATGAGTGTTACCCATAAATCTCCAAACAAGAGAATCATGGATGACACCATACTTTAATATTCATTGATAAACCATAAGATAGAGATACATGATAATGCTCCATGAGCTCACACACGCCTAAGAGATATTGACAACTAATCGATAGAGCAAAACACACCATGACTAGATAGATATGATAGATTGATAAAGAGAAAGACTAGGTGGAACTCCCCAAGCTTGGCGTTCCTCCAGATTCTCCTTTGCTGCAGCCTCCTCCTTCTCATATTCTTCCTCCCATTCAGCCATCTTCCATGGGAAAGGCCTTCCATCACAGAAAGATGTAGGTGGATCATTGTACCTGAGGGTGGCGGCTGCTGCAATCTTCTTGAAGCGTTCTTCATATTCGCAGTTCTGGTTCTCTACATCCCACATGAAGCATTGGAATTTCTCCCACTTGTCGATGACGTCCTTGTACCTATCTTCCAGATCTTCAAGCCTCTTCTTGTTGTAACATCCCAAGATTTTCAAAAAGTTGAAAAATCAGAAAAATTTAAAACTTTTGAAAACTATAATGTATTTTGCTTTGAAAAGAAAATTCATGCATGCATTCATCATCATCTTGCATTGTTTGCTTTTGGTTATTTCAAAAGTGGGAAATAAATTTCCACTTGAAAACATATTTAAGAAAATATATTAGTAGAGCATTTATGCTCCAAAATTTTCCTTTGACTTTTATGTATTGTTCTGTTAATGTTGTTTGTGAATTGATTGTATTTGTTGAAATATAAATATTTGCAAAAAGGTTTATCTTGTGATATTCAAGTTTTATTTAAGCCACCTTTGATTGTTTTAAAACCTATTTTTAAATTTGACATTAAGTGTCATTTTGTTTATTAAAAACCTAGTTTGGAAATCAAAATGATCTCTATTTGAAAAAGTGTGTTTGGCTAAGTTTGTTTGTATGTATTAAGATTTATTCTATTACTTACCTATCTCTATTTTCAAGTTTTATAGTTTTACTTTTGAAAGAAAATAGTTATTTGGATTTTTAAGTGAGTTTTGAAATCATTTTGATTTATCAAACCCCTTTTAAAACTATTTAAGTTTTATGCAAATTATTTATTGAGTGACATGTAATCTTATTACTCATATTTTGCATTGGTTTAAAAATATAAGATCAAAGGAATTTATAAAACCCTATAGTTTTCGAATGACATTAATATTTTAAAAATGGTTTAATTGATATTTTGGCTATAATTTAATTATAAAAATTGATAATTGAGCAAAATATTTTGCTATATTTTGTTTGTATAAATAATGGCCGTACCATTGCTATGTATTTTTGTAGAAGTGTTTTTATGTGTTTTTGCATGTAAATTGTTTTTATTGCTTTTTAGGTGTTATTTTAATAAGTAAATTATATTAAAATTGTTGTCCACATTATTTTCGAATAGAAATTTTAGCTAAGTCATGATGATCATGTTAGATGCAGAATAACTTAGGAATATTTCACCTCACCCAACAAAATATTTTTCTTCCTTAGAAAATATTTGATAATTATTTTGACAACACTATTTCCTTAGAAAATTTCAACATCTTAAAAGTGTAAATCTTTCCTTAGAAAAATTTAGCATCTTGAAAACTTAGTGGTTTTAGAATATTTTCCTAAGTGTTATTTTTGACAAGTGTTGTCCTTAGAAATTTTATCAACTATGGTTTTAAAAGTATTTTTCCTTAGAAAAATACCAACACCTTATTTTATGAACTCTTACTTAGAAATTATTTTGACTTATTGTTTGACCTCTTTGGTCCTTAGTTATTTTTTGGAACATCTTGTTTGCTTGCATTTCCTTAGAGCTTTTACATAAGCATGGCATGCATAATTAAGTCCTTAGTATTATTTTATACTTTCACATGACCTCCTCCTTAGAAATTTTGAGGATGAATGCTAGCTCTTTTGACCCCTCTAGTTAAAAACACTAAGTTAGAAATTAGTGGAAACAATCAAGAACCAAAGAAGGACTTAGCCAAGAAGACAAGACTCAGGAACATCTCCAAGAAGAAAAGTACTTAGAAGAAATCAAGAGAAAGTTCATGAAGACCAACCAGCTACATTTTCTAAGTCTTTCTTTCCTTTCTCTCCTTTCTTCCTCCTTCTCTTAAACTTCATGGTGGCTAAGTTATATTCAAGATCAACCAGCTGCCAACATCATCAAGTCTTCAGAACCAACAAGTCCACAAATGCGCAATGAAGTCATCACATCAAGTAAAACTACAAGGAAGCAAAGAGAAGAATTTTAGAAGACCAACTACTTCTTTTCTTTCTATCTCCTTTCTATTTTTGTCTCACTTTGGACATAGGCCAAGTCCTCGGTGTTTAAGACTAAGTTCATAGAGTGCTATTTGAAGATCAATGAAGCTGCAAAGGAGTTGAAGATTATTTGAAGACCAAACTTGTGAAGACTTAGAGTAGCTTTACAACCTTCAAGTGGTGGTTTTATCAGAATGGGATAATGCTATTTTGTTGTCTTTCCCTTATTTTGTTTTGCTTGTCTTTTATACCACCTTTCTCTGTGTCATCCTGCATCACATGCATATCATATTTTTCTAAGTGTTGCATTTATGATTGTATGTTTATTTGTGATTTGTTTGACTTGTTAGAAATTCCGGAGAGAGACGAAGGTGGTTGCAACTGCTACACCTGTTCTTCTGTTTGCCAAGGCAAGTGGCACACCTCATGAATTTCCTAAGTATTTTTACTATGCATGACTTAGAATATTTCTTTATATGCATGTGTAGGATAGTATTGCTATGCTGAAACAACTATCTCCTTTACACTAGTTGTGTCTAGAATCCTATTGATAACTTGGTAGAATTATTGATGCTATGCAAATTGTTTTATTCAAAGCTTAAATTCTACTAAGTTAATTTATCACCTGGGTGGATTTGGGATTGCAAGGATGACGAGAGTTGAGTGTTGTCCCGAAGGGATATTCACTTGTGGTTGCCACCTAGGATTAAAGGGACCAATGTTTCTCTAAGTGAAGTTGCTTACCGTGCAGCCATTAGTCATATGGGCTCTGGCTAGATGGATTAAGTTGCGTGGACTCGTCCCGACTTGACAGGTGGTGGAAGAATGGTTAGAATGGGAGCGCGTCAAGTCGGTATGGGATGGGAAAATGCTTCTGAAAAGTCTCGTCTCAACTCTCTCCTTTTCCTTAGCACAATTGAGTGCTTGAGGATAGTTTGGGTTTGTTGGGTCTAATGGTGAAAGTGCACAACCTCTGCAGAGTTAAAACTAAGTACTTAGCCGTGTCCCCGGTTACGGACAATTCAAGCAGCTGATCAAGGATGGCAACGGAGGCTCCCACATCTTATTTCTCTAAGTAAAATTTTGACGGGTGAACAAGGGTAGACGAGACTATGGATTTCATGCCATATTGTCTCAAACATTTGAAGAAAATGTTTTACAAAGTGTTACGCAAAATTGGCTTTTATGCAAAACAGCCTTGAACTCCACCAGCCAAATATGCATATAGGCTATAGAGTTATTCCAATAAGTGTCCACATAGTGTCACTTGCCAGATCCATTTTTAATGGTATCTGACCCACTCTGTTGCAAATTTTTATTTGTTGCAGATTGTTCTGACGACGAGTGAGTTTCGTTAAGGGTTTTCGAGTCTGCAACCAACATGTTTTCGCCTGTGGCACATGAAGATGATGGAGACTCCATGAAGAATAAATTTCCGCTGCTTTACTCTTTCGAAGCTAGCCTTGAGCTATGCAATTTGTAATGAATATTTTTAAGTCTGGATCTCGTGTAATAAATGATACTTTGTTGTGATATTTCATCTTAGACTGTGTGTGCAAACGATTCGATCCAGGGATTTGCACTATACACAGGTACCTTGCCATTTTTATAAGTGCAGGTACGCTACACTTGTACTCTTCAACCTTCTTCTCCAGCTCCAGTTCATGAAGTGATGGGCATCAAGGCTGCGGTAGACCACAGTGCCATACCTGAAGGTCTTGTCTTCTAATTCATCCAGCCTTTCCTCCACCGTACCGGTGGCCTTGGGAGCCTTCACCTCCTCCACGAGCATCACCCCTTCCTTGAAGCACACGGTCTTAGGTGGCGCCATCACGGAGTTGAGGTAGCGGTTCACAACACCTTCCTTGGGAGGGCTCTCCCCACCTTGGTTGGATCCGGAGCAAGACATGGCTAAAACCTGACAGACAAAAACAGCAGAAACGAAGATCGCTCGAGGATGCTGGGTGCGAGAATAGATCGGCAGAGAGGGGTATATATTGAGGGTTTTTAGGTCAAGACGAAGCGTCGGGATAAAAAACGGGGCGAAAAGGGACTCCGAGGGGCAAAAGGAGTGGGCCCACGCGGCCCCTGTACCTGGCCGCGTGGGACCCCCTCTTTCCTTCCTCGGTCTCCGCTTCGTCCAGTTTTATGTCCCATACGTTGATTTCCATAAAAAATGACTTCCGTAAAATATTATGCAATTCCGAGAAACTTTCCAACAGTAAGTTACCTTCTATTGATTTGGGGTTTTGAAACTGCACGGTTTCTCTCAATTACCTCCTCCGGTGTTTGTAGATTCACCTCTTCCACCATTCCGACAAAGCTTTTTCCGACAATATAAGGTTTAAGGCGTTGTCCATTAACTACATGAGGTTTACCTTTCATATCACCGTGAAGACGGATAGCTCCTGAACGGTACACCTCCTGTATCACTATGGTCCCTGCCATCTTGAACGCAACTTCCCTGCAGAAAACTTAAAGCGAGAGTTGTATAGCAAAACTTGATCACCCACTTGGAATTCCTTCCTCTTAATTTGCCTGTCATGCCATATTTTAACTTTTTCCTTAAACATTTTAGCATTTTCATAAGCTCATTTTCTCCATTCATCTAGTAGGCTCAAATCAAGAATCTTTTCTCCTGCAGTCTTAAAGTCAAAGTTCAATCGTTTAAACAACCATCTAGCATTGTGTTCTAACTCAACAGGCAAATGACAAGCTTTCCCATAAACCATTTTGTAAGGAGACATTCCCATGAGATTTTTAAAAGCAGTTCTATAAGCCCATAAAGCATCATTAATTTTAGCTGGCCAATCAGACCTAGACTTATTAACTGTCTTTTCCAGGATAAGTTTAATTTCCCTATTACTTAATTCAACTTGTCCACTTGTTTGAGGATGGATATGGTGATGCAATCTATGGTTAACATCATATTTTGCCAAAGTTTTTCTAAGAATACCATGCAAAAATGAGAACCACCATCAGTATTAAAAACCTAGGGACACCAAACCTGGGGAAGATAATGTCCTTTAGCATCGTCATTGCTGTGGCATGATCCGCACTCTTGGTTGGAATTGCTTCCACCCACTTGTAACATAATCAACTGCAACCAAAATGTGAGTATGCTTTGTCTTTGACTCTGGGAAAGGTCCCATAAAGTCAAAGCCCACACATCAAAATGGCTCAAGTGGCAATGAATAGTTCATAGGCATTTCATTTCTTCTACCAATATTTCTACTCTTTGACATTTATCACAGGATTTAACATATTCAGCACAATCCTTAAATAAAGTAGGCCAATAAAAACCAGATTGCAATACCTTTGCTCCTGTACGATCTCCTGCATGATGACCTCCATAGGGACTATCATGGCAATCTCTTATTATAGCCTGTTGTTCATGCTCAGGTACACAACGTCTAATAATACCGTCCACACTTTTCTTATAAAGAAAAGGATCATCCAAGAAATAATGTCTAAGATCATAGAAGAATTTCTTCTTTTGTTGATAAGTGAAGTGTGGAGGTAATACTTTACCAACAATGAAATTTGCATAATTGGCAAACCAAGGGATGCAACTTTAGCACTAGATACATTAAAATTTGCAAGTTGTTCATTAACAAAGCTATCATTAATAGGATTAGGATCATCAGGTATATTTTCCATTCTAGAGAGATGATCAGCTACTTGATTATCTTCCCCTTTCCTATCAACAATATGTAAATCAAACTCTTGCAATAAAAGTACCCATCTTATTAATCTAGGCTTAGCATCTTTCTTATGCATCAAGTATTTAATAGCAGAATTGTCGGCCCAGTGAAATCCAGGGTGTGCTGGGCCTGTCCTATACGGCCCTCGACACTTGATGGCGAATTTTCGCTAAGGACCAAGCCTACGGCCTGGAGAGCCTCGCGAGGCATTGCCTCGCGAGGGCATTTGAGGCAGCAGAGGCCTGCGGAGGCCATATCCACTGCTGCCCCCTCTTCAAGGAAATCTCCCCTGGGGAGAGGTCAACGCCGAATTCTCTACAGGGCGTCCAAGCCCTCGTGGAGATCGCTTCGCTGCAAAGCAACCTCTGCAGAGCGCACATGGGCTCTGCAGCGGCCGCAGAGTGACGCGCGCCCCTGCGCGCGGTGACGACGACGCCGCAGTTGCCATTTTGGTGATTAAAGGGGTCAATAAAGCTGTGCCACCCGCTCCGGACTACAAGGATTTCCTCTTTGGTGATAAGGGGACCGGCCGGCGCTACGCTCCAAGGCCAACGTCACCGTGGGCACCCCCACGTTCCTCTGCGGCCCCAGCTGGCCGTCCTGCATGGACGGTGGGTACTCTGCTACAGGAGTCAGCTTTACGCTCATGGACCGCGTCCATGGACACCGGGCTGCGATGCACCGCGCTCCACCTTCTGCGCCACGTGACAGCCCTACCACAGTGCGAGTGCAAGGAGGGAGCACGGGGCGCCTATAAAAGGAGGGCAAGGTGCACCGTAGCAAGGGATCGCATTCTCATTCCAGCATAGCCACTTACGCGCAAGGAAGAAGAAGACCATTGCTTCCCTTCCTTGTATACACCATTGCCAAAAGAGAGCCCTCGGCAAGCTCATTGTACTGTAACCTCTACAAGCAGTGCAATACAGACAAGCAGGAGTAGCGGTATTACCTCCACACGAGGGCCGTGAACCTGGGTACGGGCTGGTGTTCATCTCTGTCGTGATGTCCCTCCACTTGCTCGACGAGCACCGTCGCCGTGCAGGTTGAGGGTTGTTTGACCAACGTGTTCAGCCCCTTACACGAACTCTCTTCGTGAGCTTGACTATCCCTGTTTCGTGGGAGTCATTCTCCGACAATTGGCGCGCCAGGTAGGGGGCTGAGGCGCGTCTTCAACCTTCATCGACCTCTGCACCATGGCGGACACTCGCGCAGCTCGCGCCACCCGGCGGGCGTCAGGCAGGGCAACCACCGAGCCCGCTGCCAACACCACCAACCCTCGCGGCCGTCCCCGCGCCAGCCGTGCCACGGGGCGCAACACCGCTGAACCGCGGGTGGAGCACCCCGAGGACGACGACGGCACCACGACGACCGCTTCGACGACGACGTCGACCACGGGCACGGCGAGGACGCTGAGTCCTCGCATCCGTCCCAGCGCCACAGCGCCTCCACTCTTGGGCGTCCAGCGCCCAGCCCAAACACCGCGCTGCTCATGGCCGCGGAACTCTTCCGCTACCGCCCCACAGCTGAGGCGCACGACAACTGGCTCGGCCGCCTTCAGCACCTCGTCGACATTGCGGCGGCACCGCGCGCTGCTCCTGCGGCGTCGCGCTCTCTGGTGCACCACAACTCCGGACGCGCTGGAACCACCGCGCATGGCGCACCTCCGCCGCCGCCTCCGCCGCCGCCTCCGCCAGGTCCGCCTCCAGCCGCGGCGCACAAGGCCGCATCCCACGCGTCTTCGCCGCGCGATTGTCAAATCGTGCAGCGGACACCCCCAGACGCGCGGGTGGAAATGGAGCGCCAGAAGGACCTCCAGAAGCGCATCGTCGAGGAAATCGGCCAAGCAGGGCGACAGAACCGCCGTGCTCTTCAGGGGGCATCGCCTCGTACGCCACAGGTTGCGCGGCCTTCACCCGCAACCTGCGCGCGTCGTCTGGCCACAGAAGTTCAGGCCTGACCTACCCAAGGGCTACGACGGCACGAACAACCCCATCGAGTTCTTGCAGCTCTACACCACCTCCATCCAAGCTGCGGGGGGAGACGACAAGGTCATGGCCAACTGGTTCTCCCACGCTCTCAAGGATTCCGCCTTGTCGTGGCTCCTGAACCTTCCCGAGGACTCCATTGACTCGTGGGAGGAGCTCTGCCAGCAGTTCGTTGCGAACTTCAAGGGCACGTACGAGCGCGCCCTCACCTACAACGACCTGCGAGCTGTGCGCCAGAAGCCTGGCGAGACCCTCCGCAGGTACATCCAGCGCTTCAGCCAAGTCCGCAACAAGATCCCGAACATCCCGGACTCGCACGTCATTGCGGCCTTCAGAGAGGGCGTCACCAACCACAGGATGCTCGAGAAGCTCGGCATCCATGATACCCTCTCCTCCGTGGTGAAGCTCTTCGACATCGCAGACAATGCGCCAAGGCAGAGAAGGGCTCCTCTTCGTCAAGGTGGGCTCGACAGACGACCCTGTCGAGGGATCCAAGACCCAGAAGAGGCGCGACGAGATCAAACGCAAGCCTACCGCAGTCCTGGCAGCTGAACCCGACGCCAAGCATGTTCGCGAGGACTCTCCAGAGGCTGGCGAGAAAAGGTGGACAACCGCCCGTTCTGCATCTACCACAACAGGCGCGGCCATGCGACGGAGAACTGCTATGACCTCAAGCTGAGCAAGAAGCGTGAGCAAGAAGAGGCAGCGGTGGCCGCGGCAGAGGCCGTGGTTACCGCAAAGGTGGACGCAAGGGCAACTTCCAGAGGCCTCAGGGAACTCAGGCGAATGCCGCCGAGAAAAACAACAATCTGCCCGACGAAGAGCCTGGAGGCTACCAGGCCCCCAAGGGTGCCATGGCATGCATCCTCGGCGGATCCCAGGCGCCCAAGTCGAACAACCAGTTCAAGCAGTTCGCTCGCGAGCTCAACGCAGCGCTTCCCGGGGTCGAGACGTCCCGCCCCCTCAAGTGGTCCCAGTACACCATCGCCTTCGACGCCAAAGATCACCCCAAGTCTACAAAGACTGTGGGCACCCTCCCGTTGGTGTGCACCCCCACCATCAACAACATCGCCGTCGGCAAGACGCTCATTGATGGGGGTGCAGGCCTAAACGTCATCTCTGTCGAGACCTTCGAGACGCTTCAAGTGCCCTACGAGTGGCTCATGCCCTCCAGGCCCTTCACCGGGGTCACCAGCGGCTCAATCTCGCCTCTGGGGCAAGTGAGGCTCGCGGTCACTTTTGGCACGCAGGAGAACTACCGCACCGAGCTAATTGACTTCGACGTCGCGCACATTGGCCTGCCCTACAACGCCATCCTCGGCTACCCCGCCCTCGCGAAGTTCATGGCCGTCACGCACCACGCCTACAACATGGTCAAGATCCCTGGCAGCGGTGGCACCATCACCATACGTGGTCACGTACAGGACGCCACGCGCGCCGTCGAGATCGCCTACAAGGCCGCTGCCATGGCATTCCCCGCTGACGAGGACATGGAGCCTCTCGAGAGGCCCAAGAAGAAGAAACAACTGTTCACTCAAGAGCAAGCATCTACAAAGAAGGTGTCGCTGAGCACCAGCGGCTCGGGGGCTGAGGCTCGGGGGCTAGCGTCACCATAGGCGCTGGCTTGCCTCCCAAATAGGAAAGCGCGCTCGTCGCCTTCCTTCGGGCAAATTCTGACATGTTCGCATGGACTCCGTCAGAAATGTCCGGTGTACCAAGGGAGGTGATCGAGCACCACTTAGCCGTGTGTCCAGACGCACGCCCTGTAAAGCAAAAAGCGCGGAAACAAGCCCCCGAGAAGCAAGCGTTCATCATCAAAGAAGTAGAGAAGCTGAAAGCAGCAGACATCATTCGAGAAGTTGCCCACCCCACTTGGCTCTCCAACGGTGTGGTTGTCCCAAAACCCAATGGAGGAGGCCGGCTCTGCATCGACTACACAGACGTGAACAAGGCTGCCCCAAGGATCCATACCCCATGCCAAGGATAGACCAGATTGTGGACTCCACCGCCGGCTGTGATCTCCTCTGTTTCCTGGATGCCTTCTCAGGCTACCACCAGATCAAAATGGCCAAGGAAGACGAGGAGAAAACAGCATTTCTCACCCCTTGTGGTGTGTATTGCTACACTTGCATGCCCTTTGGCCTGAAAATGCCGGCGCCACCTTCCAGAGGCTCATGAGGATCGCCTTGGGGGCTCAGATGGGAAGAAATGCAGAAGCTTATGTCGACGACATCGTGGTCAAGTCTCGCGAGGGAGACACTCTCTTGAAGGATCTCGAGGAAACCTTCGCCAGCCTGCGCAAGGTGAACATCAAGTTAAACCCCGCCAAGTGCGTCTTCGGGGTGCCTTCAGGCAAGCTCCTCGGGTTCCTCGTGTCCCACCGCGGCATAGAAGCAAACCCTGACAAGATCAAGGCTATAGAAGACATGCAGCCACCTCGCCGCCTCAAGGACATGCAGCGCCTAGCAGGATGCATGGCCAGCTTAGGCCGCTTCATCTCCAAGTTCGGCGAGAGAGCCTTGCCATTTTTCAAGATCATGAAGAAATCCGGCACCTTCAAGTGGACTCCAGAGGCTGACGAAGCATTTGAGGACTTGAAGAAATACTTGGCTAGCTCACCAGTCATGGTAGCCCCCAGGGCAGGCGAGCATCTGAAGCTGTACCTAGCAGCCACTCCACAAACTGCTAGCGCCGTCCTGGTGGTGGAAAGAGAAGAGCCAGTTCTCCCAAGAAAAGCACTGCCACACCAAGTCCAGAACCTCCCGACGAGGAACAGTCTCTCCAGACCCAGTGCCAGGCCCACAGCCTCAAGTCGAGCCCTCCACGAGCACCCTGCCGAGGCTCCTCCACAGGCAAACCTCGCCAAAACTCCTGAGGAGCCTCTCGAGGGAGCCGACGCTGCCGCACCATCAACGACCCTCGTCGAGCATCCAGTCTACTTCGTCAGTACTGTACTGCGAGATGCTCGCGAGCGGTACCCAGTGCAGCAGAAGCTCCTCCTCGCGCTACTCATCGCCTCCAGGAAGCTGCGCCACTACTTCCAGGGTCACCCCATCACGGTGGTCACGTCCTTCCCCCTGGAGCAGATCCTGCGCAACCCCAACGCTACTGACCGCGTCGCAGGATGGAACATTGAGCTGCAGCCATTCAACTTGCGCTTCGACACCACAAGAGTCATAAAAGGGAGAGCGCTGGCGGATTTCGTCGCCGAGTGGACAGACCCAACTCCTGAAGAGCCTCGCGAAGAAGAAACCGCGTCATCGGGAGATACAATGCCAAGCCACTGGACCATGCACTTCGATGGAGCTTTCGCCTGCCGCAATGGTGGGGCTGGCGTTGTCTTAACCTCACCAAAAGGTGACAAGCTCTACTACGCCATCCAGCTGTGCTTCACAATAGACAAGATCTCCAACAACATCGCCGAGTACGAGGGCCTCCTCGCCGGGCTCAGAGCCGCAATCGCCCTTGGCGTCAAGCACTTACTCATAAAGGGTGATTCCCAGCTCCTGGTTAACTTCTCCAACAAGAGCTACACGCCTAAGACGACCACATGGCCGCCTACCTTGAAGAGGTCCGCAAGCTCGAGAAGCACTTCAGGGGCATGGAGCTCATGCACATCCCGCGAAAGGAGAACCAAGAGGCAGATGACATCGCCAAGCGAGCATCACGAAGGCAGGCCCAGCCGGCCGGCGTCTTTGAAGAGAGACTCTCCAAGGCGTCCATAAAGCAGCCACAAGAAGCAGCAGCCGCAAGCACAGACGAAGTACTCCCACCACCTCCTATAGGTGGGGCACCCAACTGCGGTCCATCCTCAGGGGAGCGTCTGCTGCTGGCTATGGTGCACCAAGAGACAGGCTGGGTTGACGAACTCAAAGACTACCTGCTGAAGGGAGTCCTTCCTGAAGAAGACGCGGAGGCAGAACGAGTGGCTCGACAAGCCAAGTCATACTACATCCTCGAGGGAGACCTGTACCGCAAGCGCCCAAATGGAATTGCACTCAAGTGCGTCCCCCCCGAGGAAGGCCGCATGCTGATCAGAGACATTCACAGTGGAGAGTGTGGCCACCATTCCTCTGCACGCACCCTGGCAGGCAAGGTCTTCAGGAGCGGTTTCTACTGGCCCCAAGTGCTTCAAGATGCCACCACCATCGTCCAGTCTTGCGATGCGTGCCAGTTCCACGCCAAGCAAGTTCATCAGCCTGCACTGGGACTCCAAACCATCCCGCTCTCGTGGCCTTTCGCGGTCTGGGGCCTTGACATTCTGGGACCCTTCCCGAGATCACAAGGGGGCTACCGCTTCCTCTTCGTGGCAGTCGACAAGTTCACCAAGTGGGCAGAGGTTGAAGCAGTGCGCAGCATACCGGCCAGGGCGCAGTAAAATTCATCAGAGGCCTGGTCTGCCGCTTTGGTGTGCCTAATCGCATCATCACCGACAATGGCTCACAATTCACCAGCGGCATCTTCAGGGCCTACTGCGAGAGCCTCGGCACCAAGCTCTGCTTCGCCTCGGTGGCTCACCCACAGAGCAACGGCCAAGCCGAGCGAGCAAATGCTGAGGTCCTCAAGGGCCTCAAGACAAGAAGCTTCAATCGCCTGAAGGGCTACGGCAAGGGCTGGATAGACGAACTCCCGTCCGTGCTCTGGTCCATCCGCACGAACCCCACGAAGCCCACTGGTGAGACGCCATTTGCCTCGTGTATGGAGCTGAAGCAGTCCTCCCCACAGAGATCAAGCATGGATCCGCACGGGTCCTTGCCTTCAACGAGGACGATCAAGCAGACCTCCACAGCGACGACCTGCTGCTCCTTGACGGGTTGCGCCGCCGTGCCGCCCTCAGGGCAGCCAAGTACCAGCAAGACCTGCGACGCTACCACAGCCGCCACATACGTCCGCGCACTCTCGAGACAGGCGACCTCGTCCTCAGGAGAATCCTCTCCAGGGAAGGTCTCCACAAGCTCTCGCCAATGTGGGAAGGCCCCTACAGGGTCTCACACATCGCCAGGCCTGGCGCGGTACGCCTCGAAACGGAGGACGGCATTCCGGTCAAGAATCCATGGAACATCGCGCATCTACGCAAGTTCTACCCGTGATCATAGTCACGCCAGACATTTTTTGTCTCTAGAGGGAAGCACACAACTTCACCTCCAAGCTTCACAAAAGCTTCTCCTCCCGAGGGCCAGCCCCTCTGAGCTCTCCTGATTACGTGCCGCCGCAGGCCGTGAAGAGTCTCAGCCACTGAATGTGGTCCCCATGCCTCGACATGGAAAACTTTATCTTGGTCACACCAAGTGTAATGAACCAATTCGTTTCTCGATGAAACATTGCGCTGAGGCGCCGCTATGTAATATTTTGGTGGTGAGTTTTACTTTTCATCATCTTAGTTCATTTCGCGCTCATATTCTTCCCCATGCGCACCTCGCGAGCGGGGGCTGAGTACGGTGACTGTGCCTCAAGAGCACCCCAACAGCACCGCAAAATCCAAAGGATCCGAGCTCTAGCACGTGAGCACGCTCTCACGCCTGTTACCTCCCCAAAGAGCTCTGGCCCATGGGCTTGCTCCCAAAACACGCCACCTCACCAAAGGACCTTGGTACTTACTCTCCTCGCGAGATACCCATGAGGAAGCCTATAAGCGCGCATGGGTGTTTACTACCATGTGCCTGCTTTGGGTTGCCTCTCTAACCAATACAGGGAACAAGAAGTCCTCCCCAAGGTCGAGAAGTCACGCTCCGACCCCTAGAAGGGAGCGCACCATCAGGGAAGCCAACGCCCTCTACGAGGCCAAAGTCTCGCCAAGCTAAGTCTAGCGCTCGCGCTCCTCAGAAGTTTTTCTCCCTCTCACGGGCACCTGTCGCCCCTCGAGCGGTTTTTTCTCTCTCACACTCCATGGACTGCTTGTGCGTCAAAGGGGAGCCCTCGAGCACCGCGACTCGAGAGCCCTTACCTCTCCAAGCCTTAAACACCCCCCGGCCTTGCCGAGTCACGCTCCGGCATACCGTAGCGGCGGTGTCATAGCGCAAAGAGATGGGTCCTGACGACGTAGAGCGAAGAAAGACATGGAACAGGGATAAAGGACCCTTCGAGGGGCACACACACATGTTTGCATACGATCAAAGTATCTTACAAGCCAGCGTGAATTAAAACAAGTCTTAAAACAAAGATAATTGCGCCAAGCGCATCTTGTTGCAGGAGTGGCCTAGGCAGAGGGTTCACCATCGCCGTCCTCTTCAGCCTTCTCTTCTTCGGCGCCTTCATCCTCCTCAGCGGCCTGCTCCGCCTCAACCCTCTTGAAGCGGTCGACGTAATCGTTGACTTCTTCTCGAACCAAGTTGGAGAGCTCCCAGGCCGGATCTCCCTCGATGGGCTCGGTCACTGACTCGAAGTCGAAGCCGGGGTGAAGGCGCTGGAGGTTGGCGAAGACGCGATCGATCGCCACGGTCAAGAGCTTGCGGCACTCCTCATCAACAACGTCGCCAAGTTCCGCCACAGGGCCCTCGAGCACAGAGAAGAGCTGGTCGAAGTAAGCAAGATATGTGGCGGCGTCAGCGTTCCCATGGACGGGAACAATAGGGCATCCACTCCTAGCTGCCCCGCGAGAGTATTCCCCCGGGCCACTAAGGATTGGAACATGCGCTCCCGTTGCTGCGTCAAGACCTGTGCCGCCTGCACGCGATGCTCAGCCTCTTCGGCGCGCTCCACGACAGGGCCCACCTGAGCGGTCAACTCCTTCATGTCCGCCATCAAAGAGGCAAAGTTCTGTTCCGCGCGCGCCCGAGCCTCCGCGGCAGCCTGGAGGCGAGAGTCGAATCGCTTCTTCTGGGCCTCAAGGTCCTGGACGCGAGCCTCAAGCTCTTTGCGTCTCTTCGTGAAGCGATCCTCTTGCTTCTTGGCCTTATCCGCGAAGTCTTTTCTACAGCTGTCGCGAAAGAGTTTCTCCTTCGTCGCAGACTCTTCCGCCATCTTCTCCTCCTTTTTGCGAAGGTTCTCGTTGGTCAGCGCAAGGCGCTTCTGGTAGAACTCCTCGTCTTGAGTGACCTTGTACTCGCGGGCTTCCAGGTGCTCCCGCTGCGCGGATTGATCCTTCTCGATCTGCTCAACCTGGTCTTCGCGTTTGCGCGCCTCGGCCTCGCGGGCGTCGAGATCAGCTCCGCGCTGCACGATCAAGTCTTCGCGAATGCTCAAACTCTCACGGAATTTCTCCAAACTCTGCCGCACATTTTCCGACTCGGCGACGATCCCCGCCTCGCGGTCTAGAAGCTCTTTGTGCTTGGCGGAGACCGCCGCCTCGCGTGCCGCCAGCTCCTGGTGTTTGGCCTCGGTCTCCACCTCGAGAGCCTCGCGCCTAGCACCCAGGTCCGCTAGGGTCTCCTCGACCTCGCGGACCACGCTGATGCGGATCTCCTCAGCAGAGCGCAGCGCTGCCTCGCGCTGCGCCTGGGCAGCTTCGTTCTTCCGGCGGCAGCTCTCCACGGTCTCATGAAGACAAGCCCAGCCCCGCGCAAGCTCAGCGGCCTCCTCCGCCCTGGAGCGATCTTCCTCGGCAAGCTGGGCCTCAAGCTCGTCGAGAACCTCCCTCGCCGAGCGGAGGACAGCCCCACGGCGGGCTGCGACGGGGCGCCGCCCCCGCAGAACTAAGGCCCATGGCTCGCCGGAGGGCCTGGAAATGCCGGCGCCTGCCGAGGATTCCGGAGCGTCCAACCTTGGGCTCCGAGTGGCCTCAAGGCGCGCCTGGGGGCTCTGGTGCGAGCCCCCCTCTTGGTCCACACAAGGGCCTTCAGGGGGCTTTGATGAGAACCCCCCTCACCCCCGCGCTGGAGGCCTCCTGGGGGTTCGGGGCATCTTCATCTTCAACCACGTCATTCTTCTGCCCCTGGGGAGCGCTCTCCTCTCCAGGGACAGGGTTGGCCTTCTCAGCTGAGGCCGCCTCCCCAGCGGCCTCAGAGTCCGCTGTGGCCTCTCCAAGTTTCGTGCTCGGTGGGGGCGATGACGCGGCGGCCTCCTCCATTTCGACGTCAGCGCGCCCCCGCGGACGCCCCTGTCACCGCGGCACTCCTTCGCCGGCGGCGTGAACCTCGCCGCATCCACCTCCGCGTCCCCTCCGGCCGCGGGGGAGACGTCAGGCCGCATAGGTGGAGGCGTCGCCACCTCTGCCTCCCCCTCCTCTCCTTGCAGTGCTCCTCTGCTCAGGAGGCGGTGCCGCAGCCTCAGGAGATGAAGCAGTGCCCTCGGGAGGCACCTCGTCGACTGTACACGCTGCAGGCGCCGCTGCAGCGCTGGGGATCTCTCCAAGCCTCCGAAGTCTCCGCCTCTTCGGCACCTCGGGGCCCCTGGAGAGGCTAAAACTCAAAAAAGGAAGCCTACGCAAGAACAAGCCAAACAGAAAAGGGAGTCGGTTCTTACCCTGATGTCTTGGCGCGGGAATCGACCCACACCGTGTTTGACGACCGCCACGGCCTCGGTGGTGCGGCTCCGGCGCCGGACCCCTCGAGAGCGGCCTCGGCTTTCCTCTTGAGGGAGATGCCCGCTGGACTCCCGGCGGCCCGGTCATGAACGGCCTTGGAGCGGGGCTCGCAATGGCCTGATGAAGCTCCGTCATCGTCGCTCTCCTCTTGCCCCTCGGCACGCTGCGAGGGAGCGACCACGAACTGGCCGCTGCTGCCTGAGGAAGCCTCGTGGGCCTCAACCTCAGGCGCCGCGCTCTTCGAGGTGCTCGAGTTCTCCGCTGAGAGGCAGAGCCTCCCGAGGCGCCGGTTGCGCCTGCGTCGGATTCCACAGGCGTTACCGTCGTCTCCTCGTCGCCCTCAGCTGGCGCCCCCTGCGCCGCAGACTCAGGATCTTCGCGGGGCCCCGCATGTCCCTTGGGCACCAGGCCCCACCGGTCGAACTTCGGCATCGTCTGCACGAGCGAGACGCGGCGCCCAAGGTCAATCCTGTGGAGCGGGACCGCCTTATCGCCGGGCTGGGGATATCAGGAGCCGTGAAGAGTGTCTCCATGATGGTGCGCACCTCCTGCTGCGTGAAGAGGGTTGCGCTCAGGCGCATTTTGTCCCTCTGGTTGGAGTAAAGCCACATTGCGTCCGCGTGCCTCTGGAGCGGAGCAATGCGGCGCTTCACGAAGTCCTTGGCCACCATCTGCCCGGTGAGGCCTGCCTCGCGGAGGTCCTTCAAGCGCCTCATCACGGGGCCAAGCGCGGCTCCCTTGAGCGCTTTAGAAGACCAGCTCGCCCTCTTCATCGGAGGCGCCTCGGGCAGGTCAAAGAAGGCGCTCCGGCTGCCGAACTTCATGAGGAACCAGCGCTTGCGGAAGTCCTCCACCCTCTTCGTCACATTGGTCACAATGTTCTCGCCGTTCCGCGCGATGGGGATGTACGTGCCCTTCATGCCCTCGGTGATGCGGAAGGACACGCACCCTGACCGCTCCTTGTTCGCCGTGAACCGGAGCGCATAGAAGCTTCGGAAGAGGTCCACCGAGGGTGGAATGCCGATGTATGCCTCGCAGAGGTAGGCGAAGATGGCGAGGACAAGGATGGAGTTAGGATGGAGATGAAGGACCTGGATCTGGTAGCGCTCCAGAACCGCCAGGAAGAAATCGGAGAAAGGAGGCACAAGCCCGGCGAATAGGGTGTGCATGAAGATGGGGTAGAAGTCGCCGAAGGAGTTGTCCGCCGTCTTAAGCACCGTAGCGCCGTGCTCGTTGGTCGCTGAAGCCGCCATGTGACGCACTTTCTCCAGCTGCGCCTTCTTCTTAAAGCGGAAGCCGGTCAGAGCCGGCTCGAAGTCGCCGACCTGCTGCGTCGCGGCAGGTTCGCCGCCCTGCACCACGGCCTTGCCTTTCGAGGCCGCGGAAGCTTTCTTGGGCGCCATTGCCGCAGGATTGCGAGGGGGGAGGTGCGTCGGAGACACAGGAGCGCAGGCGTCAAGAGCAAGGAGACGGGCGCGCAAATGATGCAGTAACTGCTGCCTGAACCGGCGCTGCAGGCTTTATTCCCCTCAGAGCAGTTACCGAGACGTGGTGGGACCCCCCACTACGCCCATCATCTCCGAGGAGAACGTGTCGTCGCGGCGTAACTGCCCTGCACGTGTCTCAGGCCGGCCGGACACTTTGGGCCCATGACGATTCGCCTGCGTCCATTGGACTACATCGTGCCCATCATGGGCCCGGGGGCTACTGTCGGCCCAGTGAAATCCAGGGTGTGCTGGGCCTGTCCTATACGGCCCTCGACACTTGATGGCGAATTTTCGCTAAGGACCAAGCCTACGGCTGGAGAGCCTCGCGAGGCTCATTGCCTCGCGAGGGCATTTGAGGCAGCAGAGGCCTGCGGAGGCCATATCCACTGCTGCCCCCTCTTCAAGGAAATCTCCCCTGGGGAGAGGTCAACGCCGAATTCTCTACAGGGCGTCCAAGCCCTCGTGGAGATCGCTTCGCTGCAAAGCAACCTCTGCAGAGCGCACATGGGCTCTGCAGCGGCCGCAGAGTGACGCGCGCCCCTGCGCGCGGTGACGACGACGCCGCAGTTGCCATTTTGGTGATTAAAGGGGTCAATAAAGCTGTGCCACCCGCTCCGGACTACAAGGATTTCCTCTTTGGTGATAAGGGGACCGGCCGGCGCTACGCTCCAAGGCCAACGTCACCGTGGGCACCCCCACGTTCCTCTGCGGCCCCAGCTGGCCGTCCTGCATGGACGGTGGGTACTCTGCTACAGGAGTCAGCTTTACGCTCATGGACCGCGTCCATGGCACCGGGCTGCGATGCCGCGCTCCACCTTCTGCGCCACGTGACAGCCCTACCACAGTGCGAGTGCAAGGAAGGAGCACGGGGCGCCTATAAAAGGAGGGCAAGGTGCACCGTAGCAAGGGATCGCATTCTCATTCCAGCATAGCCACTTACGCGCAAGGAAGAAGAAGACCATTGCTTCCCTTCCTTGTATACACCATTGCCAAAAGAGAGCCCTCGGCAAGCTCATTGTACTGTAACCTCTACAAGCAGTGCAATACAGACAAGCAGGAGTAGCGGTATTACCTCCACACGAGGGCCGTGAACCTGGGTACGGGCTGGTGTTCATCTCTGTCGTGATGTCCCCCCACTTGCTCGACGAGCACCGTCGCCGTGCAGGTTGAGGGTTGTTTGACCAACGTGTTCAGCCCCTTACACGAACTCTCTTCGTGAGCTTGACTATCCCTGTTCCGTGGGAGTCATTCTCCGACAAGAATGATCAGTATGCAATGTGACTTTTGAATCAGTGATGTAAGGTCTAAACTTGTCACAAGCAAACAGTACTGCTAAAAATTCTTTCTTAGTTGTAGCATAATTTCTTTGAGCAGCATCAAGTGTTCTACTAGCATAATAGATAACATTCAGTTTCTTATCAATACGTTGGCATAAAACAGTCCCAACAGCATAATCACTAGCATCACACATAATTTCAAAGGGTAGTTTCCAATCGGGTGGTTGAATAATAGGAGCACTTATTAGAGCATTCTTCAAAATATTAAAGGACTCAATGCAATCATCATTAAAAGAAAAGGGAACATCCTTTTGCAAAAGATTGGTTAGAGGTTTTGATATTTTGGAGAAATCTTTAATAAACCTATGGTAAAAACCTGCATGCCCAAGAAAACTTCTTATACCTTTGATGTCCCTTGGGTATGGTAGCTTCTCAATAGCTTCTATCTTGGCTGGATCAACTTCTATTCCTTCTCCAGAAATCTTGTGCCCTAGAACAGTACCTTCGGTAACCATGAAGTGACACTTCTCCCAATTAAGAACTAGGTGTTGGTCTTCACAACACTGCAAAACTTTGTTAAGGTTTAACAAGAAATTATCGAAGGAAGTACCATACACAGAAAATTCATCCATAAATACTTCCATTATCTTTTCAATATAATCAGAAAATATAGCATTCATGCATCTTTGAAAAGTAGCAGGAGCATTACACAAACCGAATGGCATTCTCCTATAAGCAAAAGTACCATATGGGCAAGTAAAAGTGGTATTTTCTTGATCATCTTTATGGACAGGAATTTGTGAGAAACCTGAATAACCATCTAGATAGCAAAAGTGAGAATGTTTAGATAACCTTTCTAACATTTGATCAATAAATGGCAATGGATAATGATCTTTTCTAGTTGCTTTGTTTAATTTCCTGAAATCAATGCACATCCTATAACCAACTACAGTACGTTGAGCCACAAGTTCATCCTCATCATTTGGAACAACAGTCATTCCACCCTTTTTAGGAACACAATGAACCGGACTAACCCACTTACTATCAGCTATAGGATAAATGATACCAGCTTCAATAAGTCTTATTACCTCTTTTCTTACCACTTCTTTCATTTTCGGATGGAGACGGCGTTGATAATCAACCACAGGTTTTGCATCTTCTTCCAAATTAATTTTATGCATACATAGAGCTGGGCTTATACCTTTAAGATCATCAAGAGAATACCCAATGGCTGGTCGGTGAGCTTTTAGCAAATCAAGTAATTTCTCTTCTTCTTTAGCTGAAAGGTTAGCACTAATAATAACAGGATATATGCTCTTATCGTCCAAATATGCATATTTCAGATTTGTAGGCAAAGGTTTTAGTTCAAAACTAGGATCTCTTTTAGGTGGTGGTAGCACTCCTAGATTATTAGGTGGAATATGCAACTGTAATTGTGGTGGTTGTTGCCATAATATTTGTTCTAAAGCCTCTTTTTCCTCATCGTTAAATGGTTCATCTTGATTAAGCATATAACGTTCTACAACATCTGTTGAAGCTACAGCTATATGAGAAAGAGTTTCAATTTAATCTTCAGAAACAGGCTCTTTAACAACATGTTTATCAGCAAACTTAGAAAAGTTGAATTCAAGTTTCTCACCATTACATTTAATAAACACTTTCTCTTTAAGCAAATTGATTTCAGCACCAACAGTACGCAAGAAAGGTCTACCAAAAATGATAGGACAAAATGAATCTTGAGGACAACCAAGCACAATAAAATCAGCAGAATATTTTATTTTGCCAACCAATACTTCAACATCTCTAACAATTCCAAATGGATTGATATATTCTTTATTAGCAAGTTGAATTGTCATACCTGTCTCTTCCATAGCAATAGGATCAATATCAGGCTTGATTTCAAGATAGAGAGAATATGGAATGACACTAATGCTTGACCCAATATCACATAGACCATGATAACTTGAAGTCCCAATAGAGCATGATATAACAGGTTTCCCCACCTTGGCCGAATTACCTTTGATGACTTTAGTAGCATCTTCACATAGATAAACATCAACAGGGTCTTCTTCATTAAGTTGCTTGATGGCCGAAATTTGAGTGTTGACTTCCACCTGTTCATATGGCTGAGAACACTTTCTATTACTTTTGTTAGTAACAGCAATAAGTAAATTCTCCTTAACTTGGTTCGGAAAAGATGGTGCTTCAACATACTCCTCAATTGTCATAGATGACACTGGTTCAACCTGTCTAATAACTTTTGGAACAACAATAGATTGTTTAACAGGTTCAACATAAGCTTCAAATCCACTCTTAGGAACACAGATATGCTCAGCAAAGATTTAGCTATTTCAAGTATAACATAAGGGTCAAGATTAAATGTATCACTCATATTTTTAAACAGGATAGAAGTAGAGAAGTTCTCTACACATGAATATCCATAATCAAAATAAGGTTCATTACCTTTATCGAGATCCCAATGTCCAGTATTTTCAGAAATAGTCTCCAATAGATTCCATGCTTCTTCTTCAGTATTATTTGTGAAACTTCCACCAGATGAATTATCCAGAATTTCCTTGTGCTTCATAGGTAGCCTCACATAAAAGTTTATCAATATAAGTTTCCTTGTAAGATCATGACAAGGGCTCTTGCGAAGGAGTTCCTTCAATCTCCCCCAAGCTTGAGTGATGCTCTCTCCCAGATGTGGCCAGAAATTGAATATGTAGCAGCGGTTCTCATAAGCTTCTTTAGATGTGAAGTATTTAAGAAAGAAAACCTTCCTCAAGATATTCCAGTCAATAATAGCTTCTTCATCCAGAGACCTGTACCAAACACGAGCATTACCAGATAAAGAAAAATATAGTAACTTTATTTTTACCTCATCCTCGGGAATACCAGGAAGTCTAAATAAACCACATATGTCTTCAATCAACTCCATGTGTTCACGTGCAGACTTAGTTCCATCACCTGTAAATGGATTTTTCATAACTCTTTTAACATGACCCATGGGAATTTTATATCCCACTTTAGGTATCTCAGGCACAGCAGTTTCAACCACTTTAGCAGTAGTGGCATAAGCACTTTCATATAGAGCAAGGTGCAGCGAAGAACGATTCATAAATGCCATAGTATCAATGAGATAAAACAGCAAATATTTTAGCTTTCAAGTTTCCTTACCAAACTTCTTACCAATAGCGCAACGCTCCCCGGCAACGGCGCCAGAAAAGTATCTTGATGACTCCCAAGTGCAGGAGATCAATTGTAGTACCTTTCAAATAGAAAAGGTTGTCGAACCCACGAGGAGCTGAAGGTATTGGTTAGTAAGATTGATAAACAAAGCAATGAAAGATTCAAGTGTTTTTGGTATTTTCAGTTGTACAATTCCAATGCAGCAAGTAACAGTAGCAAGTGAAAGCTCTCAAAGAGAGAAAGCCCAATCCTCTTATGTGACAAGAGGACAAGCTCAAGTGATGTGTGACTTATACGTGGAAAACGTTCCCGAGGGCGGCATGGATATAGGCATAAAGATTTATTAAACAACACGTTGAATATCTTGTCAAGTTTTAATCTTTTGGACGGAGCCATAATTCGGTATAGCTAAATAAATAGACTACAACCCCTTATGATGGATCATGTGGCCAAGTAAATGACGGCACAAGAGTTATTAAGACATAAAGCCCCACCATAGCATTACACTCTAAGGTCCCCGATACTAATACCCTCATACTATAACTTCAAGATTCTAACTCAGGCTTACGTGTCCTCCCAAGTCTTCCTCAATTCATTATACTACGGTGTTCTCCTATGAGCCCATATAGGTGAAGTGTTGTGCAGTCGACGTTCGCACAACACCATCATAGAATCACATAAAGATAAACTCTTGACAAAATACCAACACATGTCATATATAAATCATTGCCAATTCATCTTATGCCCTCAGGAACATACGGGAACTACTCACAACGTGCAAACATGATCATAATCAGTGGCTTAAGTGGTACAACACAATCTGAAAATATAACTTCACACCACAAATAGTGACAAGTACTCAATCACAAACATGAATAGTAGCACAAGACAAGTATCTAGGGTATAGCAACTCTCAAACTATGAGGGGAACGGAGTGGATCACGGAGATGATGATGGAGATGGTGTTGGTCTTGATGGTGATGATGATGTAGAGGCCTCCTCCCACGCCAAGGAGGAGAGATGATGACGATGGTGATGATTTCTCCCTCTCCGGAGCTCCGGAGCAGCAGGATCGGATCCCCCTCGGAGGGAATCAGGAGTTTCGCCGCCGCCGCGACCTCGGATGGTTTCGTGAAAATTAGGGCGTCCGTTTTCGGGGAGGACGAAGGCGATGCTAAAAAGCCCCAGGCGAGGAGGTGCCCGAGGCCCATTTGGGTGGGCCCCACGCGGCAAGGTACATAGGCCGCGTGGGCCACCCCCTTTTGGCCCTCGTGGCTCTCCTCGCTTCGGTCTTCTTTCCGTTGCCTTCCTTCCGATGAAAAACTTCCGTGGTATTTTTCCTTTAATTATTTGGGTTCCAGAAACTCCTGAAACAACAAAAACAAGAAAAGGGGGTTTTCTGCCTCCCAGATATTAAATACCAAAAATAGGGACTTTGTGTGAAAGTCCCCTAAATCATATAAAACATGTTAAAAATGATGACATAATGATGCACATAACATGCTAATATGATTCTAATTGTTGCATAAATGATGATATAAAATGCACGTATCATGCAGCAGCAAGTTTTCCCTCAGTATGAAACCAAGGTTTAATCGAACCAGTAGGAAGTCGGCGATGCTCTGAAGGTTGTTGGTGAAGGAGTGTAGTGCGGCGCAACACCAGGGATTCCGGAGCCAATGTGGAACCTGCACAACACAATCAAACTACTTTGCCCCAACGTAACAGTGAGGTTGTCAATCTCACCGGCTTGCTGAAAACAAAGGATTAGGCGTATAGTGTGGAAAATGATGTTTGCTTGCAGAGAATGAAAAAGAACAATGATTGCAGTAGGCTGTATTTCAGATGTAAAAGAATGGACCGGGGTCCACAGTTCACTAGTGGTGTCTCTCCATAATAAAATACTAACATGCTGGGTAAATGAATTACAGCTGGGCAATTGATAAAATAAAGAGGCGCATAACAATGCATATAGTAGTCATGATGATCACTATGAGATTTACTTGGGCATTACGACAAAGTACACATACCGCCATCCAGCATGCATCTGTGCCTAAATAGTCCACCTTCAGGTTAGCATCCGCACCCCTTCCGGTATTAAGTTGCAAGCAACAGACAATTGCATTAAGTATGGTGCATAATGTAAACAACACTAATATGCTTAGACAAAGCATTGCTGTTTTACCCCTAGTAGCAACAACACATCCACAACCTTAGAACTTTCGGTCACTGTCCCTGATTAAATGGAGGCATGAACCTACTATCTAGCATAAATACTCGCTCTTGGAGTTATAAGCATAAACTTGGCCAAAGCCTACACTAATAACGAAGAGTATGTAAGATCAAAACAACATATATAAGATAGATCAATAATCAACTTGACATAGTATTCAATACTCATCGGATCCCAGCAAACACAACATGTAGCATTACAATAAGATGATCTTGATCATGATAGGCAGCTAACACGATCTAAACATGATGGCACAAAAGGAGAAGACAACCATCTAGCTACTGTATGGACCCGTAGTCCAGAGATGAACTACTCACAAGGTGCCGAGAAGAGCTTCAGGAACCCCCCGAGTTAGGGCTGACGGCGGCGACAGCGGATGTTTTCTGGAATAAATAGGCGAAGGGGCGATGTCGGTGGAGGCACGGGGCCCGCTCCCCACACGGTGGCGCGGCAGGGGGCCCACCCGCGCCGTGAGGTGGGACGCGCCTCGCTGCCCCCCTTCGTCTCTCCTTCGCACTTCTGGAACGTGTCGGGAAAAATAGGAACTTTGCAATTCGTTTCGCCCGATTCCGAGGATATTTGCAGAACAACTTTTCTAAAACCAAAAACAGCAGAAAACAGGAACTGGCACTGTGGCATCTTGTTAATAGGTTAGTCCTAGAAAATGCATAAAAATGCTATGAAGTGTGAATAAAACATGTAGCAATTGGTATAAGCAGGAACAAGCATGGAACATAAGAAATTATAGATACATTGGAGACGTATCAGATTCCATTGTGGATTCGTATATGTCGTTTAATACCGGCAAGGATATGTGGGATGCGCTCGAGGCCAATTTGGGGCCTCGGACGCTGGCAGCGAGTTGTACGTCATGGAGCAATTCTATGACTACAAGATGACTAATGAGCGTCTGTTGTACAACAGGCTCATGAGATACAGTCGCTCGCTAATGAACTTGAGCACTTCAAGTGTAACTTACCAGACAAGTTTGTCGCCGTGGCATTATCGCCAAGCTTCAATCTTCATGGAGCAACTTTGCTACTTCTCTGAAACACAAGAGACAAGATTTTTCCGTTCGGATCTCATTGGGTCACTTGATGTGGAAGAGAAGGCGAGAGCGAATGATACACATGCTCGAGTTGCCGAGGCTGGTTCTAGTGCCATGTGGTACAGAAGAAGAATTACCAGCCACCCCACAAGTCCAAATTTAACAAGAGTAAATCTGGGGGTAAAGGCAAGTCTGATGATAGACACAAGCCGTCACAGTCTACCAACTTCAAGAAGAACAACAATAAACCGAGGAAGGGACCATGCCATGTTTGCGGTGATCCAAATCACTGGGCACCTCGTTGTCCCAGCCGCCATGAGCTGCGCACATCTGAGAACAGCGGCAAGTGTCGGGGGCTACCCCCGGGTAGGGTCAAGGCTTGGCATAAGTTGAGTTTAAAGGTGTGCCGAGGTACGGAAAGGGCCGACCTGCTTGGGCCTGGGAGAATCCGAGCTTCATCTTGACCTGGAGAATATAAATGCTGACCTATCTTGGCCCAAAGGGTCCGAGGTATCACGTTGGCATGGGCCGAGGTTCATAATCCGAGCTATGGTCAGCCGACCTAACTACCTCGGTGCTATGATTTGCATTGTGAGAGCAGGAGAAGCTATTGGAAGGAAGTAAGGTCCGACCTGGTAAAGATCTTAAAGCGCAAGACCCGAGGTACGGAGCCCGTCACATCCGTGCCGAGCTAACCGAGGCAAGGAGCCGTAGGTCGGGCAGGAGTCAATGCTCCTGTCACTTCCTGCCTGGTACAAGAGCGCCTGACGCGGGAGCGTCTGTCACGGAGCCTGGCAGAGGCGTGTGTGGGGACCCCGGACAAGCTGTCCGAAATACCCGATTATGCTTAACACAACGATCCCGTGATCAGTCTGTCGTTGCATATAATCCGAATTGGATACCAAAGTTTACATCCATTACAGTACCGAATAAAAGTCTTACATAAATGGTCATTTAGACCAAGTTCTTACATAGGTGCCTTCAAGGGCCAAACCAAAATATCAGCGGAAGCTACGGCGTAGTAGACATCATATTCTAACGATGACGACCCACAGGCAGCTGACTTGTGGAGATCCTTAGTTTGCGTAGAAGTCGCCATATTCCTGCTCGGCGTAGTGCTCCCCCTCGTAGTCTGGCTAGGTCAATAGCCAGGGATGAAACCAATATGAGTACATTTGAATGTACTCGCAAACTACCCCCAACATGAGCATGCACTAGTTTTATTTTAGTTGACAACTTTTATTAATTTTAAACATCTCTATATCTTTATTGAAAAAGGTAAGAAGAGTTTTATAACTATCTTTAAAAGAAACCACCATCTCATTTGTTCTCCAAACCTCCTCCTGTTTCAGACCATGGCTCACCATGGTCCATCTATTTCAACAACTCATATCACTCCATGTGGTATAGTTGTGTAACACCATCTCCAATTCAGTTTCTTTTTAAACTTAAAAACCTTTCCAAAAACTTGCACATGGTCAAAGTAGGGCCTCCCAACTGTCCATATCCGAGGACTCGGCTATTCGAATAGTTTTACACTCTGCAGAGGTAGCACGCTTTTCCCACATCCATTCGGCAACTCATCGTGTCCGCCACGTCTCGCCATACAGGGTGTATGCGAAGTAAGCCGCCGACCATAGCCTGTCCTTTGCTCATGCTAGTATAGGATCCTTCCCATATGACACTTCCAACACACTTAACCTAGCCCTTCGGAATCTAAGTGTGAGAACTCATAGGTTTGTCCGGCGGTTTATGGTGGAACCTTCAATCCTCCTCCTTATTTCATAGAGTTTGAGCGAGGACCCGGGTCAGGGGTAGACCAACACACTATCCCCTCATGCATGACAGAGTCATCTCCGTTGATGAGGTATCCAGTACTAATATGAGCAAACTATATGGCTAAGCCTTTTCCCATATGTGGTGGATGTGGTCGCACAGGGTATCGGATGGTTGACGTAAGTACAAGGACACACTGTTCATTTTTCATAAACATCACCATTTTTCCTCTTCTCCAATCCAAACACCGACATCTCGGTATTTCATAATCTCACAAGTAATTTCAAAGGAGTTTTGAACAAAACATATTGTTTTTCCCATCCTATAATTTGATATAACTATCTTATATTTCTACATAGGTGGCAAAATAATTTCCATATACTTTTGAAATGGGTTTTACAAATCTTGCCTTGAGAGTAAAACATGTTATGAAAGTAGATGCATATGTTTGTAGTGCAAGCTCAGAGAATAGCTTGCCTTGCTTGGCAAAGTGATCATGCTCTTGTTCTTCAATTTCAGCAAACTCTCCTTCCTCGATATATCCGTCAACGTTTTCGTCTAATTAATATACAAACAATGCAAACAATCACTAAGCTATACAAGCAATCATCTCAACACAACAATCAAGAACATCACACATAGCTACTGCACACATCAAACCATACAATTTGGTTTCAAAATATTTGAATTAAAACATCATTTATTTATGTTCAACATTATGGCAGAAATTTGTGGAACATGTTTAATTTAATAACTTGAGTTCTGTGGTCACAAAAATACAAACTAAAATTCTATGGAAAGCTACTGATGTGTAGAAGACAACACAATTTGATTTTGTTCAATTGGAGTTACTAAACTCCCTACACATTTGTTTGAATCTAGAAGCTTAATAATCAAGTTTTAGCTACCCATTAAATTCTGTTGCTCCTAAAATTAAATCCTTTAAGGGGTAACTAAACATGACTAAATTTGACCTAACAAAATTGGTCCTAAATCATTTGGGCTAACCAATTAGCATATTTAAATGTTTGAGTACAGAAGGGTATTTGAACTTCAACTTTGTACTAAACAAACACTACTGCAAAAATAATTCTACCAAAATTAGGGAAGCTAATACATCGAAGTACTAAGCTAGAAAAATTGGTTTGGAATTATTTGGACTAACAGAGTATCATAAACAAACAAGTTTAGAATTTAAACCTTCTGTAGTATTTTTAATAATACTTTTTATTTATTTAATTAAATGACATGAGACCAATTGGTTTGGTTAAACATTTTCATAAGCTTTTCATAACAATTGAGTTTCATTTATTTGGATTCCTAAATCTCAAGTTATTGATTTTTGAAGTTAGGTCCAGTACTGAATTTTCAGAGAAAACTAAATTAGAAATTCTCTCTGTTTGGACAATATTGAAAGTTATGACAGGTGGGGCCTACACGTCAGCGACAGAGTGTGCGGTTGGAAATTAATAAAATCCTGATGAGCGGGGCCCGCCCGTCAGTCTCTCCCTCTCTTTCATTAATCGAAGCGGTACGCGTCCGTTGGATCGAGATCCAACGGACCACGATCAAAGGTATCGGCGACGACCTAAAATCGGCGGCGCTGCCGCGCCGGCGACGGCGAGGTGGAGGAATCTCTCATAGAGGCTCGGGAGGTCGCGGCGATGATGCAGATCGACGGCGGTGGTGAGGTGGAAGCTCCTGGCTGAGTTGCTCTTGCTGGGGTGGAGTGGTTCGTCGGCGGCGAGGTCTCCGTCTTCCTCGGCCACGGACAGCAACTCGGCGAGGTTCCACGGCCGCGTCTGGGCACTAATCAAAGGGAAAAAGGGATGGGGTGAGTGCGGTGAGCTCGGGCAACAGCGTAGAGGGGTCGGAGAGTGAGAATGGAGCAGCAGGACGCTGCGGCCACAACGGACCTTGACGGCGGCAGAGCTTCGGCACGCACGCCCTTCTGGCGGCTCACGGTGAAGTTGGAGAGGGGGAGTGAGGGAGTGGGGTGGTGTGCTTCTTCCAGAGGGGTGAGGGGTGGTTTTATAGCGTAGGAGGCGGCGTACGGTGGACGGTGTGCAAGCACGTCCGCGGCTCGCCGGCGGGAACTCCTCTCGAATTCGAGCCGTGAGGGGCGAGGCGTGGCAATGCGAGGGCGAGCGGGGTCCGGGGATGTTCTAGAAGGTTTCGGGAGCGAGCAGCGCGTGTCGAGGAGCAAGGGGGCGGGCCAATTTCACCGGCGCCGTCCAAGTGCTGCTGCGGCGGCAATGGGGGACAGGGCGGCGATTTCGGCAACGGGGTGCTCGAGTTCGTGCAGAGGGCGCAGAAGCGACGACCGTGGACGGCTGCGAGCGAGAGGGGGGCCTGGGGGGGCCCGGGGAAACGGCGAGGCACGCGGCGTGCGGCGACGACACGGCGACGGAGAGGTAGGCGATGACACTTTTGCCAAAACCCCCTGGCTCCTGTGCGCTTCTTCTTTTCCTTCTTCTTTCATCTATTTACTTTTGAGTCCTTCTGTTAATTGCAGTAGCACTTCTTGATTTAATTTGAGGCACTAAATCAATTTATAAAAATTTGCCAAAATTTGTGGGGCCTTCCCATAATGTGCAGAAGCTCAACAAAAATTGGCTTTGCAAATAAAATGTTTTGAAACATTTCTTTCATAGGGTTTTAATTATTAAATTTTTGGTTTTATTGCTAATTGAATTTTACTTTTGAATTTTTAAACTATACAAAATATTATTTGAGAGAGAAAAGTAGTAAGGACAAAATGGGAGTGTTTACATTACCACTCCTCTGAATTTTATTGTAAAGGAAAACAATTTCTTACTTGGAGAATTTCTATGTGACACTTGTCACTTTGATTTTATTTCCTTATTTCAATTTCTTTGTGTTTGTAATTAATCTTTTCAATTCAAGCAAACACATTACAAGCAACAAGAAAATAATGTCACAAATATAATACACAAGCAACAAGCATAACCAACACATATAATTTAACAAAAGTTTTTGTTGGCTCTCATTTTTGGAATATTTCTCTGTTTATGAATTTGGGATGTTACAGCGTGCCCGGGTTCGGCGGGGCTGCACGTCTCTGACCGCTGACCACGCGGGATCTGGGAAAAGGCTACGAGGTAGCTCTGCCAGGCCACGTCCTGTCTCTGTCAGAGGAGACATGCTAGTTCTGCCGTTTGGCAGCAGGAGATGGGCAGGCCATGTCTTGTCCCTGACAGGAGTACGATGATGACCAGAGCAGAGGCATGGCTACAGTGTTCAGCGAGGGGCACAACGGTAACTCGGCTGGCCTATATAGCGGGCTTCACCCCCCTCCTGCTTGAGGGATCGATCGACAGAGAAGGAGAGAGAGATAGAGAGAGAGGAAGGAACCTCGGAACCCCCGGAGACACCTCGGATCTAGCTCGGAGTTCCTTCTTCCTCCCGTGTAGCTCCATCTTTTACCTCAAGTTCTCACCATTGTATCATCATACAGCTCGAGGAGCAGGTGGTACTTGTCACCTTGAGCTATACACTGAGTAGAATAGTGCTGCAGTAGGGGTGTTACCTCCACAAGAGGGCCCCGAAGCAGGGTACATCGTGGTGTGCTTTGTGTGCCTGGTTTCTTGGTTTCTGTTCGTGTTCTTGCGGGTTCTTGCGTGTTCTTGCTTGTGCACTTCTTGAGTGCATAAACCCTCCCCGGATTCCCCCAACGACCATTCGGCCCCATCTTAGCCATACCCATGGCATCTGCCGTGATCCTACCACGACAGTTGGGCCCACCGTGGGGCAGATTGAGGCGTAGGAGGGAGTTTACATCCGGACGGGCTCAGGCGAGCGTGTTCTTTCCGGGCTTATCGCCAAGATCGGTGAGTTCACCTTCATCAGCGACAACGCGGGGTGTTTCGCCGGCAAGCCTTTCCCCGAGCATGGCTTCACATGATGCTTGGCAGCTTCGTCACCTATGTTGCTGTCGAGGTTGTTCGCGGGTACCCGGAGCAGGTGCTCGTGGACGACGAAACTCCTCTCCTCGCGGCTTTAGGTCGGCGTATCACTCGCCCGAGAGCTGCGTGGAGGTGATGATGACCGGTCCGGTTGATGCCGCTGGCAAGGTAGATGCCAGCAAATCCAAGCGGCCGAGGTTGCTAAGGTGAGATCTGCAAAGCCCAGGCTAGAGAAAGAGCTGCTAGCACCCCGAGCTGCAGGGCCGAGGTGCGACCCTAGTAGAAATAGTGGAGACACTGGCAGACCCAGTAAATCCAGGAGTGGATGTAGTAGTGACTGTGGCTGAACTAGAGGCAAAGCGTGTCCTGTTGCAAAAGGAGGCTGTAGCAATGATGACAGCTAGAGATGAGTTCAATAGAGATCTGCGTGAGTACAATGCAGCGAATGGCTTCACCCCGATAGCAGTTGATACAAATAGGGGAGCCGAGGTGCGGCAGAGGGGCAAGGGGCTCAATGATGAGATAAACAGGGAGGCTCGACCTACCACCTCGGCTAGGAGTGAGAGTCGCGTGTCGACTGGAAGGCCGGTATATAGTTCCCCTACTAAGAAACCTCAGAGCTGCCGAGGCAGGCAGGGCCGAGCTATCCGGGTTGACTGGAGATGCATAGCGTGCGCAGCAGAAGCGAGTCAATGAATTAGTGTATGTAGCTAACCAGCAGAATGAGGCTCTTCGCAGAGCATATGCCGGGGCTGGTGATGTTGGCCCAGTGAAAACCAGGGTGTCCTGGGCCGGCCTGCCACAGCCCTCGAACGCTCCGCAGGAATTTCTGCTAAGGACCAGGCTTTCAGCCTGGCGAGCCTCGCGAGGCATTTTCCCTCGCGAGGGCTTATTTGCTCGACTGAGCATTTCTGCTAAGGACCAAACGATCGGCCTGGAGGCCTCGAGAGGGACCTCTGCCTCGGGAAGGCCTCTCCTAGAAGATCTTCAGGCCCTGGCGCGTCTCCACGCCACCCTCGGGAGGTTTTCCCTCGCGAGAAGTCAACGGCTACAAACCTCGGCGAGGTTCAGGCCTCGCGGGGTTCCTTCAAGTGGAAGCAAGCTCCTGCACCGCTGCAGAGCGCACATGGGCTCTGCGCCCGCCGCAGAGTGACGCGCGCGCCTGCGCGTGATGACGAAGACGCCGCAGTTGCCATTCTCGTGTATAAAGTGGTCAAAGGAGCTGCGGCAAGCAAAGCGGACTCCAAGACTTGCCAAATTGGTGATAAAGCGGCCGGCCGCCGCTACGCTCCAACTGCGACGTCACCGTGGGGGCGCCCCAAAGCTCTGCAGCCAGCCCACCGTCCTGGTTGGACGGTGGCTTTTTCTGCCAAGACGACGTGCTCCCTGCCATGGACCGTGTCCATGGACGCCCCCGACGCTGTGCGCTGTGCTCCAATTCGGCGGCATTGTGGTATCCCTTCCCGCCGGAAGTTTTCGGGGAAGAGGACCAAGCCCAGTATATAAGGAGCCAGTGTACGACCTAGGAGGGGGATCCCGCATTCACAACTCATTCCACAACCAAGGAGCTACGTCTGAGAAGAAGACGGAGCTCATTCCACCATAGTCCACCATAGCCACAGCAGTGCCCTCGGCAAGCACACTTGTACTGTGAACCTCTCCAAGCAGTGCAATACATCTTAGCAGGACGTAGGGCTTTTACACCTCACGGTGGGCCTGAACCTGGGTAGCGGCTCGTGTTACCTCTCTGTCGTGATGTTCCTCACCGAGCTCGACGAGCACCGTCGCCGAGGTTGTTGAGGATTTGTTTGACGTTGTGTTCAGCCCCTTACTCGTTTCCTGGCACTTGAGAGACCCCTAGTTCCTGGGACTAGTCTCCGACATTTGGCGCGCCAGGTAGGGGGCTGAGGCGCGTCTTCAACTTCTTCAACCTCTCCGCGCCATGACTGACACGCGAGCTGCGCGTCTCGCGCGACGGACGTCCGGCAGGGCCAACACCGAGCCCGCCGCCAACCACAACCCGCGTGGTCGCCCACGCGCCAACCGCGCTTCAGAGCGCAACGCCGAGCCGCGCGTCGAGCACCCTGAGGACGACGGCGGCAACGGCAGCGGCAACGACGGCGGCATCGACGGCGAGGACGAGGGAGCTTCCTCCTTGCACCCATCCAGGCGCGAGAGCGCCTCCACGATGGGCCGAGCAGCGCCCAGTCCAGCCACCGCGCTGCTGATGGCGCAAGAGCTGCTGCGCTACCGTCCCACGCAGGCGGGCCACGACAACTGGCTGGGCGTCTCGAGGAGCTCATCAACGCCGCCGCCGTTCCTGCCGCCACCACTGCAGCACCAGCACCCTCTCGCTCGCTGGTGCGCCACTCCGGACGCGAGGGGAACATAGCGCACGGCGCTCCTCCTCCCCCTCCGCCTCCGCCACCTCCTCCAGCTGCAGCTCCGGCAGCAAACCACCGCGCCGCGTCGCACGCATCCTCGCCGCACGACTGCCAGATTGTGCAGCGGACTCCGGCGGATGCCCGCGTGGAGATCGAGCGCCAGAGGGACCGCCACAACCGCGTCGTGCAGGAGATCGCCGCTGCAGGTCGCCAGAACCGCGGCGTACTCGCTGGGGTGCCGTTACGTACGCCACGGGCTGCACCGCCTTCACCCGCAACCTGCGCCGCGTCGTCTGGCCTGTGAAGTTCAAGCCAGACCTCCCTCCACGCTACGACGGCAGGACCAACCCTCTGGAGTTCCTGCAGCTCTACACCGTCTCCATCCAGCTGCAGGAGGCGACGACAAGGTGATGGCCAACTGGCTCTCCATGGCGCTCAAGGACTCCGCGCTCTCGTGGCTCATGAACCTCCCCGAGAACACCATCGACACGTGGGAGGACCTCTGCAAGGTCTTCGTCGCCAACTTCAAGGGCACCTACGAACGCGCGCTCACCTACAACGACCTTCGCGCGGTGCGCCAGAAGCCTGACGAGACCCTCCGCAGATACATCCAGCGCTTCAGCCAGGTCCGCAACAAGATTCCGAACATCCCGGACTCGCACGTCATCTCCGCCTTCAGGGAGGGCGTCACGAACCACAGGATGCTCGAGAAGCTCGGCATCCACGACCCTCTCCTCTGTGGTGAAGCTCTTTGATCTGGCTGACAAGTGCGCCAAGGCTGAAGAGGGCCTCCTCTTCGTCAAGAAGGAAGTGGAGGAGGACCCTCCAGAGGGGTCCAGGAGCAAGAAGAAGCCTGCGAGAAGCGCAAGACCACCGCCATCCTCGCGGCAGAGCCTGACGCAAAGCAGCCTCGCGAGGCCTCTCCGGCGGCTGAAGAGAAAAAGGCGGACAATCGCCCATACTGCATCTACCACAACAGGCACAACCACGCCACTGAAGACTGCTGGGAGCTCAAGCAGCTCAGCAAGGAGCGGGAGAAGAACCAGGGCCGCGGCGGCCGCGGCGGAGGCCGTGGTGGCCGCGGAGGTGGACGCCACAACTTCCAGCACAGGCTCGGGGGAACAACGCTGGGCAAACGGCAACCTCCCCGACGAGAACCCTGGGGGCTACCAGGCCCCTCAGGGGGCAATAGCCTGCATCCTCGGCGGGTCCCAGGCGCCCAAGTCCAACAACCACTTCAAGCAATTCTCTCGCGAGGTCAGCGCAGCGCTTCCAGGGCTTGAGGCTTCCCAGCCCCTCAAGTGGTCACAGTACACCATCGCCTTCGACTCCAAGGACCACCCCAAGTCGACCAAGGCAGTAGGCACCATACTGGTGTGCACCCCCATCATCAACAACATCGCCGTCGCCAAGACTTATAGATGGGGGTGCGGGCTTGAACGTCATCTCTGTCGAGACCTTCGAGCAGCTTCAAGTGCCCTACGAGTGGCTCATGCCCTCTAGGCCCTTCACGGGGGTGACAAGTGGCTCTACCACACCTCTGGGGCAGGTGAGGCTCGCGGTCACCTTCGGCACGCCGCAGAACTACCGCACCGAGCAGATCGACTTCGACGTCGCGCACATTGGCCTGCCCTACAACGCCATCCTCGGCTACCCCGCCCTCGCGAAGTTCATGGCGTCACTCACCATGCTACAACATCGTCAAGCTTCCAGGCAGCGGCGGCACCATCGCCATCCACGGTCAAGTCCAGGACGCAATGCGCTCTGTCGAGACCGCCTACAAGGCCGCTGCCGTGGCATTCCCCGCTGATGAGGACATGGAGCCCCTCGAGAGGCCCGCGAAGAAGAAGCATGTTCTCACAGGAGCAGGCAGCCACGAAGAAGGTGTCACTGGACGCCAGCGGCTCGGGGGCTAGCGTCACCATAGGCGCTGGCTTGCCTCCCAAATAGGAAAGCGCGCTCGTCGCCTTCCTCAGGGCAAACTCTGACATGTTCGCATGGACACCGTCAGAGATGTCCGGAGTACCGAGGGAGGTGATCGAGCACCACTTAGCCGTGTGTCCAAACGCACGCCCCGTGAAGCAGAAAGCACGGCGCCAGGCGCCAGAGAAGCAAGAGTTCATCATCAAGGAAGTAGAGAAGTTAAAAGAAGCGCACATCATCAGAGAAGTTCCACACCCCACATGGCTCTCCAACACGGTGGTCGTTCCCAAGCACACCGGGGGCGGCAGGCTCTGCATCGACTACACCGACCTCAACAAGGCCTGCCCCAAGGACCCGTACCCCATGCCTCGGATAGACCAGATCGTGGACTCCACCGCCGGCTGCGACCTCCTCTGTTTTCTGGATGCCTTCTCAGGCTACCACCAGATCAAGATGGCGAAGGAGGATGAGGAGAAGACAGCATTCCTCACCCCTTGTGGTGTGTATTGCTACGTCTGCATGCCCTTTGGCCTGAAGAACGCCGGCGCCACCTTCCAGAGGCTCATGAGGAAGGCCTTGGGGGCTCAGATGGGAAGAAATGCAGAAGCCTACGTCGACGACATCGTGGTCAAGACTCGCGAGAGCACACCCTCATGGAGGACCTCGAGGAGACCTTTGCCAGCCTGCGCAAAGTAAGCATCAAGCTGAACCCCGCCAAGTGCGTCTTCGGGGTACCGTCAGGCAAACTCCTCGGGTTCCTAGTGTCTCACCGCGGCATAGAAGCGAATCCTGACAAGATCAAAGCCATAGAAGAGATGCAGCCACCTCGTCGCCTTAAGGACATGCAGCGCCTCGCGGGATGCATGGCCAGCCTCGGCCGTTTCATCTCCAAGTTCGGCGAGAGGGCGCTGCCATTTTTCAAGCTCATGAAGCGGTCTGGCACGTTCAAGTGGACGCCTGAGGCGGACAAGGCATTTGAAGACCTGAAGAAGTACTTGGCTAGCCCACCTGTCATGGTTGCCCCAAGGCCGGCGAGCATCTGAAGCTGTACCTATCAGCCACTCCACAAACAGTGAGCGCAGCCTTGGTGGCAGAAAGGGAAGAGCCAGTCCTCGCCAAGAAGGACACCGCCACGCCAAGCCCAGATCCCCCCGACAAGGAAACATCCTCTTCAGGCCCTGAGCCCCATGCCGAGCCCGCAACCAGAAGGCACCCTCGTCGAGGGTCCACCTCTCGAGAGGCTCGACAAGGCTCCCGAGGAACCCAGCGCTGCGTCACCATCGACAGCCCTCGTCGAGCATCCCGTCTACTTCGTCAGCACTGTGCTGCGAGATGCTCGCGAGCGGTACACTATGCAGCAGAAGCTCCTCCTCGCGCTCCTCATCGCTTCCAGGAAGCTGCGCCACTACTTCCAGGGCCACCCCATCACGGTGGTCACATCATTCCCTCTGGAGCAGATCCTGCGCAATCCAAACGCCACTGACCGCGTCGCAGGGTGGAACATTGAGCTGCAACCTTTTGGCCTGCGCTTCGACACCACCAGGGTCATCAAGGGGAGAGCATTGGCTGACTTCGTCGCCGAGTGGACAGACACCAGCAAGAAGAGCCTCATGAGGCAGAATCCACGCCAGCAGGAGACACGGTGCCAAGCCACTGGACCATGCACTTCGACGGAGCATTCGCATGCCAGAACGCTGGGGCTGGCGTCGTCCTGACCTCACCCAAGGGCGACAAGCTCTACTACGCCGTCCAGCTGTGCTTCGACAGACAAGGTCTCCAACAACATCGCCGAGTACGAGGGCCTCCTCGCCGGGCTCAGAGCCGCAATCGCCCTCGGCATCAAGCGCTTACTCATCAAGGGCGACTCCCAGCTCCTCGTCAACTTCTCCAACAAGAGCTACACGCCTAAGGACGGCCATATGGCCGCTTACCTCGAGGAGGTCCGCAAGCTCGAGAAACACTTCAAGGGGATGGAGCTCAGGCACATCCCACGAAGGGAGAACCAGGAGGCCGACGACATCGCCAGGCGAGCATCACGCAGAGAAGCCCAGCAGGCGGGCGTGTTCGAGGAGAGGCTCACCAGGGCATCGGTGAAACAGCCAAAAGAAGCCGTTGAAATGAACATGGACGAAGAGCTCCCACCACCACCAACATCTGGAGCACCAGGCTGCGGTCCACCCACAGGGGAACGCCTGCTGCTGGCCATGACACACCAAGAGACGGGCTGGATCGATGAGCTCAAGGAGTACCTCAGGGACGGAGTCCTCCCTGAAGAGGACGCAGAAGCAGAGAGAGTTGCTCGCCAGGCCAAGTCATACTGCCTTCACGAGGGAGACCTGTACCGCAAGCGTCCAAATGGAGTTGCACTAAAATGCGTCCCCCCTGAAGAAGGCCGCCAGCTGATCAAGGACATACACAGTGGAGAATGTGGCCACCACTCATCATCACGCACCCTCGCAGGGAAAGTCTTCAGGAGTGGTTCTATTGGCCCTCAGTGCTTCAAGATGCAACCATCATCGCTCCTGCGAGGCATGCCAGTTCCACGCCAAGCAAGTCCACCAGCCGCACTGGGGCTCCAGACCATCCCCTCTCCTGGCCCTTGCGGTCTGGGGGCTGGACATCCTGGGACCTTTCCCACGCTCCAGCGGGGGCTACCGCTACCTCTACGTCGCCATCGACAAGTTCACCAAATGGGCGGAGGTTGAAGCGGTGCGCACCATCCCGGCGAGATCAGCGGTGAAATTCATCAGAGGCCTGGCCTGTCGCTTCGGCGTGCCAAATCGCATCATCACCGACAACGGCTCGCAGTTCACCAGCGGCATCTTCAGGGCCTACTGCGAGAGTCTCGGCACACGGCTCTGCTTCGCCTCGGTGGCTCATCCACGAAGCAACAGGCTGAGCGGGCGAACGCAGAAGTGCTCAAGGCCTCAAGACAAGAAGCTTCAATCGCCTCAAGGCCCACGGCAAGAACTGGATTGAAGAGCTCCCCTCCGTGCTCTGGTCCATCCGCACCACCGCCACGAAGCCCACTGGAGAAACGCCGTTCGCTCTCGTCTATGGCGCTGAAGCAGTCCTCCCCACCGAGATCAAGCATGGGTCCCCACGGATCCTTGCTTTCAACGAGGACAACCAAGAGGAGCTCCACAACGACGACTTGCTGCTGCTCGATGGACTACGTCGCCGTGCCGCCCTCCGAGCGGCAAAGTACCACAAGACCTGCGCCGCTACCACAGCCGCCACATACGGCCGCGCACCCTCGAGACAGGCGATCTCGTCCTCAGGAGGATCCTCTCCAGAGAAGGCCTCCACAAGCTCTCACCCATGTGGGAAGGCCCCTACAGGGTCGCGCACATCGCCAGGCCTGGCGCGGTGCGGCTCGAGACGGAAGACGGCGATCCGATCAAAAATCCATGGAACATCGAGCACCTACGCAAGTTCTACCCGTGATCACGTCGCGGCAGGCATTTTTTGTCTCAAGAGGGAAGCACGCGTCTTCACCTCCCAGCTTCACCAAGCTTTCCCTTCACGAGGGCCATCTCCACTGAGAGTTTCCTACAACGCGTGCCACGGGCCGCGGGAAGCCTCAGCCACTCCATGTGGAACCCCATGCCCAGACATGGCGGACTTTGTCTTGGCCTCGCCAAGTGTAATGAACAATTTCAGGTCATCATGAACCTATTGCGCTTCGGCGCCGTTATGTAATATTGCTTGGTGAGTTTGCTTTCTTACATTTCATTCGCGCTCACATTTTTCCCCATGCGCACCTCGCGAGCGGGGGCTGAGCACGGTGCCTGTGTCTCGGGAGCATCCCAGCGTCGTAAAATCCAAAGGATCCGAGCTCTAACTCGTGGCTCTCCGCCCACGACCGTTATCTCACCAAAGAGCTCTGACTCGTGGGTTAGCTCCCATGCACGTCACCTCACCAAGGACCTTGGTGCTTATTCTCCTCGTGAGATACCCATGAGGAAATCTATGAGCGCGCATGAGTTGTACAACTATGCTTTGCTTGTGGGTTCGCTCTCTCTCTCTCTCCAACAGGGAACAAGACGCCTTGCAGGGCTCCAAAAGCTCCAAGCCAGTCTCAGGCAGCCTCGAGAGGGAGAACACCTCACCAGGAACACAACACCCTCTACAAAGCAGGCGTCTCGCCAGAGCTAAGTCCAGAACTTACGCCTCATGAGCTCTTTTTCCCTCTCGCTGGTTTTGTCGCCCCTCGAGCCTCTCTTTTCTCTCTTACGCCTCATGGGCTGCTTGCACGTCAAAGGGGAGCCCCTGAGCATCGCGCCTCGAGGGCTCTTACCTCTCTAAGCCTTACGCACCCCCCGGCCTTGTCGAGCCCTGACTCCGGCATACCGAAGCGGCGGTGCTATTTGCGCTAAGAGCAGGGTCCTAACGACGTAGAGCGAAAAAGACATGAGGGAACAGATAAAAGGCCTCCCGAGGGGCACTCACACTTGCACAAAGTTAAAGTGTCTTTACAAACCAGCACGAAATAAAAGTGACAAATCTTAAGATAACTGGTGCCCTTGGCACATCTCTCTACAGGGGCAACCTAAGCAGCGGGGTTGTCGTCGTCGCCGTCGACGTCCTCGTCGTCCACCTCCTCAGCACCAGCCTCGTCGTCGCTCTCCTCAACCTCGACCCTCTTGAAGCGTTGAGTGTACTTCTCCACGTCGTCCCACACCGAGGCGTCCAGCTTCTCGGCGAGCTCCTTCTCCAGAGGCTCCATCACAGACGCGAAATCGAAGCCGGGGTGGAGGTGTGCAAGGTTGGCGAAGACTTGGCCGATCGCGACGCCAAGGAGCTCGCGGCTCTCGGTGTCGACCAAGTCGTCGAGGTTCGTCACGACCTCTTCAAACTTGGTGAGGAGCTGCTCGAAGAAGCCAAGGTAGACGGCGACGTCCTGGTTCCCCTCGACAGAGAGCCTGGGGGCTTCGGTCCCCAGGCGGCCGCGACGGACGCGCGCGCCTCACCAAGGAAGCAAACATGCGCTCCCGCTGGCGCGACAAGACCTGCGCAGTCAGAGCGCTCCGCCGAGCTTCCTCGACGAGTTCCACAACAGGCCCCACCTGCTGCTGCATCTCGTTCATGTCCTGCGTCAAGGAGGCAAGGTCCTGCTCCGCGTGCTTCCGAGCCTCCACAGCGTCATGAAGGCGGGAGTCGAATCGCTGCTTCTGAGCCTCAAGCTCCCTGATGCGGGCCTCGAGCTCGTTGCGTCTCTTCGTGAAGCGCGCCTCCTGCTTCTTGGCCTTGTCCGCGAAGTCCTTCCTGCAATTGTCGCGGAAGAGCTGCTCCTTGGTCGCGGACTCCGCCGCCAGCTGCTCCTCCTTCTTGCGGAGGTTCTCGTTGGTCAGCGCGAGGCGCTTCTGGTAGAACGCCTCGTCTTGAGTGACTTTGCTCTCGCGAGACTCCAGGTGCTCCCGCTGCGCGGACTGATCCTTCTCGATCTGTTCGACCTGTTCCTCGCCGCTTGCGCAGCTCGGTCTCGCGGGCATCAAGTTCTGCCCCGCGCTGCACCAACTGGTTCTCACGGACACGCAGGTCCTCGCGGAGCTTCTCCAGGCCTTGCCGCACGGTCTCGACTCGGCAATGATTCCCGCCTCGCGGTCTAGGAGCTCCTTGTGCTTGGTGGAGACCGCCGCCTCGCGCGCCGCCAGCTCCTGATGCTTGGCCTCCGTCTCCGCCTCGAGAGCCTCGCGCTTAGCGCTCAGGACCGCAAGGGTCTCCTCGACCTCGCGGACCACGCTGAGGCGGATCTCTTCAGCAGAGCGCAGCGCCGCCTCGCGTTGCGCCTGGGCTGCCTCGTCCTTCCGGCGGCAGCGCTCCACGGTCTCCTGGAGGCAAGCCCAGCCCGCGCAAGCTCGGCGACCTCCTCCGCCCTGGTGCGGTCCTTCCTCAGCGAGCTGGGCCTCGAGCCCATCGAGCACCTCCCTCGCCGAGCGAAGGACGGCCTCTCGGACGAGCCGCGACAGGGCGCCGACCCAGCAAGGCTAGGGCCCACGATTCTCCAGAGGGCCTGGAAGCGCCAGCGCCTGCTGAGGACTCCGGGGCATCGCGCCTTGGGCTCTGGGTGACCTCGAGGCGCGCCTGGGGGCTCTGCTGGGAGCCTCCCTCTTCTTCCGTGCAAGGGGCCTTCTGGGGGCTCTGGCGAGAGCCCCCCTCGCCTTCTGCGCTGGGAGCCTTCTGGGGGCTCGAGGCGCCCCCACCGTCAGCTCCGCCATTTCCCTGCCCCTGGGGAGCACTCTCCTCTCTCAGGAGCAGGGTTGGCCTTCTCTGCTGAGGCCGTCCCCGCGGCAGCCTCAGCGCCCACGTAGGCCCTCCAAGGCCCGAGCTCGGTGGAGGCGACGGCACCGTGGTGTCCTCCATGTCGACGTCGCATGCGTCTCTGCAGACGCAGCTGTTCCGCCGTGCCCTCCTTCCCGGCGGCGTGGTCCTTGCCGCGTCCACCTCCGGCGTCTTCTCTTGCTGCGCGGGAGAAGCGTCAGGCCGCGAAGGCGGCGGCGTCGTCACCTCAGCCTCCTCCTCCCTCTCCTCGTGGCGCTCCTCCGCCCCAGGAGGTGGCGTCGCAGCCTCGGGAGAGGAAGCGGTGGCCTCGTGGTGCACCTCTTCAGTTGTGGGCGTCGCGGACGCGCGGCAGAGCCGGAGATCTCTCCAAGCCTCCGGAGCCTCCGCCTCTTTGGCTCCTCAGTGCGTCTGGAGAGAAAAGACTCAGAAACCCCTCGAGAGGCATACACAAGAACAACATCAAACAGGAAAGGGAGAACAAAAACTTACGCCGCGGTGTCGACCCACTTCCTCTTCTTCCGCTTCGCGGGCGGAGCACTGGGCCCCGCGCTCGTCCGTGCCTCTGTCCTCCTGGGCCCGGCGTTCCTGTCGTGGATCGCCTTGGAGCGAGGCTCGCAGTGGCCCGACGAAGCATCGTCATCGTCGCTCTCCTCTCCCCTCAACACGCCGCGAGGGGGCAACCACGAACTCGTCGCCGCTGCTGAGGAGATTCGTGGACCTCAGCTTCAGGCGCCGCACTTCGAGGCGCTCGAATTCCCCGCCGAGGAAGCGGCGTCTCCGAGGCGCCGGTGCGCCGCATGCTCTGCGGGCGTCTCCGCGTCTCTCGTCGCCCTCAACTGGCGCCCCCTGCGCCGCAGACTCCGGGTCTCGCGAGGCCCACTGTGCCCCTTAGGCACCAGGCCCCACTGGTCGAACTTCGGCATCGCCTGCACATGCGAGACGCGGCGCCCGAGATCGATCCGATGAAGCGGCACAGTCTGGTCAGTGGGCACGGGATGTCTGGAGGTGGAAGAGAGTCTCCATGAGGGCGTGCAATTCCTCCTTCGTTAGAGGGTAGCGCTCAGGCGCATCTTGTCCCTCTGGTTGGAGTCAGCCACATCGCGTCCGCGTGCCTCTGGAGTGGAGCGATGCGGCGCCTCACGAAGTCCTTGGCCACCATCTGCCCGGTGAGGCCGGCCTCGCGAGGTCCCTCAAGCGCCTCACCAGGGCCAAGCGTCGCGCCCTTGAGCCCTTGAGGCCCAGCTCGCCCTCTTGTCGGAGGCGCTTCAGGCAGCTCGAAGAAGCGCTCTGGCTCCCGAACTGCATGAGGAACCAGCGCTTGCGGAAGTCCTCCACCTTCTTCGTCACGCTGGTCACGATGTCCTCGCCGTTCCGCGCGATGGGGATGAGACGCCCTTCATGCCATCGGTGATGCGGAAGGACACGCACCCTGACCGCTCCTTGTTCGCCGTGAACGGGCGCGTGCGTGAGTGCGGAAGAGGTCCACCGAAGGCGGAATGCCGATGTACGCCTCGCAGAGGTAGGCGAAGATGGCGAGGACGAGGATGGAGTTGGGGTGGAGATGGAGAACCTGGATCTGGTAGCGCTCCAGGACCGCCAGGGAAAGAAATCAGGAGAAGGGAGGAAGCCCGGCGAAGAGAGAGTGCATGAAGATGGGGTAGAAGCTGCCGTGGGAGTTGCCCGCGCGTTGAGCACGGTGGCGCCGTGCTCGTTGGTCTTCGAAGCCGCCATGTGGCGCACCTGTCCAGCTGCGCCTCCGTCTCGAAGCGGGAGCCGCTCAGAGCCGGCTCGAAGTCGCCGTCCCGATGCGCCTCAGCGGACGCCGCCCCTTGCGCCACTGCCTTGCCCTTCGAAGCAGCGGTGCTTTCATGGGCGCCATTGCAGCAAGGTCGCGAAGGAGGAGATTGGGGATTGAGCGCTGAGGAAGGAGAGAAAGGGGAACGAATGAAGTAATGGCCGCCTGCGCCGAGCTCTTCGCCTTATATCGGCTCATCGAGCCGTTACAGGGACGTGGCGGGACCCACCACCACGCCCGTTACTTCAGAGGAGATCGTGGGATCGTGCCCGCCATGGCGCTCCACGTGTCTCGGGCTTCGCAGGCTTCTTTGGGCCCACGACGATTCGCTCCCCTGAGGAGCTCCAACGTGCCCATGCGGGCCAGGGGGGCTACTGTCGGCCCAGTGAAAACCAGGTGTCATGGGCCGGCCTGCCACAGCCCTCGAACGCTCCGCAGGAATTTCTGCTAAGGACCAGGCCTTCAGCCTGGCGAGCCTCGCGAGGCATTTTCCCTCGCGAGGGCTTATTTGCTCGACTGAGCATTTCTGCTAAGGACCAAACGATCGACCTGGAGGCCTCGAGAGGGACCTCTGCCTCGGGAAGGCCTCCTCCTAGAAGATCTTCAGGCCCTGGCGTCTCCGCGCCACCCTCGGGAGGTTTTCCCTCGCGAGAGTCAACGGCTACAAACCTCGGCGAGGGTTCAGGCTCGCGGGGTTACCTTCAAGTGGAAGCAAGCTCCTGCGCCGCTGCAGAGCGCACATGGGCTCTGCGCCCGCGCAGAGTGACGCGCGCGCCTGCGCGTGATGACGAAGACGCCGCAGTTGCCATTCTCGTGTTTAAAGTGGTCAATCATAGGAGCTGCGGCAAGCAAAGCGGACTCCAAGACTTGCAATGGTGATCAAAGCGGCCGGCCGCCGCTACGCTCCAACTGCGACGTCACGTGGGGCGCGCCCAAAGCTCTGCAGCGCCAGCCCACCGTC